>CM035414.1:95686047-96038547 GCA_020310875.1 Ceratopteris richardii | reverse complement strand
ACGGAACTCTAAGAGAATTGAAACGACTAAGAGTATATTGACCGGATATGCCTAAAGATGTTCATGGATATGTTAGTAATTGCATAGAATGCCAGGCGACCATTCCAGATGATCATACATCTTTACCTTTCTCTACAATAGCACCCAAATAGAGTGAAACATTAATGAAATTTCTAAAAACACGAGAGGAGGAGGAAGGAATCAGTTTGGCTAAGAAACGATCTCTAGAGGAAATGAGTAAAGACTATGTAATCATGGGAAGACAATTATTCAAGAGAGGGAAAGACACTCAGTTACGGCTATGTGTACATGAAGGACAATACTTACCCATATTAGAGATGGCACACGCAGGTGCTGCAGGAATCCATTTTTCAGCAGATAGAACTATAAAGATGATCCTCTTTGCGCGCTTGTGGTGGCCAACTTTATATATGGATGCTCACACCTATGTCCGAAGTCATGAGACATGCCAAAGGGCCAAATACCCGATTCGTTGAGATGACATGCCATTGATGAAAAAACTTGGAGAAGTTTGTCGAAGGTAGAAAAGTGCGTTTCGAAGCGATGAAGTTTGGTGAAGCCAACCGGCACAAGACCAGACCTTGAGCTTATGGAGACTCAAATAGACCTTATAGGCATGTGATAAGTGCAAAGAAACACACTATGTACTTTGGAGCATCAAGGAGAATGAGTCGATACAAAACAGATAGGTTCGCGGGTCGACTAGCTCAAAAAAATTACTATCTATGGAAGAGACAATGAACTTCATATGCCCTTAGCGACCAGCGTGATTACAATTAGAAAAAATCCTTTTATGTGAGTGATACACATAGGGTTGAGTGTATGTAATGCACAAAAGTATAAGGAGTAATCAAAATATGCTATAGGAATGAATGCCACATTCACCGGTGGTACTTCCTATTTTTCAGGAATACATAGAGATTGACCCTGAGACAGCCAAACTGAGATGTCTCCCAATCTACTTAACCAAATGCTATGCAAATTTATAGGCATAAACTAGACACTTATACCTTTCCAATGTGTCATCTTGCACTCAATTTGGAGCTGTAGAGAGAGAGCAGCAGCCTCTATAAGATTACTGTTGGTGAAGAAGATGATGCAGAGAATTGAAGGAGCAAGACAATGATGGTCACAAGTGTATGTATATTGCTTCCATGTAATGTACAAGTGATTTCAAGTCTTTATATAGACTCTATGAGTGTTCCAAAAATTCTACAAGAGAAATTTGAATTCAAATAAAGGTGGGAATGGTTCTTGGAGGGAATCAATTCACTTTCCTATAATCTAGGAAAAGTGAAGATCTACTTTGATCTACTTTTAGGTGATTTGATTTGTTTGATTGAATGCAACTTTAACCACCAAACATTCGTGGGATTTGGGCTCTATCTTTCTACCTTTACATGTGTAAAGCTCAAGGCTTTTACAACGGTAAATGAACCATCAAAAAATCTCTCAAAAAATACAATAAATGAGCATATGAAAAAGAACTCTCCAACGGATATTCTTTCGACGCGATAGCCTTTGATGTAGATCAAATCCTCCTCAAGCATAGTGTAAGATTGATGTTCCAAAAGCTCCCCCTCAAGCTAAAGTATGCTTGAGTCTTCATTCTCTGATAGGTTGAATACCTGCCATAGCTTTGAATCTACAAAGCTTTATTCCATCAAGTGCCTTCATCATCATATCTGCTACTTGCTTTTCAGTAGGAACAAAAGAAATGTCAATCTCCTTTGCCATGAGCTTCTCCCTGATGAAGTGGTAATGGACTTCTATGTGCTTGGTTCTCGCATGGAAAATAGGATTTGTCGCTAGATGCATGGAACTTACACTATCTCCAAATATGTGAGGTTTGGAACTCACTAGTCCCAAATCTGTATACAATGCTTTTAACCATATTGCCTCTTGAGTTGCTATGGTCAAGCCTCTGTACTTTGCTTCAGTTGAAGATAAAGCAATTGTTGGTTGCTTCTTAGAACCCCATGACACTAGCTTCAAACCAGCAAATGCTAAGTAACCAGATGTACTTTTTCTATCATCCTTAGCTCCTACCCAATGTGCATCTGAATAGATTTTGATATTCAAATCTGAAGAGTAAGGATAGAATATACCTTCATTGATTGTACCTTTGAGATACTTAAGTACTCTCTTAGCCGCATCCATGTGTGGTCTTCTCGGTGAGTGCATGAACTGACTAAGCACTCCCACACTATATGAGATGGCTACCCTTGAATGAGTAGCATATATCAAGCTACCTACCAAGCTTTGATACTCTTTAATGTCTTCAATTTTCTCACCTTCATAAACACTTAGTTTATGATTCATCTCCAAAGGTGTACCTGCAGGTTTACTGTTCTCCATTTTGAACTTGAGAAGAAGATCTTGAATGTATCTTCGCTGAGTCAAATACATTCCTTCATCTGTATATATCACCTGCATACCTAGGAAATATGTGAGCTCACCTAGGTCATTGATTTTGAACTTCTCTTGCATGTGTCTCTTGATCCTTTGAATGCCATTTAGATCATCACCTGTCACAATAATATCATCTACATATACACATAGATAGATAACCTCATTGTGATACCTTTTGATGAATAGAGAAGGATATGAGTTGCTAGCTTTGAACCCTTGATCTTGAAGATATGTAACCAACCTGTAATTCCAAGATCTAGGAGCTTGTTTCAATCCATAAAATGCTTTCTTAAGTCTGCAAACATAAGATGGATGATTAGGGTTTTCAAAACCTGGTGGTTGTGACATGTATACCTCTTCACTTATCCAACCATTTAAGAATGCATTTTTCACATCAAGTTGGAGGAGTCTCCAATTCCTTGCAGCAGCTACACTTATCAATGCCCTGATTGTAGTCATCTTTGCAACTAGTGAGAATGTTTCCTCGTAGTCTATACCATGAGTTTGTCAGCATCCTTTACCAACTAATCTTGCCTTGTACCTGCAAACTAATCCATCTGAATTTCTTTTAACTTTATATACCCATCTGCAACCAATTACCTTTTGATTCGGCGACATTGGAACCAAATCCTATGTGTCTATCTCCTTCAATGCATCTATCTCTTTGTTCATGGCCTTTTCCCAATTAGGGTTTCCCTTTGCCTCTTCATAGGTTGAGGGTTCCTCTGAAATAGAGTCTTTTGCCAAGTAGATTGAATGCTTCATAACGAATGTGGAATCATATCCATACCTTTCTGGTTGTTTCTTCTCTCTTGCTGATCTTCTAGGTGCTTGTTTGGAGCATTCTCCAACCTCTTGCATCTTTGCTTTGCCTCTCGACTTCCATAGCTTGTAATCCTTTTCTCTTTCATCTTGGTCATCATCTGTATCACTTCTTGGATCCTCGGCTTGTGTATCATGCTTGCTTCCTAATTGATGAGAGTCAAAATCAAGATCATATGGTAGTGTTACCTTTTGTTTGTCTTCATCATACCAAGACCTGTGTTCTTCAAACACAACATCTCTACTTGTAGTGAATTGCTTGGTTGAAGGATTGAAGAACTTGTAACCCATCTGAGTTGAATCATATCCAATAAACACTACCTTTGTTGCCCTTTCATCTAGCTTACCTCTTATTTGTGATGGTACATGAACATAAGCTAAACAACCAAAAACCTTGCAATGTCCAAGACTAGGTTTTCTTCCATGACATGCTTCATAAGGAGTCATACCTTGAAGTGATTTGGATGGTAGTCGATTGACAAGGTACACAGCAGTTGAAACAGCTTCTGCCCATAGATAATGTGGCAACTTCTTCTCTTCAAGCATTGTTCGGGCTGATCCAACCAATGTCTTGTTTCTCCTCTCTGCAATTCCATTTAGTTGAGGAGAGTACCTAGTAGTCACTTCCCTTTTGATACCTTTGTTCTGCAAGAACTCATCAAAATCTTTAGTGATCTACATGTATGATTCTCCACATGTGCAAGATACTTCTTGAAGCAATCAAACACTTCATTCTTACTCTTGATAAAGTATAGAACAGTCCATCTACTATGGGCATCAATAAATGAGACGTAATACCTTGATCATGCCAATGAAGGTTCTTGACTTGGTCCCCATACATCTGTATGTACTAAGTCCAATAAGTTGTTGTGGATATAGCCTTTGTGGTTGAATGGTTGTCTTTGTGCCTTCCCAATCTAACATGCAGTACACCTGTTGATCATGTGTTGCTTTGATATGTTTGATAGTCCTAGAACACTTTGATCCCTGCATATAGCCTTCAAGGTTCTTTCATTCACATGAGCAAGTCTCTTATGCCACACTTCAAGCTCACTTAGGGTTTGAGACCCAAAGTTGAATAGAGCTATGTTCCTGGTTTCTCCTACTTCAAAAGTAAAGAGCCTACCATGCTTCTTACCTCGGGCTATCTTCTTGAAGCCTTGGCATGGATCTTCCACAAAAGCTCCATGTTGGGTGAACCTAACTTGCAAGCCTTTTTCAACTATTTGGCCTACACTTATTAGGTTTTTAGTGATAGTGGGTACATAGAGAACCTTACTTAGAATGTTTGTCCTGCCATTGGAAGCTTTGACATTACCAATCTTCCCCACATTGTGCTTCGTGTCATCCCCTGTTTGCACTTCATGTCTATGCTTTGGACTTTCCAAATCAGATAGAAGAGTAATGTTGCCTGCAACATGATTCGAACATCCTGAATCTATGTAGAACAAATGATTATCTTCTTTACCTTCTTTGTGGCTTAGATTCATGAGAAGCAATGAGTCCTCATGTGGTTGATCTTCTGAATAATTGTTGTAATCCCTTCTATTATAGCTTCTATTGTTATTGCTGAAGTTGTGTCCACCTCTACCTCTATTGCTACCATATCCACCTCTTCCACTTCCTTTATGGGTCTTCCCATTGAAACAACAATTCTGAGTGGTGTGGTTGGTCTTATTGCATATGGCACAAGGTTGAACATTCTGACCTTTGGCTTTGTCTTGCTTTGGTCCTTTCTTCTTCCCTTTCCACTTGCTCTTGCTTGCAAAGTTGGCTTGGGAAGTCTCTTCTTCATCTTCTTCCTTCTTCTTGCCTTTCTGCTTCTTATCCTTCTTATCAGCATATAGAGCACTAGTTGAATTACCATGATAAGAGTTACCTTCCTTTATGCTATTGTTGGCTTCTTGATTGAAGAGTTTTCCAAGAAAGATGTTGAAGTATGGAGTTTGCACATCCATGATGAGATCATAAGCTGTCGTGAAGGATTGCCATTGCTTATCACTTCGAATGCCATTGAGAATTTGCCTCATGATGACCTCTTCTTCAATCAGCTCTCCAATGGATGCTAACCGATCTCCAACCTCCTTGACCTTCGTAACAAACTCTGTGATGGTTTGCTTAGGTGTCTTCTTCATTGCTTGAACTCGTTCCAAAGATGATTCTTTCTTGCTTTGGTACTAGCAGAAAAGAAAGTCTCGAGGGCATCCCAAGTCTCTTGAGATGTCTTGCATCCTCTAATATGTGGTAATAGAAAGTCAGAGATAGAGTTTAGTATGTATAACCTTGCTTGAGCATCCCTTGCGCACCAAAGTGTGAGCTTATTTGTCTCCTCTTCTGTAGGTCCTCCTATGGATCTTGGAATAGGCATAGCTTCACCACCTGCTACAATTCCATAAAGATTTCTACCTTGCAAATAGGCCTCCATTCTGATTTTCCAAGCCGCGTAGTTGTGTCGATCAAGCTTCTTGATCATTGAGGGAAAGCCATCACCCATCTTGATCTAGCTCTGATACCACTGAAAAAACTTGGAGAAGCTTGTCGAAGGTAGAAAAGTGTGTTTCGAAGCGACGAAGTTTGGTCAAGCCAATCGACACAAGACCAGCCCTTGAGCTTATGGAGACTAAAATAGACCTTATAGGCATGCGATAAGTGCAAAGAAACACACTATGTACTTTGGAGCATCAAGGAGAATGAATCGATACAAAACAGATAGGTTTGCGGGTCGACTAGCTCAAAAAAATTACTATCTATGGAAGAGACAATGAACTTCAAATGCCCATAGCGACCAGCGTGATTACAATTAGAAAAAATCCTTTTATGGGAACGATACAAATAGGGTTGAGTGTATGTAATGCAAAAAATTATAAGGAATAAGCAAAATATGCTATAGGAATGAATGCCACATTCACCGGTGGTACTTCCTATTTTTCAGGAATACACAGAGATTGACCTCGAGACAGAAAAACTCCAATTTCTCCCAATCTACTAAACCAAATGCTATGAAAATTTATAGGGATAAACTAGACACTTATACCTTTCCAATGCATCATCCTGCACTCAATTTGGAGCTCTAGAGAGAGAGCAGCACCTCTGCAAGATTACTATTGGTGAAGAAGATGATGTAGAGAATTGAAGGAGCAAGACAATGATGGTCACAAGTGTATGTATATTGCTTCCATGTAATGTACAAGTGATTTCAAGTCTTTATATAGACTCTATGAGTGTTCCATGACTTCTACAAGAGAAATTTGAATTCAAATGAAGGTGGGAATGGTTGTTGGAGGGAATCAATTCACTTTCCTACAATCTAGGAAAAGTGAAGATCCACTTTGATCTACTTTTAGGTGATTTGATTTGCTTGATTGAATGCAAATTCAACCACCAAAAATTCGTGGGATTTGGGCTCTATCTTTCTACCTTTACATGTGTAAAGCTCAAGGCTTTTACAACGGTAAATGAACCATCAAAAAATATCTCAAAAAATACAAAAAATGAGCATATGAAAAAGAACTCTCCAACAAATATTCTTTCGACGCGATAGCCTTTGATGTATATCAAATCCTCCTCAAGCATAGTGTAATCTTGATGTTCCAACAATTGAGACCTATGGTTTGCGCTATAGCCTTTCCAAATGGGGTATTGATTTCATAGGACCCATTAACCCACCCGCCAAGGGGTCACATGTGGAATACATCATAGTAGCCACGGATTATGTAACCAAATGGGTAGAGGCAAAAGCTATGAGAAAGAATGATGCTCAGACCATTGCTAAGTTTCTTTTTGAGCACATCTTCACCTGCTTTGGATTACCAATTGAGATAGTGAGTGACCGGGGAACACATTTCATCAATGAAGTTATAGAGTCCTCAATGAAGGAATGCTTGGTGATCCATAAAAAATCAGCCCCCATATCACCCACAGGCCAACGGTCAAGCAGAAAGTTCCAATAAGGTGTTATGCACAGTATTGACCAAGATAGTCAATAGTGGAAGGTCAGATTGGGACAAACAATTGCATCACGCAATTTGGGCCTTCCGAGTTGCTTATAGGACAGCCATTGGAACTACCCCATTCAACCTTGTGTATGGACAGAACGCAATCCTACCGATCAATTTTTTGGTGCCAACCTTGAGAGTAGCCCAACAACATGAATGGGCAGGACATAAATTATCCAAGCAACTAGGCCAGATTGAGAAACTACATGAGACTAGAATACAAGCAGTTGTAGGAATTTATGCGGCCAAAGGAAGACAAAAGGCTTATTTCGATACGCACATCAAAGACAAAGGACTAAGAGTAGGAGACTTAGTTCTAGTCTACACCTTGAAGCAACATGCCAAGAAATTACAAAAACGCAGATATGAACCTCTAATCATCAATAGGATTTCCACTAGTGGAGCAGTTAATCTAGCCACTCTGGATGGAGATATTCTTCCTAACTACATAAGTGGATGTCAAGTGAAACGATATATGGAGCCATTGACGGACCAAATGTTAGCATACCTCGTAGGTGTGAAAAATAGGAAGAGAGAGGAAGAGCGGATTCGAGAGGAAGCACAGAAAGAAGCCTTAGAGCGTATCAAGAAATGAAAAGAGTGGATAAGTCAAAGAGATGAATGGTATCTACAAGGAGAAGAGCCTATTCCCATGGCTAATTACCAGGTTCATAAGTCTCACACAACCAATGTCTCCATGTCCCAGCCTTACTTAAACCTAGGAATCGGAACGACGGAGTACTAGTTGATAGATAGCTTGATAGATTCAGGAGTAGCACTCAGTTGCATACGAAGTACTATCATCACGGATCTTGGAGCGATTATAACACCTAGGAAAGCACACGTGAGAGGTGCGGGAGGTCAATTTATGCAATGCATTGGAGAAGCCACAGTATCCCTCCACCTAGGAAATTCAACTATGGAACAACGAGTTCTAGTGTGCAGGGACGAGAATCTAATAAAGAATTTGATCCTAGGATAAGACTGGATCATTGAGAATGAGGTGAGCATCCACCTAGCTCAAGGATACATTTCAGTCAAAATCTGACACAAGGAAATCTTTAGCCTATTAGGAGAGAAACCCTCTCATAGACCTAACATCATCAAAAGTGCTAGGCCAAGTGTAGAAGAACACATAGCAAATGACTCCATCACAAATCAATCAGAATAAAATCCAACAGAGGAAAGGATTTCAAATCCCAATGCATCAAAGGAGAGTGTAGAATCATCCTACTTGAATAGTGAACAAAAGGGAACCAAGGAGGACAACTCAAAAAGGAGATCACCAGCATGGAAGTCCTATTTCAGCTTCTCGCAATCAAGAAATGCTAACCTCAAGTGGGTTTGAAAGGATCGAGTGAAGGAATCAAAGAAGACAATGCCAATACATGTCATTCATCATAGGAAGACAAGGGCGGACAAGGATTCTTCTTCACCAAAATCAAAATCAAAGCAACTCCTGAGGGTATGGCTTCCAAAAGCATTAGTGGAATCTCAAAGAACACGACAACAAATGTGGATTCCAAAGCAGGTCAAACAGATGGCTACCCAAGAAATAGACAAGCAGGAAGGAGCATTATACTGACACAACAGTACCATAAAGGCAAGCGAGGCTTGTCATAGATTCCAGAAAAGAAGGAACCCCATAACTCGAACAACAAAAAAAGGAAGAGATACACATGTAGCACGATGAAACGAAGAGGAAACAAACGGTTTAAAACCTATCCTACAAAATGGATAAGAAAACCAAAGCAACAACACGGGGGGAACAATCAAACCAAGAGGATTTCATTTGCACACATGAAGCATCAAATGCACCTAAAGTTGGATAATAAGGCCACATTACGAGGCCAGGCATTCGGCACATGAGACACACAACAAAATTAGTGATACACATTCCCCACTTGGACATAGGTCATAACTTCTACTTCCTTAGGAATGGACCTACTATATAAATAAATAAATGCTTCGGCTATGCTAATTCTTGTTTTCTTTCAAGATATAATGAAAAAAAAATATGTGGTAAGGGATCTTACTTATACACACAAGGGGAACGGAGTGACGCGATGAATGAAATGTCACTACAACACACCTCACTAAAGATGTGCTACTGCTAGAAGCTAATGCTCATTTCATTACGAGTGCAGATGGCTTCCAAAGTTCCTAATAACCATCAAAATCATGGATACAGATCACCAATCCCTTGTGATTTCAAAAGACTTCAAGGTAGTGCATGAGCTCACATCAACCATGGACGTTATGAAGAAGGCGGACATCCATAAATACTTTGAGTTACCGATCTACAAGCCCGATTTTCAGCGATGTGTCCAAGTTATGAATACTCTGCAGCCTGCCCTGCATGACCCATTGGTGCCGGAAGCCAGAGTCTTAGATGTGGTTGGTGAATGGGTCATAATACAATTCACACATGATCTAATCAAAGAAGCTTTTGGATGGGAGAAGGACGGGACTACAGTCTTGAAAGACGAAAGTCGAGGAGCCAAGACGCGAACCTTCAATGACATTAATCGCATTGATATTGAAGACGAAGTGAGACTTATCCATCAGCACTTTTGTTTTCCAAACATGCACAAGTACACGGCTCCACAAAAGATCGTAGTAACAAATGCTATCACACGCTATTAAACGAATTCGAAATCAAGTCAACATGACTCCTTATATTCAAGAGCGGTTGTTCGAGGCAAAAAAGCAATGAAATCACAAGAAATTTCTGAATGGCAATGTGGCTTTGACTATATTGATATACCATGCCTTGGGCATTAGAGATCATTTGCGAGAACTGACATCAATCATATTGATATTGAAGATGAAGTGAGACTTATCCATCAACACTTTTGTTTTCCAAACATGCATAGGTACACGACTCCACAAAAGATCATAGTACAAATGCTATCACATGCTATTAAACAAATTGGAAATCAATTCAACATGACTCCTTATATTCAAGAGCGGCTGTTCGAGGCAAAAAAGCAATGGAATCACAAGAAATTTCTGAATGGCAGTGTGGCTTTGACTATATTGATATACCATGCCTTGGGCATTAGAGATCATTTGCGAGAAATGCCATCATCGGAAGCCATGGCTAAATATGCAAAGGTTGCAACTGTCCATAGGAAAAAGAAGGGAGTAACAATTGTAGAAGAAGCAGAAACTAGCTCATAACCTAGAATGAGAGGTACCAAGAGGTTAAGGTAAATGATGCAAGCAAAAGTAGAAGTTCCAAAATCCAAAAGGGCACATGTGCTTCCAAGAACACAACTTGAAGACTATCAACCGATCAGAGAAGAAGAATTGGCCGAAGCGATGGAAGCCACACACCAATACACGGAAGGCCAAGTCAATCTGTTAGTACAAGGATACCATTACCAACAAGACCATCAAGACATAGAACAAAAAAAGAGGCTGACCAAGGTGCATAGATATAGGTAATTTGGTTTAGTAAATTCAAGCTCATCATCAGATGCACAAGAAGAACCCGACACCTCCTTGCTGAATGTGGACATTCGAAGTGAGTCCAAGGATGATGGACAATGGGAGGAGTTACATGAAGTGAACAAGAATGTGGAAGAAGAGAGCATGAAGGTGGATCAAATACCCATCAACTCCACCGAAGACAAGGCAAGAAAGGAGGCCTCCCAACAAAGAGTACATGACATTAAATTGAATGAGGCGTCTAACATTAAAATCCAAGAGAGTATGCTTGCCGAAGAGGTGTTATTCAAAAACCCCAAGGAAGAACCAGAAGATTATACTGCAGAAGACTTTGAACCCTTTACACCAATAAGGGTAGTGGTAGAACCCTCTCCTATGGATGTTACATTTCAAGGGAGTGCCACGAAGATTGTTGACATAGAAGAAGAAATCAAGGAACCGGAAGTACAACTTCAAATCAGACAACCGCATAATGAGACTATACATGTGGAGCACGGAAAGGATGTCCAAACATGGGAAGTTCCAAGCATCCCAAAAACTTGGTTGAATGTGGATGTCACTCAGCTCAAGCCGGTAGTGCAACATATGATCAAAACCACCATGGACACTCAACAGTTAATGCTTGAGGCTGATGTTGACTATGACAAAGCAATGCAGGAAAAGCATCAACTTCACGAAATGGGTAAGAACCTTTCCGCGCAATTGATTCAAGCTCAACAAAACATAGTAGATAAAGAGAAGGAAGTCCAAGAAGCCAAGCAACAATGCAACACACTAGAGACAGAAAATCAGAAATTGAAAGACCAACTACAGGAGTTAGAAAGGAAATATGAAGCTAGCGAGGCAGATAAAACACGAATAAATGCCAGAAGCAAAATACTGGAATCACAAATCAAAATATACATGGAAGAAGCAGAGAACATACGAAATAGAAAAAAGGAGCTGATGATAGCTCTTCTATGTAATCAACCTATAGAAGCTCCCGAAGTGCCAGAAAAGGACACAAAGGCATTGGAGGAAAAGATAGCTAGGTATGAAGATCATCTAAATTAGGAGCAGGCCATCATTGCAGAATGGAAGACAAGGTATATGAATGATACCACGGAACTAAGGAGAAAGTGGAAGACAACCGAAAATAGGTATATATCACAATGTAAAAAAGACATTGATCAACTCGTTGTCGTAGGAGAAGAGCTTCTAAAATACAAAGAAATGATTCTAAAGGCCAATGAAGAGATTAAGCACAAAGATGAATTGATAAAACAACTGCAGGATCAACTAGCACAAACGATAATAGAGGGGACACCACTAGTTCCACACTCCATAGCTGCTATTGAGGAGATTGAGGTACGTCTTCTCTCTCCCCCCTTACATCATTCGCCGATAAGGGAGGAAACAAAGATCGATTTTGAAAGAAATCATTAGGATATTGCAAAACTAAGCGGACATGAGAGGGCACTACTGGTGTCCCAGCTTACTACAGAATTTGAAGATCAAATCATCAAGGTCATGAAGGAAGCAAAGATTGAAAGAAAACATTTGGAACATACATTAAAACCATTCAATATACCATATGGAGTACTTAAAGAGAAAATACACCAATATATAAAGACCACGACAAATAAAGAGCCCGTCAAAAACCTCCAGTTTAGTAGGAATATATTCAACTACACACAAGAGGAGTTCAAAAAAGCTGACCCTATATGGAGGAGAAAATTTATGGAGAAAAACCCTATGCTTCGGGTACGATGGGAATCATCGCCATACGTGCTTCAAGTAAATTCATCTTTTTGCCCAATACCGCACTGTTGAAGATGAAGGTCAAGGACAAAGCACATGAGCACATCAAAGGTGGACACACAAGAAGAAGGAGCAACTCGGGAGCTCCAAGTACATGTCAAATATTCAAAACAATCCCTATAAAAATAGTGATTTTTATCACTAAAAACCATTGTAAATACCATTTTCTATTTTTGTAACTCCATTTTGTTCAAGCCAAGGAGTCCTTGAGCTTGAGGAGTATTAGAAGTATCATCCTACAAAATTTTCATAATTTTTAGACTTCATTTGAGCCCTCAAATAAGCCCTGGAACCTAATTTTTAACTAGGCCGGACACTAAGTCTGGATAGGGCCAAAACTAGTCAAAAAACTATAAAAAGAGCTAGAGAGCTCATTTTTGGGGTTAGCTAGAGAATAGAGCTTTGTAAGAGAACTCTTTTGCAATCGAAGCTTTCCATTGTTCCTCTCTTTGATCTTACTTTGTGCGCATGTGTATGTATGTGTGTGCATGTTTGTGTGCTTTTACTCACGCACTTGTGCCTGCACTTGCTCTTGGTCTTCATACCGGTCCTCATGTCTCCGCGGATTGACAAGTAAAGGAGGTGGTGCTTACGCTTGAGCTACACCAAATTTTGGCACGCTTGCTGGGGAGAGAGCTTCCCATTGAGATAGTAAGATCGTAGATTTGCGACGTTGGAAGGTCATTTTTGTTCATTTTCTGATTTTTCTTCTTCATCTTCATCATCATCACCATCTCCATCTTCTTCTTCATAGAAATTTCTTGTTTTTTAGTGCATTTTCAACATTTTCATACCATCTTTCATGCATTATTGTGTGGGAAGGAGTTAGGACATGCAAGAGAGAGCAAGTGCTTGTGTTGTTTTCATGCTTTTTTGCACATACAGAGCTCACCATTGCTCGGCGTTTAGAAATTTGAATTTCCCACCAAAAAACAGGATTCTGTGATGAAAATCGCGATTCTGTGAAAAATTCAATTTTTTTTGAAAATCACGATTCTCTATTTCCCCCCTAAAAGCCTTTTGAAAAGAACACGATTCTCTAGTCATTCTCAAAATTGTCATTCTGTGGTTGTGCTCAAAATTGCGATTCTCTAAATTTCTGAAAACCATGATTCTGAGACAAAATTGCGATTTTCAAAACACGATTTTGTGAAAATACGATTCTGTGAAAACACGATTCTCTATTGACAATCGCGATTCTCAAAAACACGATTCTCTTGGTTTCACAGGATCACGATTCTCTGAATTCATAGCATCGTGATTCTCTTGGTTTCACAGGATCACGATTCTCTGATTTCACAGCATCATGATTCTCTTGAAGTTCTCAGCATCGCGATTCTCTTGAGATTCACAGCATCACGATTCTCTTGAAGTTCATAGAATCACGATTCTCTTGAGATTCATAAAATCGTGATTCTCTTGAGATTCACAGCATCGCGATTCTCTTAAGATTCACAGCATCACGATTCTCTTGAGATTCATAAAATCGTGATTCTCTTGAGATTCATAGCATCGCGATTCTCTTGAGATTCACAGCATTGCGATTCTCTTGAAGTTCATAGCATCGCGATTCTCTTGATTTCACAAAATCATGATTTTTTCCATAAGGTCATATTTCCCTGTTTTGACCCCCAAGAGTCTGATTTGACATAACTTTTTCATCCAAAGTCCATTTTTTGAGCTCTATAGCTCGTTGGAAAGCTCTTTGGAATGCATTGATTTTCAGATAGGATATTTTGAAGTTGACCCTCAGGTGGGGCCAAGAACCCAAGGGGACTCCAAAGGATTTTGAACCATACTAAGGGGAAATTTTGGACTCTTAACCAAAGGTTATGAACCTGAGATCTGGTAGACACCTAGGCAAGGATAGACAAAGCATTAGATATTCTTAGTCTAGTGTCAACCATACAGCTAAGTCTTGGGCAGAACAACTAAGTGGTTGTCCTTACGTACTAAATTCAGATACAAGTGACTCAGAAATGTCTTTTAGCATGGGAAAACCTGCAGGTAATTCAGGAACAACCTATTTACAAACACCAAAAGGTCCATATAAGACACAACTGGAATATATTCGGACCAACCGATTAGTTGCTCGCATCTATGAGGATGGCCTGAGGCGATCAGTGGTCGAACTCAAAAATCCAGATCAAACCTTTGGACTTGAACACCGAGTAGTCAAGTTTGAAGAGGGTTCATACATTGATAAGGAAGGAACCATGTATGTGGTCACCAACCTACCAGATAGGACTGATGAGTTTGGAAATGTCATTCCTGAGAATGAGATAGGAGACCTAGAACAAGGAAATGTAGGACAAGGACCCCAAGCTCCTAGAGGTAAGTTAGTTTTGACTAGAGTGATCACTCCAGATTGGATCCCTCAAGACAACAAAAGCATAGAACTATTCTTGAATAGAGAAACAGAGGAAGCCTTTTGGAGATTCAAGCCAGATCAACCTAGCCAATTGGGCATAATCATCATCTACGAGTTCAAGGATCCAGAGATACCACGCAAAGTTGTCTACCTGGATAACACATCACAGAAAATATTCTTGGTAACAGAACATGATAGACATGCATATACTTGGAAGAGTGAATTGATTTTCCCTCTATCAAGATCCAATGTTTCCCATGGCCTCCAAGGAGTAGGATCATCCTGAAGCTCATGAAGCCCATAGAGAAAGAACTAGGGAGAGACCTGAGCTACGTTTTTCACACACTGTGGGCAGAAATAGATCAAGATTTGAAAATGAAAGACCTGAAAGAGAGAGACATCAAGCACATAGGCAACAAAGAGATGAACATGATTTTCCATTGCCTAGACCTCGAGAGCACTCAAGAACCCTTATACCCACTCAAGTGATCAAGGAAATGAAGAATTATTTTGACGGGACAGGAGATCCTTATGATCATGTGGCCGAGTTCAAACAAGTGTTAAGAGCTGAACAGGTTGAGGATTTGTTCAACCAGTACGAGGCATTTGGTTTGACTTTTAAGGGCACTGCCTTAGCTTGGTTTCAACCACTGAGTAGTCACAACTACCGCGATATAGGTCAACTGCTAGAAGAATTCATTGTAGAATTGTCCAAGAGTGGTATCAGGCATAACACATCATCCTTGATCCATAGCTTCAAGCAGACACCCCAAGAAACAGTGCGACTAGCAGGAAGAAGGTTCAGACAGTACCTAGAACGATGCCCTGCTCCAGAGTTACCCACACCAGCCAAATAAGTGGCTTTGTTTTTAGATGGCTTATTAATCACCAAGTTACAATCGTATGTGTACTTGAAACAGCCTAGATCCATAGAAGAGTGCGTGCAGACCTACATTGACATAGAAGACAACTTGGGTGAGGATCTAGGACTATCCAAACTCTATAAAGACTCTGATAGTTCCACTAGTCATACCTCCAGAGCCTCCACTGAGCTAGATGAAATCGGAGTCGAGTGAATAAGGAGAGCCTAGTAAGAGGAAAACAAGAACATGGAAAGATACTAGAGAGAAGGCCAATCGCAAGTGGAATAAAAAGTTATCAGAACTCGAAGAAAGCTTGAAAGACGCAAAAACAAAAATAGAAGACATTGCATCTCAAAACCCCTCGCATGCCAAAACTCCATCCACTCCATCTCATCCCACCCCACCACCCATTGTAAATAGACCACAACCATGGTCTGTTCTTGCAGATCCAACCCCAAAAGGCTTGAACATGATGTTCAAGGCCTACCGGGCTTGTCTTCAAGAAGAGCTAACAGCTGCAAACCTAGACAAGAGTTACCCTAGAGCAAATTTAGAGATTGAACAGATGAGAATGTGCATGAAAATGGTAGAACAAGCTCAAGCTATACTTGAGACTAGTCAAACGTTCAATCAGACAAACTCTGTCAAACCAGATTTGCATTTCCAGGGCTTACTAGAAAGATTAGAGCAGTTGGTAAACAAACCACAAGTTTCTTTACCTCCACAGGCTCAACCAGTTATTGAGAGAGGAAGCTCACCACCAATGGGAGATTATGTTCCTAATTCCACGGATGCTGGAATACCTCCTTCAATTCAACGGTACTCTCAAGAGTTCTTGCGAGAAATACAAGAAGAGAAATGGGCCAAGGAGAAGCGTAACTCCCCTTCTATTCCTGATGTTGATGATCTTCATGATCAATTTCCCCAAGAAATTCCATCCATTTACGGAGATCAAGTGGAGCAACAAGAAGATGAAAGGTTAGACTTTGAATCTAATACCTTAGAAGAACTGCCTCAATTTCCAAGCCCATGAGAATCTGAATCTCTTCAGATCAGAGCTCCCACAATACTGGTCAGACATGAAGACTCAGTGGTCCCAAGGAACACTGATGTCGTGAAGAACACTAAGGTTCAATGTCATCTCACGGTAGAAGAGCTGATCAAAGCAAAACTTGAGCTATGGAATCATGTGAAGGATGAAGTCCCAGAACTTGAGTCCAATATGCCAAAAGCAGACTCTAAGCAAAAAGTACCAGAGATACCTCTAGACAAAATAGGGGACATGTGTGAGGGTGAAGAAGGTAACACTTATCTTCCAATCACCTACCAAGGTTACACAACCAAAGCAATCATAGATTCAGGTGCTTGTGTTGCTATTGCGGCCACCTCCTTGTGGAAGCAATGGGGCAAACCCACATTAAGACCAACTAGAATGAAGCTTCAAATGGCCGACGGTCATTTTGAAAGACCTCTAGGATTGCTCGAAGGGATAACTCTCACCACTTGTGGTGTAGAGTTTGAGCACACATTTGCTATATGTGACTTTGAGAAAAATAATGTTTATGAGATGATCCTAGGAAGACCATTCCTACGGCAATTGCAAATAGTACAGGATTGGGGAACCAACTCCTTGTACTTACAACACTTAGGGGTCACCACCAAGGTCAATTTGAAGGATTACTCCTTTAGAGATGTACCACCCCTACAGTGGAATCCTATCCACAAAGCGAAAAAAGATTCCATCTTTGTGCATTCTGAAAGTTCACCTAATCCATCATGGCTGCATGAAGATACTCATTTGTGGATGTGCAAGGTTGCAGAGGAAAAGGAAAAACGTTTAAAGGCAAGAGAAGAAGAAACTTCGCCAGGAGATAGACCAGTTAGAGACCCAACCTACACACCGATGATTTTTCCAGATGAGGAATTTGAGCCTCATGGCTGGCCAGAAATCTTAGCCACCATGGACATTGCTTTCAATGAAGAACAATGGACACCTCATTATGATGAGGAGGGTTATGATATTTCAGTGTTCATGTGTCAGCCCTTGCTAGAAGAATGTGACCCTAGTGATGTCATAGAAGAAGAAGAGAATGACGATGATATAGAGTCCATTGTGATGGATAGTTGCTTTAACTCAGAGCAGCACTATCTAGAAGATATAGGAGTGTTCACCCAGAAAGAAGAAGAACCTCTCACAAGTATTAAAACGGTAAATTCAAAGGATGGAAGTGAGAGTGGTCAAAAGAAAAAGAAAAGAAAAGGAGTAAAACAAGAAGAGGACGAATCATTGTTTGAAGTACTAGAAAATTTTAAGAAATATGAAGTTGACGACCGCAAAATTTTGGTACGAATGCCTAAGAGAGAGGCCATCATAGGAGAATCATATGATAATAAAGAAAAGAATGATAATATTGTAGTGACCATTGAAGAGAACAAAGAGAGATGCACATATATAGGAGATGACCTAAGTGCAAGAGAAGGAATGGAGCTCATAGCTCTATTAAGGGAATATAAGTTTGTATTTGCATGGCACTATAGAGACTTGAAAGGGATAGATCCAAGAATTTGCTCTCATATTATCCCCATGAGTGTTGATGCCAAGCCCACCAAACAGAAGGCCTACACATATAATGATACATATGCAGCCAAAATAAAAGAAGAAATTGATAGGCTAATTGAAGGTGGATTCATCTATGAGATTGAGCATACTGAATGGGTGTCCCCCATTGTAGTGGCGCTGAAGAAGAATGGGAAGTTGCAAGTGTGTATTAACCTTAAAAAAGTTAATGCCGCCACAATTAGAGATAGTTATCCACTTCCAATCACGGAACACCTATTGGAACGTGTTGCAGGCAAGGAAGTTTATAGCTTCCTTGATGGATTTTCAGGCTACAATCAAGTAGCCATTGCCCCAGAAGATCAACACAAAATAGCTTTTGCCACAGAGTGGGGAATCTTTGCATTTCGTGTGATGCCATTTGGGCTCACCAATGCACATGCAACATTCCAAAGGCTCATGTGTCATGTCTTCAAAGAGTCTTGCAAAAGAGCTTAGAAGTGTATGTGGATGATTTATGTGCTCATTCCCAAGAAAGAAGATTTCACATCCCGGAGCTCAGATAAATCTTCAACAAATGTAGAGAATATCGAGTGTGTCTAAACCCAGAAAAGTGTGTGTTCATGGTGCATCAAGGTAGAATCTTAGGTCATATTGTTTCTAAGAATGGAATCTCAACAGATGAAGATAAGGTATGAGCCATAGCGGAGCTGCCAAGGCCAAGAAATGTTAAAGAGGTACAAGCCTTTATGGGCCATTGTGGATATTACCGTAGGTTTATCCACATGTACGCGATCATAGCTAGACCACTTTATGCCTTGTTGTCTAATTTTGAGTGGAACGATGAATGCGAGAATTCTTTCAATGAACTCAAGAAACGTTTGTGCACAACACCAATAGTGACCACCCCTGATTGGAGTAAGCCATTCCATGTCCATGTGGATGCCTCCAATCATGCCATCGGATGTGTGCTCGCACAACCCACAGGTGAAAGGAATTTAGATTTGCCCATAGCATATGCTAGTAGACAACTAAACCCAGCTGAAAGAAATATTATACCACAACCGAGCCAGAAGGGTTAGGCATGGTATATGCTGTGAAGAAGTTTAGACACTATTTATTGGCCAACAAGTTCAAGTTTTTCATTGATCATCAAGCTTTGTTATATTTGGTCAATAAACCTTGTAATACTGGACGCTTAGTAAGATGGTTCCTCTTACTAATGGAATATGACTTTGAAGTTGTTGTCAGGAAAGGTAAAACCCACCTTAGGACAGATCACCTTTCTCGCATTACTTCAGAAGAGCCACCTCAAGGAGTGTCTGATGACCTACCTGATGCTTATCTGTTCAATTTGGAGGTTGTTCCTAAATGGGCAAATAAGTTGGTGCCAGTCCTAACCTTCGGCCTTGCAAATAAGAATGTGAAAACATCACAAAAAGAAATTGTAAAATCACAAAATTATCACATATTGGTAGGAAGCATGTACAAACAAGATACTGAGGGTGTATTAGCTTGTTGTGTTGAGGACAATGAGCATAGTAGTTGGTTGCAACAAGCTCATGAAGGATTGCTAGGAAATCATTATTCTAAACAGCACACATTACAAAATCTGAAACGTTTAGGAGTGTATTGGCCTAGCATGGACAAAGAAATACATGAGTGGATTAAGAATTTTCCAATGTGCAGAGAGAGATCACCAGTGGAGCATGCCACCCTTTATCAAGTGTCATTATTCCTTATTGGAGTGCTCCATTGGTAGAGTTTATGAGATCGAGAATCTTACCCAAAGAGGCTAGTCTAGCAAGAAGACGAAGCATGGAGCAAGAGGCTCAAGGCTATGCCTTAGTAAGAGACAACCTATACCGCAGAGGCAAAGATGGTTACTTAAGACTTTGCGTTCATGAATTAGACTATTTAAAGATCTTAGAGACTACACACAGTGGTGTTGCAGGTGGACACTTCGGTCTTGATCGAGTAATCAAGACCATTCTATTCTCAGGAATTTGGTGGCCCATTCTTCATATGGATGCTCATACCTATGTGAAGAAATGTGCACAATATCCAGTTAGAAAAGACGAGATTCCTTTGAGGCCTATGATGGGAGGGCATGCATTTTCGAAGTGGGGCATAGACTTCATAGGTCCTATTAACCCCCAGCTAGAAACTCCTATGCAGAGTATATTATTGTAGCCACAGACTACCTTACAAAGTGGGTAGAAGTGAAAGCCACAACAAAGAATGATGCTTAGACTATGGCTAAGTTCTTATTCGAGAATGTGTTCACGAGATATGGGCTACCAATAGAGTTAGTGAGCGATAGAGGCACACATTTCCTGAATGAGGTCATTGAAAATCTTTTCCTAGAATTCTTGGTGATACATAAGAAGTCTGCACCCACAAGCTAACGAACAAGCCGAGAGCACCAATAAGATCCTTTGTAATGTATTGACAAAACTGGTAAATAATAAATGCTCTGATTGGGACAAACAACTTCATCATGCTGTTTGGGCTTATCGAGTTGCCTACAAAACGGTACTCAATGCCACCCCATTTCAGATGGTCTTTGGACAGAATGCTCTGCGACCATTAGATTTCTTAATCCCAGCTTTAAAAGTAGCACAAGAGCATGAGTGGAATGGACATGAATTGTCCTCTAGGATCTTTGACCTAGAACGCTTAGGTGAGACGAGGCTACGAGCGGCAGCAGGTATCTACGCTGCAAAGAAAAGGCAAAAGGCATACTTCAATGCACACATCAAGGATAAGGGGTTGAAAGAGGGAGAACTAGTGCTGGTTTATACGCTAAAGCAACATGCCCAAAAGTTGGAAAAAGGAGGATATGGACCCATGATCATTCATAGAATTTCCACTAGCGGTGCGGTTCAATTGGCTACTTTAGAAGGTGACATCTTGCCAAACTAAATCAGTGGTTGTCGAGTCAAGTTATATCAAGAACCTCTTACAGAGGACATGCTAATGAGACTCAACACTACTAAGAAACGAAAAGAAGAAGAGTTGAGAGTCAGAGAAGAAGCACAAGCAGAGGCTAGAGAGCGCATAAGGAGAAATAAGTTAAGGCGACTAGGCATAGATGTCAACTCAAAAGCCCCAAAATATCACATGGATATGTGCCAAAAATCAGGCATAGCGACTTCTCAAGTCATTGACCGATGTCCTTTTGTGACCATAGAGATAGGACAAGGAAATGGTGCAAGGACTGTGAAAGCATTGATTCACTTAGGTGCAGCAAGTAGTGCAGCTAGACTTTCCTACTGCCAAGACTTGCAGTTGAACATCAATCCCATAGAAGCTTATCTCATAGGATTGGGAGGTGTGGAAACCCCTTGTTTGGGAGAGGTGGAACTTCCCATCTACCTTCAAGATGTTCCAATGAAAGTCAAAGTGCTAGTGTGTCAAGATGAGAACCTTACAAAACCACTTGTCTTAGGACAAGATTGGATTTATGACAATGCAGTCAACTTAAACCTAAGAAGTCAAAGTCTTCAAGTTTGGGTACATGAACAATGCATTACATTAGAATTAGAGAACTGCATGCTCACACATCATGGCACCACACACTCTCGTAGTTCCTCTAAGACTAATCTTCACAGGCAAGATGTCGTATGTGTCAAAAGCTCTATGATCCAGAAGGACTGAATCATGGAAGGACAGTCACAAAGGCAAGCAAACCCTCCTTCTTTTTAAAAGATTAAAGCATCCATAGTAGTTCAACCCGAGAATCACGCACAACAATTCAAGAAAACTGCTATAGACAATAGAAAGACAGCATTCAACAAGAAAGCAGTTTCGGGCATGACGCTGTAGGTGCGAAAGTGACGGTCGGTGGATCGGGCCAACCGCCAAAAATACGGCACACACCGGGTGCTTAGAGCAAGCTCAGGTGTTATGGTTTCTCAAATAAACAAACTCACAAACATATGATTATTGCATTTTTAACTATCATTCATATTCAAATCAAGTAATATTAATTATTGAGATAAATGACAAGAACGCATATTTGTCATGACTCTTTGATTCTATTTTTTTTTAGTTTCAATAGAAGTTCTTTAACTGAGGTACAATAACGACTTAACTTTATGCTTCAATAGAAGTTGATGTGTATGGATACACAAAAGTAAGACTTCAAAGATGAAGGCCGATATTGTGGTCGGATTTGAAATGTTATTTATCCTTCGTCATGGAGTGTACTCAACAAGCGATGGACTCACAAAAAAAGTTAAGACTCGTTATCCATGCAATCAACGACTTTTGTTTTCAATATAGAGAATTGGGAATCAATATAGTGTTATCATATTGCGACTACAAATAATGCCTGTCTCTATGAAAATCAATCCAAGCATAAGTGCATAACATGGAAGACCAATTTCCTCATTTACAGGTTTTCTTCTCGTTGAAAATACCCAACCAATATGAAAGGCATTGACTCATATGTAAATTGACAGCATATTAGCATGACTCCCCTACATCCAGGTACTATGTGTTCAAGCTTTGATATAAAAAGCGCAAAGATAGACAGAACAGATTACTATGAAGTTACGTGGCGTGGAACTTAAACCCCATTAGTTTCAATGATTCTTTATTTGTGCGTTCCATCATTTCAAAATACAGAGATAAAACCATCTACAACAAATACATTCAATAGATACGAAACTTCATACCTCAAGAAGAAAAACAATTATAATTTTATCATAAATTAATGTTAATAATTCCATACGAAGTTCAGAGAATATATCCCAAAGAACTGCATTCCAAAGTCGTTTTTTGAATGATGAGTCTGTCACTAAGATATTTTCATCCTCTATTGATTGTGACTAAGTAACCGAGACAGGTAGAGATAGAAATTTAAGTGTGCTATGCTAGCTGTTAAGCACAATCGTGCAAATAAATACAAATTCTTATTCTTAACAAAAGCTAGATCAGAAATTGCACGCAAGCTTTCGATGATAAAAAACAACCTTTCAAGTGATAATTAGCAAAGATTTGCTACTTGACATAGAGTACTGTTTTCGATTTGTAGAAAATCATACTGTTTTCCTCTATATTAGGATATAAAACTGAATCTAATGAAATATTTCAATTTTTAGTTAAAAATCTACACAGATTTCTGACTCTGTGTAGGTGGCACTTCAGCGCTGTACAAGCAACAAATTATTCAGATTTGCACATGAAACACGAGTAACTATAACGAAGAAAAATTCTTAGCATATATATTTTCAAAAAAAAAACAAAACATGTTTAAATAAAGAGTAAGAAAACTTCTTGTAACTTCCAGCTATGGTAACGCATCATCAGATAAATGAATGGTTGTATCACAACAATCATTTGATGTCAGCATAAATCAAAATCTGCTACATCGCGCAACTTCTTATCATCAAAATCTACAACGTGCAGCTTTCTAGTTGTCAAAATCTGTCACTCCAGCACCCTAGCTTCTAGATTCCTCGGATTTTACTACGTAAAATATATCTACTTGTATTCACTGCGCAACAAGTCGATGATCAATAGCATCTGTTCCCAGAATTGGGTTCATCTCTGATTTTTTTGAATTCACTCTCTAAATAGTATTCATCTCTGAACTGTAGAATTCAGTCTCTGTTTCTTTATGATGTGCAGCAGAATTCCAAACCCTCTTGATTCGTCTGAACTCCTCTTCTTTCGATATATCCGCTATGCCCCTTCGTTGATTGTTCAACCCAATCACTCAGAGCTCGCGACCAAGATTGTTCCCCAAAATTTGTGTCCTGCATGATTGATGAATCTCCCCTCTGTCCAAAGCTAATCATCTTCCCTTTCTTGTCCTCTCCGAATGGTCTGCAGAAGAGCATTAGCCCCCACCAAACCTGCACATCACCCTCGATGGGCCAACCTGCAGTTAAATAGGAAAGCAGTATCAAATTCTTTTGAAAAAGATTTCTAGAACTATTTTTAAACTTAAATGAAATATGCTCCTAAAGGTAAGTACATCTTCTGATAGTTAAGAAAAATCTTTTAAAATTACACAACCTTGAATCATAAACGTTTTCGTTATATGCATGAAATTGAAAACAAGTTTTAGAAAGTCCCATAGAAATCAAGCAGACAGTTGTGGTACTTGCTCTTCTATTAATCCGTTCAAAAGTAATAAATATTTTATATAAATGGTCTATCCCTCACTCCCTAGCCACTTTCCATAAGATGCTTCTAACTAATTCCTCTATAGCATAAATCCGCCTCATAATGCCCGTATAGAATTTCAGAAGTGGTTTCGAGACCACAACTGAATCATGATAACTTTTTTTTTTTTCTTTTCTTTTCTTTCTTTTTCTTTTTCTTTTTTAATTTTCTTTTTCTCATCTTGCAGTAGCCATTAATATACTGCTTGATGTTCTCATTTTTCTCTTTTCTTAATTTTTCTTCGCAACTTTTTTGTTTAAGGGGAAAGGCTTAACCTCTATTCAGAGCAAAGGTTCTAGAGGAATGCTATATTGGGAACTAGGATCTCATTAGCGACATGGGTTGGAAGTTAAGGTAGCCTACCTATATAAAATAAACTTACTTCTACTAGGAATCGCAAGTCAAGTGTTCCCTCTCCTATCCTTATGAAAGCCATAGGGTCTCTAATTCTTATCTTCTATTCATACACATCCCTACTTCAGTTTTAAATTCATTGTTTCATAACTTTAAAAATCTTCCTTTCCTACAAGAAGGTTGTACACATCTACTCATGAAATGCATCAATTAAAAACAATTATATTAACAACTAATAAATAAGTAAAGTTTAGAATTCTTTCACCTGATCTTTTTTTATTCTTCTTTATCGTCATCTTCTAAGAAGTCTTCGTCCAATTCAAATTTATTGCTTTCTCTTCTTCTAAAGAGCTTGATTCTTTTTCTTGCAATCAAATTTCTTAACACAGAACCATCAAATTCACGTAATTTATATGTACCTGTTTCATAAACTAAAACAACAACATAAGGTCCAAACCAACATTTAGTTAGTTTTAGATGTGCATCGTATTGAGTATCAAACGTACTATCATATACAAGCACCCAGTCACCACTCTCTATTGGTTGCGGTCTTAGTCTATGTTTCTTATCAAAATATAACTTATTTTTAAATCTAGATGTTTTGAATTTTTTTATTGCTTCTTTAAGATTTTCATTTCCTTCTTTTTATTGCTTAATTGTAAGTGCTAATAAATCTTCTCTTGAAATGTTATCTTTCCAACCTAAACTCATCCAATTAATTATCTGAGTATGAATGGGAAACAATGGTTTCTGACAATACATGAGTTCAGCTGGCATAAAACCAGTTGTTCTCGTGTATGTCATGCGATCAGCCCAAAGAGCAAATGGGAGATATTTTGGCCATTGACCAATATCTCCATGGCAAGCTTTCGAAATAGCCTTCACTATGGAAGGATGACCTCTTTCTATTTTACCGTTCGCTTCTGGGTTATAAGCAGTCGTAAGAGACAATCGAATCCCATGTTGTGCAAAGAATTCTCTCACCTCTCTCGCATCTAACTCACCTCTATCCGCTACTACTTTTTCTATATATCCAAATCTGGATAATACTTCTTCCAAAAGGAATACGCAAACATTATAAGTAGTATTGGAACGAAGCGCTCTACCTTCGATGTGGTTTGTCAAATCCTCTCGTGCAAGAACAATATATCTCATGCCATCATTGCTTTTAGGCATGGTCACAAGGTCAACTACCCACTTGTAATGAATACAAGGTGGATAGGTCGGGTGAAGGGGATCTCTATGCTTGACAGAGGAGTGTAACTAGCACGTACTACAAGTGCTCACAAATTCTTTAATAGTTACATACATCCTTGGCCACCAGTAGCTTTCCCTAATCTTCTCATATGTAGCTTCAAAGCCTTTATGACCAGCCCAAAGGCTTTCGTGCATCTCATGCATAACTTGCACTTGAAAAACCTTCAAACCTAGTACTCTTTGAGGGTTTCAAACCTTTCCTCTAGCATGTCTCCAAAGATATCCATCTTTCAAGAAGAAGTTGAAAGACTTCTTCCTGATGTTCCAGAATCGATTTGAAGACCAGCTTGGGGAAGGCTGAAATGAACTCAGATAGTTTCCTATATCTCGCCACTCTCCTTCATAATCATTTTCTCTAAATCTTTCATATGTATAGGTAGATGTTTCATAATTTATTAAATTAATATGATTATTTAATGCTTCACTATCATTGTCAAATTTTGCTCTTGAAAGCATATCAGCGACAGTGTTATGTTTACCGGCTATATGAACAAAAGCAGGATTAATGAATTTAATATAGGCTATCCATCGAAGCATGGCTATATCCGGAGATGAACAATTAGCTATTAAACCTATTAATGAAAGACAATCAGTCTCTACTATTACATTAGCTCCTATAAAGTATTCTTTATCTGTTTTTAAAGCTGTAACTAATCCCCATAGTTCTCTCTTAATTCGCGGGTAATTCTTTTGAGTATCATGAAGAATCTTTGCTCCAAAGCGAACTGCATACCTTTGCTCCTCCTCATCATCCTGCCCAATGACCCAGCCTATACCAATAGGACTAGTGTCAACAATTAGGATTACAGGCTTATTTCCTGTATAGTCAATACGTTTCAAAACAGGAGCATTGATAAGCAATTGCTTTAGACGCCTCATTATTCTAGAATGCTCATCAGTCCAAAAGAATTTCTTTCTTTTTCTCAATAAATCATAAAGCGGATTTGCTACATGAGCAAAGTGAGGGATCCAGATGACATAGAAAACACATGCACCTAGGAATCTCCTTATTTCACTTACATTGCGACATCTCTCAGAAATCCTACTAATGGCATCAACTTTTGCTGGATAGGGTCTACAACCATAATGGCCACATAAATGCCCACCTATTAGCACTTCATTAACACCAAAAGTTGATTTCTCTAGGGAGAAAGTTAGTCCAACCTCTTCAAATCTTTCAAATATCTTTTCACAATCTGAAATATGGTTAGAAACAAACTTTCTACAACCAGATGAATCTAAACTTTCATCCTTTTCTTTGTCCACATGCCCCTTTATTGGAATATCATCAATAAAAGGCATCGTCACTTTTGGGATAAAGTCATGTAGGACCAGATTCATAGCATTCATCATGTGTGCCACAGAATTCGTGGCTCCTTGTGGTAAAGTACACATACGTACTAAACCCAAAGGAGTCTTCATCGTGGTCACATCTCGACTCTCAATTGCTAATTGAAACTGATCATACCCTAAATACAGGTCTCCCATTGAATAGATGGAGTGACCTGCAAATGCCTCGGCAAACTCATCTACAATGGGACCCGTTCCTACATTCCTAATAGTGACTTTATTCACAAGCTGCAAATCCTGAATAAAGCGTAGCTTCCCACTCTTTTCGATACCGTGAACCACCTATTAGAGTATGGTGCTGAGGATGGTTCCAAAATTCTCATGGCAATCTTCTCCTTTAACAGTCTCATTAGCTCAGGTAAATGAGCTTTTGGAACTGGAATCGGACAAAGATTCCAAGGAATATGCGGTACTATGAAAATAATCATCGGAGCTACTAACTTTGGGTCTGCACATCCTATCTCATGTGGGAACAAAGAAAAAAGCTTTACCATAACGAACAATCATCTTGGTAAACTGCTCTTTTTCAATTTGAGAAAGAAATTCATCACCGAATTTAATATTTTTCTTACTCTCATCAGTAAATATGTGACCTATCTTAGTTCGATCTCTAAGAATAGGATCATTTGATACTCGACGAAGTATGTCATGAATATCTTTGGTTAAGGGTTGAGCTACAGGCTTCATTTTCTTTTCTACAATTTTGTATTTAGTTTCTATGCTAACTTCATGTTCTAGGATAAATTCACTAATAATCTCATACTCTTGAATAGAGTTAAGAATTATCAGATTTGATTCAAAATTTTCATGAGAAACACTTTCTAGCTCTTCTAATAGAGTGGAACTTTTTGATAATTCAATTATACTCTCAATTTTATCGTCACTTGAAATTAATCCAGTTTTTCTGAAATATTTTTCAATTTGTTTTCTAAATGTTTTTGTAAGGTTTTCTTTAGTAATATAATGCAAACTAGTTGTAGGAGTACAAATTACATAATTTTCAAATTTATGTTCATTGATAGGTGAGACATCAAAACAACGTCCACTATTGTCTCGCTCAATAGTGGAGCCTAGCAGAAATTTTGATCATAGTACGCTCCATATTCTCTTACAGTCAGTGGATCATCACAAACATGACTAATCGAGTCAATGGGATTTCTTCTTAAGCTCTTTCTATTTCTAGTGTGGTTTGGGCAAACCGTCATAACTTGCAAAGAATCCATCCCTGATTTGGATCGAATTCTTGCATATGCTTATCCGTCATTCATTGCTTTTGTTTCCATCCTCATTTCAGCTATAAATGGCTGTCCAAGAATCACTTCATATGAACAATTATCTTGAACAAAGAAGTGAAACTCTTCTTGAACACCAGCTATCATAATAGGGTCATTTGCACATGCACCCAACAAAATGCCAGAGCCATTATCAGCTGTTCTCATCCGCCAACCGTGCTCTTTATCAATTGGCCATCTAAATTTGTCAAAGAACTTTTTTGAAATCACGTTTATCTCTGACCCCGAGTCAATGAGAGCCAAAGCTAAACAAGAATCTTTCTCATCTCCAATTCTAATCTTCACTTCCGGTGTGCCTCGTGCCTAGAAGGTAGAATTGTATTTACTTTCACTTTTTAACATTTCTTTATCAGGTTCTATGGGTCCTAGAAAATTTCTATTTACACTACCCGTTGTCAATTCTTCATCATCCTCATAGTCACTTTCACTCAATGTAACTACATCATTCATAGCTAGGGTTTCTTCTGCCACGTCTTGCATGTCTTCATCTTGTGGCAAAGGAAAGCGTCTTCTTCTAATAAGTCGAATAAAAATGTCCTTGAACTCCGGTTTTGCTATGGAAAACACTTGCTCAAGTGACATCTTTACTTGACTTTTTAGAAGAATGTCATTTAAAATCTCCCTAGCATCATTTTTCTTTTCGAGCTCAGAAATCATAATTGCACGTGGAGCTCTTCTACCCTTCTTCTTCCCTTTCTCTTCATTTTGCTTTTGATCCTCTTTATTTTCAGGTTTGGAAGTTTCTTTTTCTACTTTCTTCTGTTCTTCTTGGGGTTGAACATTTTCATCAGTCGGCTTTTTGCCTTCCTTTATCATTTTTCTCTTCTCTTCATGAGATAAATTTGATTCATCAAATTGAACTTTCTTGTCAGTTTTCTTTTCATCTTCTCTTGTTTGTCTCCTAGTTACTCTCCTATCACCTTCTTCTACATCATCCTGTTGATCTTCTCGTCTCTGTTTTTCCTCAACATTAGCAATGTGAGAAAAGACAGAAGATTGATCTACAGGAGATTTACATGCACTCTTGTACATTATCTCGTCTCTAGCCCGTACCAGTGCCTCTATTGAATATGGATTTTGGCTAGGCATTGAAGAAGGCCTATCCTCGACCGGCTCTAGTCTTGCAGCCGAAGTACTGGCAGTTGCATCTGATACTGTTAAATTTTCATAAAGCTTTTTCATTCCTCCTTTGCCCCAATTGACGGTCAAAGGAAGACGTGACCTAAAGTCACATAATCGTCTATCTATTTCCACAACTAATTGATTCGCCTTAGCACTTTTTAATTCTTCACAAGCAAATGATGTGTGCTCTTGACTATCTCACCAAACACAGCGCTTCACGCCAGTCCCTCTTTTCTCATTATTTCTTTGAAAGGGTGGCTGTACAGCAAACTGAGGAGCTTGTTGAGAAGCAAACTGAGGAACTTGCTGTGGTACTGGCTGAAAGACTGGTTGAGGTGGAACATACTGAGGCATAACTTTTTGAATAGATGGTGCTTGCCCTGTACCACTATTACTAGCCCCTAGATCATTAAAGCTCATGGAATAAACTTGTTTATTCAAATTGGCAACCTCTTTTGAAAGAGATGCTTGCATGTTCATGACATTCTCCATCTGTTTACATAGAATATCCAATTGAAATTATATGGGAGCTTTAGTGGCAGCTGAATTATTAGCCGTAGGTATAGTAGCAGGCATTGGCATGTCAACTTGCCTTATAGTAGAAGTCTCTCTAGGTTGAGAATCATTAGGTCTAGAATATAAAATTGTTTGCCTTTGCTTCATTTGAGTAACAGCCTCTATCTCTTTTTTGACTTTCTCCCAGTCATCAGTTAGCCCATACCTTTTTCCCGGCTCCTCTATTCGTCTTTCAATTTCAGCCCTATCTTTTGGATTAAGTATCTTAAGAAAATATATAATTACATCTGGATTAATAGCATTTCTATCATCTTTGGGAAGTTGAGCCAGACGTCTCATAAACTCACCATGAAGATGAGTTAAAGACTCACTACTCTTAACAGTGTTTAACCAACGCAGAAATCCTTCACGATTGTGCTGGCTAAAATCTTCGAGGTAGAACATTTTATGAAGTTCCTTTCTAAATTCCTCCCATGTTTTTTCAGCATGCTCTTGAATAGATTCGAGAATTGAACTAGAAACAACATGTCCAAAGTATTTAACTAGCACATCTTCAGGTAATCCCTGGATTTGCACTTGCTCCTCAAATGCATCCACGTATTCTGTAATGTTTAATCCGGTAAATTTTCCTTTTTCTTTAAGAATAGCTTGGACTGTACGTGTCCCTTGCTTTTCTATCATCATGTTCCTAAACATCTCCTCCATTTTGCATTCTTGATAACGCTTCGAATAGAGAAGAAGTTCCCTAATAGCCGGATCTAATTGCTCTCTAAATTGTTTAAATCTATCACTAGTTGATAAAGCCAGGGATGGCTTTACCCTAGTCCTAGGCTTTACTAATTCTAATCTTCTTTTTCTAAAATAATTTTAATTTCTAAACCCTAAATTATGACTTATCTCTTATATTTACTCTTTTTCAATTTTAAAGGGTTTTTAATAAGGTAATTTTTATAAAATAGTTTTTCTTGATTTAAAAAAAATAAAAGCATTAACTATAAGTTAAAAAAAAACCTAAATTTAAACATTTTTTATGCTATAAGCTTTCTTTTTATGCAATAAAACAAACAATCTTTCTTTTTCAAAACTTAAACTGTTTTTCTTTTTAATGATACAAAAATAATGGCTTTTCCTAAAATGCAGATATTTAAATGCTTTAAGTAAAAATTATATTTCCTAGATACAAAAGAAAGATTCAAATATTCTTTAAATGCTAATATGAAGGTGCTTAGATCCTACGTGCAGATGAAAACAACTTTCTTTTAAAGTGATGTGTGTAAACTAAAAATAAAGAACTTAAAATAAACACCTTACTTGATGATATCTTTGCTGAAGAGGTTCTAAAATGAACGTTAAAACAATCTTAAACACAAAACTAAAATGACTATGAATATATCTTGATTCTCTTGAACGTTGAGGGGGGGGGGTTTTGAAACGACAAAGCTCCACCAGTTGGAAATCCTTCTTCCACGGTTTTGTCACAGCTTCAATCTTCAAATTTCCTGCATAGAAGAAAAAAATTAAATTAGGGATTTTTAATAAAAACTGAAAATGTAACGTAAGTCCTAGACACACTATCGTCACGTTTCACGTCGGGTTCACCAAAGCTGTCGTAGAGGGGTGTGAAGGGAGGTTGACATTCATCTAAAAGAATCATGCTAACCTAACCGTGTGACTGCACGCAGGGTGCTTCTAAGTATGCCTAGGGCCCTCGGTTGATTTTTCAGTTTAGGTGTGATAAAAACCTATATGTTTCTAATATATGGGAGTGCAAATTAAGAACTAATTGTTTAGACTAAGGACCATAAGGATGAGCATTTCTATAATTTTCTATAGCTTCTAATTGATAAGACAAAACTAAGTTCTCGTTTGTAATTTTATCTTTAACAAAGTCAATTTCTTCGTTCTCAATTTGATTTGAGTTAGGTTTTCTAACTAAATTAGGTGGGAACAAGTCTTTCTTGTCCTCCGGTTCTGGCAAAACTATGGTAATTAAAGGTAAAATTCTAGAAAGAAAACGATCGTAATCTAACGTGTGTAAAGTTTCGTTAACTACTTTATCTTTAATAACTTCAACTTCTATATTTTCGTTTAATTTATTTGAACTATCAATTGAAGACGGAAGCAATGTTCCTATTATTAAGTTTTCTAATTCTTGATTCTTAATTTCAGAATTGTTTGAAGATACTAGTTTAGAACTACTTGTAGATCCTGATTCTTTAGACATATGAAATAAAAAAGTAAAGATCTCAATTAATTTTCAGAGAAACAGTATGAAGAATTTCAAAATCAATCTTATTTAAGCCTATACAATAATCCTATACAAAAGTTTATCATAAGTGCTAATACAATTCTCTTAATAGATAATCCTATATAACTTAATAAACAATCTTCAAAAAAATATCGTAATTTTGTGATCTTGAAATCTCGTATGCTTGTGTTCTCGTATTCTCCTTTGTAATCTCTTCAATAATCTGCAGGAATTCATTAAGCAAAAAAAAAAAAAAAACATAAGTATGTTTTTAATTAGCATAAAATACTCATTTAATTATTTTAGCATTCAATATATAACTTAAAACCTATACTAACACATATACACGAATACTTCTAATTTCCTAACTTTAATGTAAATGTAAACAATTACTTATATAATTGTAAACATATATTTGTTTCCATACAAATATGCATCACATAATACTTCAATATCTCTCATGCATACATGCATATCAACATGTATTAACTAAACATGCACACTCATGTATTCATAAACATACAGTCATGCTAATGCACACTACACATGCAATCTCATTTTATCATGCATATGCATACACATGCCTCTAACTTAAACTTAACATGCACATGCATACATAACTATACATGCATTTGTTTTTTTTTACATGCATCTATTATATACACATGCATACATGCAAACTTCTACATTTACATATATACACTTGCATCTTATTCTAACATACATGCATACATGTGCACATCTCTCACTTATGCACATGCATCACTTATTACTCATGCATACATGCACACACATATCACATGCATACATAAGCATAACATTCACATGCTCACATGCATACACATGCATACATACATTCATACTAACATGCATACTTTCATCATACATAAACTCATGCACACATATGCATGCATAAACATGCACACATATACATGCATAAACATGCACACATATGCATTCATGCATCCCCCCTTTCTCTCTCTCTCTCTCTCGATCTCTCTCTCTCATATTCATACTCTCATATTTTCCAAACCCACTAACGATGACAATAGCACTAATTCAATGGTATATGCATAGACATAGAAACACGTAAACTGCTCAACGCTCCCATAACATTGCACGCACCAGAAATGGACCCGTAATGTGCTCATACATGTTGCTCTGCTTAATGCGCGCAGAAAGGGAAGGGCAATAACGTAAACAGGATGAAGGTCCAGATAATAGTTGTGACAAACATTACGAAGAAGCAAGCAGACAATAGAATTGTTCCTGAACTATCATCATCCTGATAAGTCTGAGCAGGATCATCATCACTAGGCAATATGGCTTGGTTCGATTCTGGAAATAACTTTATAATATCCTTAACAGACAATCCAAACCACATTCTATGCCTAACCACACGTAGATTAACGTCTCTCTCACTCTCTCTCTCTCTCGCTCCCTTCTTCATGCCCGCATGACTAGCGTTTTCTGATCTGTAGCAGATGAGAATCATATCTCTCTCTCTCTCTGCACACGAATACATACATTCACGTAATGGCAGGTTGCAACTCCTGATTAAGGAAACCTTCAAAACTTCAGAGCTCGGAGGTGTGACAACAAATACACAGAAACCTACATGAAGAGCAGGAGAAAGGAGGAGAACGTACAAGAAGATGAACACATGAGAAGCAAGAAGAATGAAAAATTATGATCGAACACACAGGGCAATGCGAGGGGAACAAAAGTGGCAAGCAAACTCGATGGGAATCGATGCCTATATATAGACGTGTGTCACAAGCCTCTCTCTCTCTCTGTCTCTATGGCAAATGCCCAATCACAGCGTGAACGGGCCCTTGCTTATTTGTAGCAGATCAATGAAGGAGGGAGGGAGGAAGGTGAAGATCTCCCTCTCTCAGTGCTTTGATTACTCCTCTGGTAATCTCTCTCTTACAGAATCTCAGCAGGCAGCACCCTCGATCTGTGAATACAATTAGATATTTCTCACTTTTTATGCAATTCTTGCATCTGTGCGTATCGATCTCTGTAGTCCGACTCCCTCTACCTGCCCATGTGCGATTGGAGCCACCTTTTCTATCTCTGGTGGTGTGCAATAGCAAGCGAATCATTTTTCGCTCTGTACGTGAGTCATAGATTTTCTCCCTACGTCTTTCTCTATGATACACGAGAGCACTTGAGCATGTGAGTGCTAATCAGCGGATGAATCATTCACTATCTGCTCTGAATGTTGCGCAACACTTACAGAGCGATGAGCACCCTCATAACACACGTAATATGAGTTCTACAGTGCCACAAAATACCTTTCTTTCTGCTCTGAATGTTGCACAACACTTATAGAGTGATGAGCACCCTCATAACACACGTAATATCAGTTCTACAGCACCACAAAATACCTTTCTTTCTCTCTCTCTGTCTCTCTCTCACTATCTCTCTCACTCTCTCATTGGGAATCGATGTACCTGCAGGAATTCATTAAGCAAAAAAAAAAAAAAAGCATTCATACATATATATATATATATATATATATATAACGAACATAGACGCTACGTATGTTTACCATTTTAGAATAGTTAGTTATACAAACTAACACTAAATCATGCATGCCTAAATGAACTTCTATTAACTTAATGTAAACTAAAACTTTTACTAACGTAAGAACTTTGTGGATTTTATGATTAATATAAATAATCAATATTAGGTAACATAAAACGTAGTAGATATATTTTATATTAATTAAATAAACTATTACTTATTATGTAAGATAACTATCATAAAAAAATGGTACATTAATTTTTATTTTAATACTAGTGTCACTTATATCTATTAGTTAAATCAATTAATAATTAAATAAATTAATACTTATAATTGACACACATATAAATAATTAGGATCATGATTATACTCATAGGGTTTTACTCAATTATGATTTAAGTTATATAAATATCATGATTAACATGTTTTTAAGCTCATAGGTAATACTAATTCATTTTATTAAGATAAATAATATTTAGAATAACCACATAAAATAACACACATATCCATAAAGTTTGCTACACTTACATGAATTAAATAGACAGATTTTCTTGTGAGAACTCTATTTAAAATATGTTCATATGCATAAATAACCACACAAAAAATAAAAAAAATCATAGGTACATTAATATGTATAGACTCTTAGGCTAATGCATAGACATAAACAGAAATGCATACTCTTACTTATTTATTCACATAACACACATCTTTATAGTTCATAAGTAAAGTCATTCATGGGATTAATAAAATTATAACTATAGAGAGTATACATAAGGGTAAATACAAAGATAACTTCAAGGGTTCAACCAAAGATCTCTTGCCATTATTCAAAGTTCTGAATATATGCCCATCTTTTGCCTGCACGTACTTCAAATAAAAATTAGTCAACCAAAAAGAATACATTAAAAATTATGTGAGAGAGATATCATTCAACCGACTCTAAAGCAAAATATTTTTATTTTTGCATATGACAATTCAAGTAAGGAAATCCTTCCGACAACACAGATCTGGGTACGCAAAGGCGAGCAACCTCCAACCTTGGGCCCACAAACCCCATCCACCAGGCCAGAAGACGAAGGAAGAAGCTCGGACAAGCTCAACCACAAGATCTCCGACAAATTTGGGTGCCCGGCCAAGAAATTAGTTGTAGCTCAACAAGGGAGATTACAGATGTGGGTACCTAAGAAGCTCTTACATCCACAACAACCTATGTTCTCCCACATGCGAAAGGTCTCAACAAAGAATCGAAAAAGAGAAAAGGGTAAGAACCGCGTACAGAGACCGAAAGAAGATCAAATCACCTCTTTGACAATAGTAGGAAGACGTGCAAAAAGGGTATGGATTTGCAAGCCAAAAGTACAAGTAGCCTCCACCAAATCAAAGCGCCAAGCACACTGGATACCACAGTTCAGGAAGTATCCAAAGATGAAGACGCCTCAAGTGATTTCTGCAGTGCCAAATGTTGTTCTAAAATGCACCCCAATAAGGAGGATTACATCATTTCGAGATCCACTGGATACCTCCACCAAAGCCGGCATCAACAGCTACAAGTAACATCGAAAGCCTCAACGAGCGACAACCATGTGCTTCTTGCACAACCCTATCTTTTGCACCATTCAGGTCATGCATTTCCAAAGTATGCATTAATATAGGGCCACATTACACGGCCGTGCATAGACACATTTGCGAGTCCTAGGCACAAGTGCACATTGACTTATGTCAAATATTTTTATTTATACTAACTTCTGTCTTGTGTTGTAATGTTCCTCAAAAAAAAAACGAAGAGAGAGAGAGAGAGAAGAATGAGATGTTCCCACATTTGGTTCATGGAACATGAATGAGTCACGCTTAGTTGAAGGTGGAACCGCCGACTACTGGGCGTTTAACAGTTTGGATAGAAGTGTGTCTCGGCTAGCAGATGATATTATTGTTGCCTTATCTGGTAGATGTCAAGCACCTGTCATGATCATGGCATCCACAACTATTGATTCCCCTTACCATGGTGTAGCTCAGTGATGAGTAGCACCTCCTTTAATGTCAATCCGGGAAGACGTGAGGATGGTATGAAGACCTCGAGCAAGTGGAAGCACAAGTGCGTGAGTGAGAAGCACACAAACATGCACACACATACACACACACGCGCACACACGGCAAGACAAAGAGTGAGGAGCAATGGAGTTCTTAGATTACTTTCAAAAAGCTCTTACAAGTTTGTTTCAATTATAATCTACCCTCAAAAATGAGCTCTCTAGCTCCTTTTATAGTTTTTGACTAGCTTTGGCCCTGTCCAAACCTAGTGTCCGGCCTAGTTAAAAATTAGGTTCCAGGGCTTATTTGAGGGCTCAAACGAGATCTAAAAAATACGAAAATTGGCAGGTAGATACTTCTAAAGCTCCTCAAGCTCAAGGACTCCTTGGCTTGCACAAAATGGAGCTACAAAAAGATGAAATGGTATTTACAATGGTGTTTAGTGATGAGAATCACTTTTTATTGGTGTAGAGGTTTTGAAAACTTAAGGTTGCCTTGGTGCTAAATCTGCGTGAATGCTCATACATACTTCTTCCTGAAGAAAATGATTGGCCTATTTGCCAGATCTTCGTTGACTCCCATGTCTGCCTGTGCCTTCTCTCCCTTCTGACTCTCTTCTCTGACTGCCATGCCTCGTTAGTCCTTCAGTCCCTTGTCCGCTGCTAACACCCCCCCCCTCTCTTGCGTCTGTCGTCCCTAACAGACCCTTGTTGTGTGGGTTTTTGGATGTAGTACTCGACGACATCCTGCGCTAAGTGATGCTCGGCAATCCTCAATCCTTTGGCCAAATCTGTGAGTAGCGCGTCCCAATCTACCGGCCCGGGAACCTCTGGATGTGGTATACGTAGCTTTTCGGAATGGAGAGCTTGTTCCACTGCAAACAACTGCAAGAGATGGGATGGTCTGGGAATGAATATCTCGGAGTGATATTCCCAAAATCCCATGACAAACATCTCTTCAAACGTTTGTTTGAAGCAGGCCGATAGATATTTGATGCGAGCGTGCCATGCATACACAACATTAATCGATGGGGTTGTGCTCATGTCGTATACAAGGTCCTGATTACCTTCATTAAATCCTAATGCTAAGAGATGCGGTTCCTTGACATTTTTGAAGGTCCTGAAGGTGACCAACATAAGTTCGAAAATCTTTAGGCACATCTGAGTCATGACATCAGGTACATTCTTGAACCGGACCCCCCAATGTCGAATCGTCGAAATCATATATCCAATCGTAGGTGGTCCCGTCGGGGGTGCGAAGGCCACTTCTCACATCCTTTAATTGTCAGCACTGTTTGTGTGTACTCTGGCCATGATCTCCTTCGAAATACAGGGCAATAACATGGGTTATATTTGATGTACAAGGGCATGTTGTTCCATGTTCTGACCATTTTCGGGTATGTTTCAAGCAGCCGAATTCTCCACATCGGTTGACGAATATATCCCTGCTTGGCACTTTCTGGGATGTCGTCAGGTGCAAATTGGGTGGCAGAGGTGGGTTCCCTTGAGGTGTGGTGCTTGATTTCTGCATTATAATCCGCCATTAGCACGCAAAAAGGAACATACAGGTCATCTGATGGGCCGATCCACCTATGGTGTGAGAGATTATGGAAATAATCGGATTTTATTACAACCTCTTCCAATTTTGACATCAATGCGATTTGGACTGCCACCCTGTCATCATGCGTCGTGGCTACTTTCTCTAATTTTTGCATCCATTCAGGTGCCTCAATTTCAATTGTGTCCATGCCCTGTTCTGTTCGCTTACCCCCGGGTGTTGGCATCGGAACATAGGGATCCTCGAATGTTTCTTCTACTTCAATTGGCACAAGATCGTCAGGCTCGGGCTCTACCAGAGGGGAGGGCTGACGCTCATATTCCATGACCTTGCTACGTAATTCCTCAAGTTCGGCCCGGAGTTTAGTGATCTCTTCTGATGTATCTTCTGCGGTTGTGCTCTTGCTGGGTGATGTCTGTCGGGTGGCCAACTGCCTTAGCAAATCATCTCTCTCTTTTTCTAAGGCGGCATGCGCCTCCATTAGATCTGCATGAGTTTCTAACACCACTTTCATATTCTCAGAGGGAATTGCCTTGAATCGTTCTGGGTCAATCTCCTGTGGGGAACCCTCCATGGCCGCCTCCAGATTTTCTTCATTCTGTTTCTGTAATCGTTTATTCTCCTCTAGCGCTGTAGACATATGCTTGCGTAGGAGGCCCAAGTTCCGTCGAAGCTTCAGGTTGTCCGTGATCTGAGAATGTAGCAACTCGTCCATGTGTCGTCGCTCTTCATCATCTGCTTGGGGTGGGTTGGCTACTAATTGTGCATATTGTTCTTGTAAGGTCACGTGCTTCTGTTGTAGTAGCTGCTTCTGCTCTTCAAGATCCCTACATCGTGCTTGGAGATCTTCGTGGCTTCGGAAAAGCCTTGTATGTTGGTTGTCAAGGTGTTGGTAATGTTGCTGAAGTTGGGACATACATTGATACATATTATTAAATACATTATTAAGAGGAATGGTGGGAGAAATGGTGTTGAATGCAGAGGGGAAGGGGAAGGGAAAGGGAAGTGTGGATGCAGTACTAGAGAAGGGTGAGGGGGGAGGTGGGGGAATGGGAGATTGTGGTGGTATGGGGGGAGGGAGAGGTGCGGTGGAAGGTGATATGTCCATAAAATCCGTGGTGTAAGCAGTAGTGGGAGTGATTGTGAATAGTGGAATTGTGGGTGCAGTGATTGTGGTGAATGTGTACAGTGGTGTGTGCAGTTGTGAATGTGAACTACCCGAAAGTGTGAGTGGGGGAATGGGGATGTCAGTAGCTGTCGTTAGGGTTACAGTGTTAGTGGAGGTATATACACGGGAGGTGTTGAGAGGGTGTGTGGGTTGATTGGCGGTTTGTGCTTCAGTTATGGCGGTGGGCACGGAGGCAGTAACGGTGGTTGTTACATTGGTAATGGGGGGTGAGTGTGGTGGAGAGGGAGGCAACGGTGGTAAGGGAGGTGATGTAGGTGCACTTGATATATGGGCTTCCTCGGTGTCGTGAGCGGTGTGTGCAGTGCCCGTGGTTGTGGGGGTGTCTTGTGGTCCTGATCCTAATACATTCATTCGTTTTCCCGTTCGTGGGGGGCGTCTTCCATATCTTTTCTCTGTCCTTCGTGATTGCGCTAGTGCAGTATGCACCGTTTCAGGTACTCCCAAAGCATCTGATATCATTTCCAGGGTGGCACGGTATTGCTCATCCACGCCTTCCTCCTCCAGAATCTGGTTCATGAGGGCTTTACCTGCAGCTAATGATAGCCTGTGTTGCTCTTGAACTCGGTTCATCGTATCGTAGAGCTTCTTTAATGCGTTAGTATAGGCGGGGGCACCTTCCAGTACTTGTAGGGCTTCCTGATCATACTCTTGTTCTTCTGCTTCTGATTGTCCACCCTGTGCCTCTTCATGTGCTTCTTCTTCATCGTCCACATTGACTACGTCCGGTTGGCTGGGCTGGGCTTGGTCTGGGGCAGTTTGCTGTCCACCAGCTTGCTCTGCTTCAACTTCCGCATTTACAGCGTCGATGATTCTAGCAACTTCTTCGTCCGTTAGATCCTCCAGAGTGAATCCATGTGGGAATTCCAGATCAGTCGGTACTGGTGGAAACACAAGGTTAGGGCCATCTGTGCTGTGCCTGGGTAACCTGATAGTAAATGGTTGCACTCGTCGGGGAAGTCTTGGGGTTGTTTTAGGCGTTAGGGTTGCACCGCGAGCTTGTGCACAAGGCATCTGGACAGTGCCTCTCATCTTCTTTGAGGGAGGCCCCACAGCTGACAATCTACGTTGAAACTCCTGTGCTCTGGACCAAACGAGAGCCCTCTGCACCGGTACATCATATGCGAGACATCTGTATACAATTCTTGTAAGTGCACAGCAACCATACAACACAGACTTTTGCTTTTTATACCATCTCTGATGAGCCATATGAATCTGGTCGATAATCCAGTGGGGCATATTGATGGACAAATCAAAAGCATCCGCCAGGTAGAGGCTAAACCAGATCTTTTTGGGGGGCATTGTGAACCTCTCCTGCGCGGGGAATGCGAAATGTTGCATGACCATGCGCAAGTGAATGGCAATTGTAGGTCTCATCGCAACCATGTCCTTCAGCTTCGTCAGATTCCTGTTCTTCATATTGTCTGGAACCATAGTCTCTTTCTCTGTTGGGATGTGCATACCTTTCATGTCGAGTGCTTCTCTTACCAAGTTGATAGTCAAGCGGAAACGCTTCAGCTCATTGCCCCTTGTGAGTGATGGGAGCACAAAGGAGCTGTATCCTTTCTTGTCTTTGCTGGGAGTGAGGGTACTAATTAAATATGAGCACCTTAGAAAATCTGGCTTTGGTAGTTGGAACTTGAAGTAATCATAAAGCCCCGCCTTCTTCCATATCGACTTCAGTCCTTCATTGTTTTGTAGCTTTTCAAACTCCTTGGTAAAGAAATGGTATCTGCCCCAACGTCCATTGAATTCTACCTCGGACTCCCACATATATGTGCCTTCACCCAGAGGTCCAGCAACGTCACTGAACCAGTGTGAAGCTTTGCCCACCGGCATTGTATGACCCTGTGGAGGATTCTGAATTGGTATGGCATGTAATGCCCGTAATGCCACTGGTCTTTCCTTTAATTCCTCCTCGACCGGAAGGCTTTCGATGTCCACCACTTGGGGGCTGGTGCCTGCCTGGGAGCTGGTTCCTACTGTATCGGCCATGTTACTTCTTGCTGCCTGTCTCTGTGAGAATATACAAACATGTGTTAACATTGTACAGGACAAGAGAGAACTGTTGTTGTTCCCATTACAACATTAACATGCGGTCGGGAGCGAATAATGGGTTAGTAAGTGCTCGGTGCGAGTGTGTGTGTGGTTAGGAGTTCAGTAGACCTAAGAGCTAAGTGGAGTGATGTAGTGTGGTAGTGAAGTGGTTAGTAGGTTAACATGGATTTACAAATGGGGTCCGGGGGTTTGTTACAAGTCTTGGGCTGCCAAATGCAGCGGATAGGTTTTGCTCTAGGTTTCGTAGAGACTCTCGAGAGCTTTATAGGCGTGTCGGCTTGAAAATGAGGCTTTTTAGGGACCCATTTACAAGTGATTATGTTCGAGCTCATGGGCCTTGGTGTGTTCCTGATTGTTGAAAACGAGTGGATGCCAGCTGTGCGAGTGAATGGATCATACTGTATGGGATATGGTCTTGGTGTAGCTATTTGAGCCCGCAAACAAGCCTTAGGCACCCAAATTTGTCTTGATTGTGGGCTAGCCTTCATCGACCTCTTGGGCACCCAAATAGACTTCACATTAGCAGAAGAACTTCTGAAAGACTTCTTATTAGTGTCGTGTTGTTGGTTACTAATAAGAGGCTTTGCCCGTGTGGTTGGCTTGAGTGCAACCGGGTGTTCGCCTTTCCGCACCCACACTTGTTTCACTAGCTGAGACATGTTGCTGCGCAGGTACTTTTGATCTCCGACATAGGTAGTACTCTGCTTCTTCTGCCTTTGATCCACCTTTGGTTGCTGCCTCCCTCTGGCCTTTGGAAAAGAAGGGAGTTCTGTTGTCGTTCTGACTCCTTTTTTGAGATCTTCATTCTTCTGCGTCACATAGCCTTGGACAAGAACAGCATGGTCAGCTTCATGTGCACCCCTGGAGGGACCAGGAGTCTGTGCCTTTCCTAGTTCCTTGAGTGCTCCATTATTTAACTCCATTGTAATTCTAGTCTGATTCACCCATACCTGAAGAAGTCCACTTCTTAGGTTTAAGTTGACTGCTTGGTCATAAATCCAGTCTTGACCCAGGACAAGGGGTTCCGTGAGGTCCTCGTCTTGGCATACGAGCGCTTTAACTGTCATTGCCTCATCCTGAATATAGAGGGGAAGTTCCACCTCGCCCATGCAAGGGGTTTCCACGCCTCCCAATCCTATGAGATATGCTTCCACAGGATCGACAGTTAACTGCAACTCTTGACAGTAAGACGATTTAACAGCACTGGTGGCTGCGCCTGAGTCAATCAAGGCCCTTACAGTCCTTGCACTCTTTCCTTGTCCTATATCTAAGGTTATGAAAGGGCGTCGGTCAGTTATTCTATGTGAGCTAACACCTGAAAGTTCACACATAGCCACGTCATATCCTTGATCTGCATATGCGTCTTGCCTAGGATGCTCTCTACCTTGTCTTCTTAGTTTCATTCTTCGTATGCGCTCTAGGGCTTCTGCTTGAGCTTCTTCTCGAATTCGCTTTTCTTCCTCTTTGCGTTTCTTAGCAGTGTTGAGTCGACTTAGCATTTCCTCTGTGAGAGGTTCCTGATACAACTTAACTCTGCATCCGCTAATATAGTTTGGTAGAACATCGCCTTCTAATGTGGCTAGTTGCACTGCTCCACTTGTTGAGATCCTATTGATGATCATAGGTCCGTAGCCTCTCTTTTCTAGCTTCCTTGCATGTTGTTTCAATGTGTAAACTAAAACTAGATCTCCTGCTTTCAAGCCCTTATCCTTCACATGGGCATCAAAGTATGCCTTCTGTCGTTTCTTTGCTGCATATATCCCTGCAGCTGCTCTCAGTCTTGTTTCTCCTAATCGTTCAAGGTCAAAAAGTCTAGAGGAGAGTTCATGACCCATCCATTCGTGCTCTTGTGCTACCTTCAATGTCGGTATCAAGAAGTCCAAGGGTAGTACCGCGTTTTGGCCAAATACCATCTGAAAGGGGGTGGCTTGGAGTACCGTTTTATAGGCGACTCGGTATGCCCAAACAGCATGGTGTAGCTGTTTGTCCCAATCAGAGCGTTTAGTGTTTACTAATTTTGTCAGTACATTGCATAAGATCTTGTTGGTGCTTTCGGCTTGTCCATTAGCTTGAGGGTGATAGGGGGCAGACTTCTTATGTATTACCAAGAATTCTTGGAGCAGATTTTCAATCACTTCGTTCAAGAAGTGAGTGCCTCTATCACTTACTAGCTCTATAGGTAGCCCATATCTTGTGAATACATTTTCAAACAAGAATTTAGCCGTTGTCTGAGCGTCGTTCTTTGTCGTAGCTTTTACCTCCACCCACTTGGTGAGATAATCCGTGGCCACAATGATATATTCAGCATGTGAACCCTTAGCTAGGGGATTGATAGGGCCTACAAAGTCTATTCCCCACTTAGAGAATGCACGTCCACCCATCATCGGTTTCAGTGGCATCTCATCTTTACGTATAGGATACTGAGTTCTCTGACAAACATCACATCGTTTCACATAGGTTTGTGCATCCATGTGAAGGGTAGGCCACCAGAAGCCCGCAAATAGTACTGCCTTGATCACCCGATCTGGTCCAAAGTGTCCTCCTGCTACACCTTGGTGAGCAGTTTCCAAGATCTTAAGATATTCACTCTCATGGACACACAGTCTCAGGTAACCATCTTTACCGCGTTTGTATAGATTATCACCAATGAGTGAGTAATCCAGGGCTTCTTGTTCTAAACTCCTTTTCCTAGCCAGAGTCATGTCTGGAGGGAATGTGTTTGTCCTCAGGAAGGATACTAGAGGTTCGCTCCAATCTGGCACAATGGATACTTGATACAGAGTAGCGTGTTCCACAGGTGGTTTAGTGCAACAGATTGGGCATTCCTTGCACAACTTTTGGACATCAGCTTCCATAGTTGGCCAATGCACTCCGAGTCTCCTTAGTGTCTGTAGGGTTCGTTGTTTTGAGTAGTGTTGCTCTAATGCACCTACATGTGCTAATTGCAACCACTTCGCATACTCGTCCTCTTCTACACAACAAGCCAAGATCCCTTGATCTGTGTGCTTGTACATACTTCCTGCCATGATGTGGTACTTTTGGGCTTTTACAACCTCTCTATTCCGTGTGTTTACCACTGGATGGTTAGGCCCGTATGTCAATACTGGTACCAATGGCTTAGCCCACTGCGGCACCACTTCCAAATTAAACAAATAAGCATCAGGAAGATCATCTGATACTCCCTGTGGGGCTTCTCCGGAGGTGAGCCTAGAGAGATGATCTGCTCTCAAATGAGTCCTACCTTTCCTCACCACAACCTCAAAGTCATATTCCATTAGTAAGAGGAACCATCTTACTAATCTTCCTGTATTGCATGGCTTGTTCACGAGATATAACAATGCTTGGTGATCAGTAAAAAATTTAAACTTATTTGCAAGCAAATAGTGTCTAAATTTCTTGACTGCATATACCATGCCTAAGCCTTCTCTCTCCGTAGTGGTATAATTTCGTTCAGCTGCATTCAATTGTCTACTGGCATAGGCAATTGGAAGATCCATATTATCTTCACCCGTAGGTTGTGCAAGTACACATCCAATAGCATAATTGGATGCATCCACATGAACATGGAATGGCTTATTCCAATCTGGTGTGGTCAAGATTGGTGCTGAACATAATCGTCGTTTAAGCTCCTGGAAGGAATTCTCACATTCATCAGTCCACTCAAAGTTAGTCAGAAGTCCGTACATGGGCTTTGCAATGACAGCATACATGTGTATAAATCGTCGGTAATAACCACAATGCCCCATGAAAGCTTGTACTTCCTTGACATTTTTTGGCCTAGGTAGCTCTGCTATGGCTCTTACTTTCTCTTCGTCAGTAGATATGCCATTCTTTGACACTATGTGTCCTAAAATCTTGCCTTGCCTGACCATAAAAACGCACTTTTCTGGGTTCAGGCAGACCTGATATTCTCTACATTTGTCAAAGATTTGTCTGAGTTCAGGAATATGGGTTTGTCTAATGTTGGAATGAGCACAAAGATCATCAACATAGACTTCTAAATTCTTCCTCAGGAACTCCTTAAACACATGGCACATCAGCCTTTGGAAGGTAGCCGGTGCATTGGTAAGCCCAAATGGCATTACACGAAAGGCAAATATGCCCCACTCTGTGGCAAAAGCCGTTTTATGCTGATCTTCTGGTGCAATGGCCACTTGATTATAGCCCGAAAAACCATCAAGGAAGCTATACACTTCCTTGCCTGCTACTCGTTCTAAGAGATGTTCTGTGATGGGAAGCGGATAGTTATCTCGAATTGTGGCTGCATTGACCTTTTTCAAGTTAATGCAGACACGCAGCTTGCCATTCTTCTTGGGCACCACTACGATGGGGGATACCCACTCGGTGTGCTCAATTTCATAGATAAATCCAGCTTCAACCAGTCTATCTATCTCCTCTTTGATCTTAGCCGCATAATTATCGTTATACGTATATGGCTTCTGCTTAGAGGGTTTAGCATCTGAGGTCATGGGGATAGTGTGTGAACATATGTCAGGGTCTACACCCTTCAAATCCTTGTAACTCCAAGCGAATACATCTCTGTATTCTCTTAGCAAGGCTATTAACGCATGCTCTTCTTCCTCTGATAGGTCATGGCCTATGTACGTGCATCTCTCCTCTCCTTCTTCTAGTGCCACTACTATTTTCTTGGTGGTTTCTTTGTTATCATAGGCCTCTCCTGCTTGAGCCTCTCGTTTAGGCATTCTTATCATGACTCTCCTGTTGTCTATCTCATACTTCTTAAAGTTTTCTGGGACCTCAAACAAAGACTCTTCCTCTTCTGGTGTGATTTCTCTCTTCTTTCATTTCTTTCCTTCGTCCTTCGGGGTCACATGTGTTGCTAATCTTACATCATTTGTAAGCTCTCCATGCCTCTGGGGTTGAAATTCTATTTCATGGAAGTATTCTTCGTCTGATGCAAATGGTGGGTCCATAATGATTGACTCTAGATCGGAGTCACTTGCATCCTCAAATGCATCAGGGCTAGGTTCGCATTCTTCTAGAACTGCCTCTCCCATGATTGGCTCTATGGAGAAGACTGAAATGTCATAGCCATCCTCATCACAGTGAGGCGTCCATTGTTCCTCATTGATGGCTACATCCATTGTTGCTAGGATTTCTGCCCTGCCGTGGGGTTCGAATTCCTCGTCAGGAAATACTACAGGTGCATAGGCTGGGTCTTGAATGGGTCTATGTGTTTCGTTTGCACCTATATCTTTGGCCTTCTCTCTCTTCTCTTCTTCTACTGCAACCTTGCACATCCATAAGTGGGTGTCTTCATGCATCCATGAGGATCCTGATCCTATGGAATGCACAGATTCCGTGTCATCTTTGGCTCTGTGGATGGGATTCCATTGGATAGGAGGGACATCTCTATGAGAGTAATCCTTGAGATTGACTTTGGTCGTAACACCTAAGTGTTGCAGGTACAAGGAATTAGTTCCCCAATCCTGTACCACTTGCAACTGTGGCATGAATGGTCGTCCCAAAATCATCTCATAGGCATGATTTTTGCTAAAGTCACATATAGCAAAGGTATGTTCAAACTCGACACCACAAGTGGTGAGAGTTATTCCTTCTAACAATCCTAGGGGTCTCTCAATATGACCATCGGCCATCTGCAATTTCATTCTCGTTGGCCTGAGTGCTGGCTTGCCCCAACGCTTCCATAGGGAGGTGGTGGCAATTGCAACTCCTGCACCTGAGTCCAAAATTGCCTTGGTGGTGTACTCGTGGTAGGTAATGGGAAGATAGGTGTTCCCTTCTTCACCTTCACACATATCTCCTATCTTATCCAAGGGTATCTCTGGCACTGTCCTATGTGATCCTACCTGGGAACGAGATTTTGCTATCTCAGGTACTTGTTTGGTTACATGTTTCCACGATTCAGGTCTAACCTTGAGTAGCTCTTCTAACTTGAGATTGCACTACACGTTAGTGTTCTTCACTACCTCTGTGTTCCTAGGTATGACTGAATCTTCGTTTCTTACCATGACTGTGGGTGCTCTCATACACGTGGACTTTGCTTCCCATGGGCCCGTGAAGTGGGGTAATTCCTGTATGGAATTGGATTCAAAGTCCAATCTCTCGTGAGACTGAGTACTCTCATGTTCCCCGTAAATAGATGGGATGTCTTGTGGGAATTGGTCGTGTGCATCATCCACAAGTTCAAAGGGAGGGGTGACTTCACTTTCTTTATCCCATTTATATTCTTGAATTTCTCGTAGGAAGTCTGGTGCAAACCGATTCATAGAAGAAGAAGTGTCTGGCTCCGTAGAATTAGGCACATAAGCAACCTGGGAAGGAGGGCTTATTCTATCGTTGGCTCTTTCCTCGCTCTCATAGATGTTTGGAGCACAAGCTTCCTGGGGAGGATTACTTATTCTATTACTTTTCCGAACAGGCTCATATGCTTCCTGAGAAGGAATGTAGGCAACCTGTGGAGGTACGTGAGCTTTCGAGGGAGGCTCATCTGCCTTTTGGGGGGAAAGATAAGCTTCTTGAGGAGGCACATGGGCTTCCTGAAGAGGCTGGCTTATCCGTTCTCTTGCCCTTTCCTTTCTTTGAGGGGCCGGTTCCTTTTCTGATTGTGCAATTAGCCTCTCTATTCTTTCTAGCAGTCCATCAAAATGTAACTGCGTCTTAGCTGAGCTAGAGATGTTAAAGAGGCGACTAGCTTCAAACATGGTCTGAGCCAATTCCACCATTTTGGCACAAATTTTAGTTCGTTCAAGCTCTAGCTCGGCTCTAGGGTAGCATTTTTCATGATCGGTTATGGTTGGCCCTTCTTGGATTCTGGCCTGATATGCTTTAAGCATCATATTAAGGTCCTCGGGAGTGGGATCTGCTAGGACTGATCCTACTCTTGGGGGTGGTGGGTTTAGGTGAGGCGGGTTGGGAAGTGACTGGTCGGATGGCGATGGGAAAGGTGGTGGTGGGGTAGTGTGAGAGGGAGTTTGAGATGTGAGTTCAGTTATCCTGGCTTTGGTTTCTCTTATGCTTTCCTCAAGTTCACTCATCTTTTTAGCCCATTGTCTTTTCATTCTTTCTCGACTATCTTTCCACGCTCTAGTCCTTTTCTTGGTTATGCTCTCATTTTCACTAGCTGTTGGACTCTTTTCCTGGTCTACCCCTTGGTTTTGCTACAATGCTTGAGCTCTAGTGACTACCTGTACCGGAGCAGTGGAAGTGACACTTCCTGTGGAGTTTACCACTAATCCAATAACGTTGATAGGCATGATTTTTGGCATATTATTGGGGTTCTTTGGGCAATCTCGTAAGAGATGCTCTTTACCACACTCTTGGCAAAAGCCTTGGATCGTCACTGACTGGGGTTGTGTAGGTGGAGGTAAGGGACAATCACGAATGAAGTGATCTCCTTGGCATCTGTAGCACGGTCCTCTTGGGAATGGAGGTCTTACCTGCCTAGGTTGAGGCCTAGGGTTGGGGTTTGCGTACATGACATTGGCGTAATCCGATTCCCAACTAGATTCATTTGGCTCTTCACTATAGTAAGACTCACTATGTTCAGGAGACTGCATGAAGTAAGCCTGGGGACTCTCAACATGCGTAGAATCGAAGCTATGGTCACTGGGATCACTTTCTGAAAGCAATGGTGTTATGGGGACTATAGCTCGGTTTAGGTTTTCTTCTGCTGCTGCATACTTTACAGGGATCAAGTTGGATGGAGCTGGAGGTTGTTGGGCTAACACAGGCTGAGGTCTTTGCTGGGCTTGGTATTGTGGTTGGTAGGTTTGTTGAGGTCTAGCATACTGTTGTGGTGGGTATTGGTTTTGGTATCTGCCTTGTTGAGGGTATGGCTGAGGGTAGGCTTGCCTAACTGCTTGCTTGTTGTATGGGCAGTCTTGTGCGGTGTGATTTGTGTATCTTCGTTCGATAGTGCAGTACTGGCTACTAGGGTTTACTTGGGGTTGAGCCATAATGGGACATACGTTCGCCATGTGGTCGCCACCACAAGTATAGCACCTTTTCACAGGGGCAAACCTTGGAGTTTGTTTGCTAGAGACACCTAATTTCTGAGCCACCTTCTCTGCCAGTTCCTCAATTGATGTGGATTGCGTGGAAGAGTGACTAGATGCATTATCTGAATCTTTGTAGATTTTGGAAAGCTCTAGTTCTTCCCCTAGGTTATCTTCAATGTCAATGCACATGCGTACACACTCTTCTATAGTCCTAGGGTCCTTCAAATACACATAGGATCTCAATTTCGTACTCAGCAATCCATCCAAGAATAAGGCTACTTGTTTAGCTGGTGTAGGTAGCTCCGAAACAGGGCATCTTTCAAGATATTGCCTAAATCTTCTTCCTGCAAGTCTCACGGTCTCTTGAGGGGTTTGCTTGAAGCTGTGAATTAGTGAGGAGGTATTGTGTCTTATGCCACTCTTAGAGAACTCTACGATGAAAGCCTCTAGGAGTTGGTCTATGCTCCTGAACTGTCGCTCATCCAATGGCTGAAACCATGTAAGTGCTGTGTTCCTAAGGGTTAGACCGAAGGCATTGTACTGCATGAATAGATCCTCCACTTGTTCAGCTCTCAAGACTTGCTTGAACTCCGCCACATGATCATAGGGATCTCCTGTGCCATCAAAGTAATTCTTCATGGACTTAACCAGCTGGGTTGGTCTCAGAGTTCTTGTGTGCTCTCTAGGTCTCGGCAGAGGGAATCCATCCACATTTCTCTGATTCCTGTGAGCTCTAAGTAACTCAGGTTCTACTCTATTTGTTTCCGTCCTCGTTCTTTCTCTGCCCACTGGGTTGGCAAAGCTTACTTCTGGTCTATCTCTACTTCTGTCTCTTTGCATTCCATGAGCTTGGGACGTTCAAGCTCCAGGGTGACCATAGGATACATTCGATCTTGGTTGGGGAAAAATGAATTCACCCTTCCAAGTGTAAGCATGCCTATCATTTTCTGTCACCACAAAGATCCTTTCCGAAGTGTGATCTAAGTAGGTCACTCTACCTGGGCTATCCGGATCCTTAAACTCATAGATCATGACAGTTCCTATATCAGTTGGCTGATTAGATTTATATCTCCAAAAGGCTTCATCAGTTTCTCGATTGAGAAGCAACTCTATGCTCTTGTTGTCTTGGGGAACCCACTCAGGCGTGATAATCCTGGTGAGAACAGATTTGCCTCGAGGGGTTCTAGGTTCCGCACCCATGTTTCCTTGTTCCAAGTCACCTAAGTCTGCTTCAGAGATTACATTTCCAAATTCATCTGTCCTATCTGGGTGACTGGTGACTACGTATATGGTTCCTTCCTTGTCCAGGTATGCACCGTTTTCAAATTTGACTGCTGGGTGCTCTAGTCCAATGGATTGATCAGGATTCTTAATCTGTACTACAGATCTTCCTAAGCTGTCCTCATAGATGCTAGCACCTAATCGGTTGGTCCTAAGGTATTCCAGCTGTGTTTTGTAAGGGCCTTCTACCCTGTACAAGTAAGGCACTCCTGAACTTCCCGTAGGTCTGTCCATGCCTTGAGACATCTCCGATTCACTGGTCTCAGAGCTAGGGTAGTACGAGTGGTGGCTCAACTGCTGGGCCCAAGACCTAGCAGTGTGGTTAACACTAGCCTCTGAAGATCTAAGGCTTTGTCTCTCCCTTACTAGATGCCGTCCTGATCTAAGGTTCATATGCCTAGTTAAGTAGCCCAATTTTTGCCCAGAGTACAACCTCGTTGCCGATCAATTGGTCTCAGTCACTTGATTCGTTTTTAGTGAGTTATTATGTTTATGATCTTATCTGGTATTGCGTCGTCAGGAATACTTGAGTATTTTCCGTACTTGGAATTGATCGTTCCACATAAGGTTCTTTTCCTTTATGTTATCGATAGTACAGAGATTAGGTTTTTAGCTTGAACTTGAGTTTTTAGGTAGTCTTCAACTTGATACCTGCCTATCGTTGCCCTGACTTACCTCTAGCACTATTCGTACTTAGCCTGAGCTAAAAAATGACAGAGGGAGTTGAGAATATTCCAACCTTTTGTTTCCTGCTTGGTTGCCCTTGAATGCCCAGGAAATGTGTTCCCAAGCATGCACTTACACTTGCTTAGAACGCCTTTCGATGCTCTCAATAGATCTGTAAGAGTTCCAAAGTTAGCTTTAAGATTTAAATTCCAAAGACAAAACCAATGATTTCCATTCCTGAAGCACAAACACTAATTTGTATAGAGATTTTTAAGAAAACAATTCTAAAAACCCCTGACTTTGATCCCCCTAGGTATGGTCAACTTCAAAATACCCTATCTGAAAATCAACGCATTATCTTTATAAAAAACAGTTGAGGGCGTGTAGTATATGCCACGAGCTTTCCAACAAGCCCTAGAGCTCAAAAAATGGATTTCGTATGAAAAAGTTATGACTGTTCAGGGTTTAGGGGGTTAAAACAAGATTCAATCTGGCTGACAGATCCTAGGATTTTCTCCCAAATCTCAAGTGTAGGAACCTCCAAAGTGCTAATGGATTGACTATTTTGCCCCAAAATTATCCCAATTTTGAACAAAAACAAAACCGTAATTTTTGGCCGAAAAGCCTGTCAATCGCGATCGATAGGTCTGTCAATCGCGATTGACAGAGGTGTCCGTCGGGCCTGTCAATCGCGATCGACGGTATCAATCGCGATCGACGGAGTCGATCGTGGCTGTCAATCGCGATCGACGGTATCAATCGCGATTGACACGTTTTCTGGATTTTTCGCCGAAATTTCAGTCAATCGGGGGCCTATCAGTCGCGATGGACACGTGGCTACGCGCAAAAGTCAATCAATCGTTGAATTCCAGTCAATCGCGATTGACGGTGTCGATCGCGATTGACAGAGGTGTCGGTCGTGGCTGTCGATCGCGATCGATGGTGTCAATCGCGATTGACAGGATCCTACGTGGCAGTCTGTCGGTCGTGAAGTCTGTCGATCGCGATCGACGGTGTCAATCGCGATTGACAGGGTCTGTCGGTCGCGATTGACAGTATCCATCGCGATTGACAGTATCAATCGCGATTGACAGAGGCTGTCGGTCGCGATTGACAGAAAAACACGGAATTTTTCTACTGTTTTAGGTGATTTGGGATGTGCTCATCATGCTTGTGCTAGTGGTGCACTTTGTTTTACCAAATGATCGAAATTTCTGTCGATCGCGATCGACAGAGGCTGGCGACTGCGAGACAGATTCGACGAGTTTCGTACCTGCACAGCGTGCTGGAGGGGATGGTGATGATGATACCTGCAAGAAACACAATAAACATGCAAAAACAGTGCAAGCAATATCGCTGTCTCGCTTTATCTCACAAGTGGAATGAGGGAAATGAGGTGGAGATGGTGATATGATCAAAAAAACAGAAATTTTCGCGATGATGGAGATGGAGGTGGGAGATGGTGATGATGATGATGGTGATGAAGATGGTGAAGAAAGTAAAAGAAAATCGATGAGAGTGAAGAAAATACCTACAACTCCAACACGTCAACTCTACGTCTTACCATCACACGCTCGTCCTCAAAGCTCGATCCCCGGCAACGGCGCCAAAATTTGGTGTAGCTCAGTGATGAGTAGCACCTCCTTTAATGTCAATCCGGGAAGACGTGAGGATGGTATGAAGACCTCGAGCAAGTGGAAGCACAAGTGCGTGAGTGAGAAGCACACAAACATGCACACACATACACACACACGGGCACACACGGCAAGACAAAGAGTGAGGAGCAATGGAGTTCTTAGTTACTTTCAAAAAGCTCTTACAAGTTTGTTTCAATTATAATCTACCCTCAAAAATGAGCTCTCTAGCTCCTTTTATAGTTTTTGACTAGCTTTGGCCCTGTCCAGACCTAGTGTCCGGCCTAGTTAAAAATTAGGTTCCAGGGCTTATTTGAGGGCTCAAACGAGATCTAAAAAATACGAAAATTGGCAGGTAGATACTTCTAAAGCTCCTCAAGCTCAAGGACTCCTTGGCTTGCACAAAATGGAGCTACAAAAAGATGAAATGGTATTTACAATGGTGTTTAGTGATGAGAATCACTTTTAATTGGTGTAGAGGTTTTGAAAAATTAAGGTTGCCTTGGTGCTAAATCTGCGTGAATGCTCATACGTACTTCTTCCTGAAGAAAATGATTGGCCTATTTGCCAGATCTTCGTTGACTCCCATGTCTGCCTGTGCCTTCTCTCCCTTCTGACTCTCTTCTCTGACTGCCATGCCTCGTTAGTCCTTCAGTCCCTTGTCCGCTGCTAACACATCGTAGGAGGGCAGAGCTTGAAGGTCCACAACTTGAGCGATGCTTAACTACTGTATGTACGACAGCATCCAAGGAGATATTTGCAAAGGGTAGTTTTGGTACACTGCAAATCCTTGTATCTATACTGGATGAGAAGACTCTTGCTTATGGCACTCAAAGAATTTCATCAGTGGATCCTCAACACAGACATTCATCAACAATGTCCATCACAAATGCCGGGAGCACAACAGGACGAGATAAACATCGATCGATGTTTCACCATGGTAAGTATCTTTTACCTTGGCAACATCATAACCATGATAGATTAGGAAACCTCTTCGTTGGCATACCCTTGAGCACTTAGCTCAAAACCCCAACTTTTGCACCATACTTCTTCCAATGCATTTTCCAAGTAAGCATGTATAAGGCTACATTACAAGGCCATGCACAAGGCACATATTTTCCTCAACCCATGCACGAACACACTTACCCATCATGAATTATGGGTTATGAGTACTTGGCATGACTACTATGAACATCATCTTTGGAAGATCTAGAGGTCATCAATGGAGACTCACAACGACACAGTCATGCTGGAATCCAAGGAAGAAGCACATTCCAAGGGGCTACAACTTGCAAAGGCTCGCAATGACAAATGAAGAATTGGACAACCAACCTTGCCACATTTGGACGCCCGATGGCTCTTGCTGATACAAAAGGGACACTACCTCTCAAAGCACGACTTGGGACAACCACTACAACAAGGATCTATCAGGGACGACAAACTCGAGAGGGGGGGTTTGTTGAAGCTGAAGGTCAAGGGCAAAGCACATGCGCACATCAAAGAGGTGGACACACAAGAAGAAGGAGCAACTAGGGAGCTCCAAGAAGTACATGTCAAATTTTCAGAACAATCCCTATAAAAATAGTGATTTTTATCACTAAAAAACCATTGTAAATACCAATTTCTATTTTTGTAACTCCATTTTGTTCAAGCCAAGGAGTCCTTGAGCTTGAGGAGTATCAGAAGTATCATCCTACCAATTTTTCATAATTTTTAGACTTCATTTGAGCCCTCAAATAAGCCCTGGAACCTAATTTCTAACTAGGTCGGACACTAGGTCTAGACAGGGCCAAAACTAGTCAAAAAACTATAAAAAGAGCTAGAGAGCTCATTTTTGGGGTTAGCTTGTTAGAGAATAGAGCTTTGTAAGAGAACTCATTTGCAATCGAAGCTTTCCATTGTTCCTCTCTTTGATCTTACTTTGTGCACGTGTGTGTGTATGTGTGTGCATATTTGTGTGCTTTCACTCATGCACTTGTGCCTTTACTTGCTCTTGGTCTTCATACCGGTCCTCATGTCTCCGCGGATTGACAAGTAAAGGAGGTGGTGCTTACACTTGATCTACACGCACAGACACTCCTAGACGCATTTTTGGGAAGGAGAGTGCTAGGGTAGCATAAATAACGAGTGGCTCAACTATCCACTATTGCCAAGTCCACCGCATAACTATCTAGTGACTGAAGAATACATGGTTAAAACCATGGAATTTAGGATTGCTCGCAATGCCACTATACCTAATTTAGCAGCCAAAATGACTAATAAGATTCTAAACATGTTACTTACAGTCATCAAGGTCTTCCAACATGCCAAATATACGTTTTTGAACTTCAGGCATTACTCAGGGATCCGAAGCACTCATTTTTTTTCTCTCCGCTATCCCGAGATGATTAATGATTATGGCATTCTACTCATGGCTTATGTTTTTGCCAAGCACATATATGTAGAATTTTGAAGAAGCATTTTTCACAGGCTTCTTTGAAATTGATTCTGAAATTTTTGTAAAAAATGACTTCCAATCTTAATGCAAAACTGGTGGCCTATGAAACAAGCTTCTTTTCTGACCACCGACAGGCACCAGAGGATGGGGTGAAGTCAAGTCAATGGAAAGAGTTCATGATATGTCATGCAAATCTGCTTAATCAACAAGAGCAGGTAGCAATAAAAACGTACTCATGTCATCACAAAAAGCCTATTGGGGATGACAGAGTTCAGGAGGAGGGACGTGTGGAAGGGGAATCAAGCAAAAAGAGAAGAAGAAGAAAATCAAAGAATAAAGCTGCTGAATAAGGAATGAAGATTATCAAGAAAATGAAAAACTCTCTGCCCAAAGCCCCACAGGGGCATGCATCAGGTGACAACGCCAAAGGTTTAGGTCCTGAGGAGTGAAATTAAAAGAAAGATAACAACGAGGACATTTCATGGGAGGTTGCACACAGCTTCCTAATCCACTAGGAGCAGACAGTGAAGCGAGACAAACTAAGGAGCGAGACAAACTAAGGAGCGAGACATCACACATAGGACTCCTGATTGGATAAGATAACCAATTGTCCGAAGTTCCTAGTTGCCTCCTCGTCCACTAGATGCGTGCGGTGGGAAGAAATGGAACAGGTCCTAAAGGATGACAAAGCAGATTCAGAAATAGGGCCTTTGAAACATAATGCTGAATTAAAAGAGAGTAGAGGTCAACAAATTAAGGCGTGCGTGGCAGTCCAAATTAACACAACAACCTAGATTTGTGATATAAGGAATACTAAGGGGCAAACAGAAGCAAAGGGCATACCTCATATAAAGTAACAAATTGCCTGACAGTCCTTATTGCTTCTTTGACCACTGGTTGCATGTATTCAGAAGCCTTAGACAAAAGCAAAAGCCTGTCAAGGGACGACAAAGGCAAAGAGGGGGAGAGTGTTGTAGAGCAAAGAGAAACAAAAGGGGAGCCCCAAATTTTTCAAAATTAATGGGCATATTTTTCTTCTTCAAAGTCTTAGGAAATTCCCTAAAGCTATGTAAATGCACTAGAGGAGTCCTGTAGATGCATAATCCCAAATCCATGTACTATATTTCTTGTAAAATAATAGAAAAATAGAGAGTAGTCAATAAAGTGCTGGTCACTTAGGTGAAAGGACCATTTTTATGGCACATGTATATAAGTCACTTAGTGACTCTTTGTAAAGATGTTTTGCCATTGTGAAGAAGGAGAGCTCTTGAATTTCGAATTTGCTTCTTTTTTGCAGATTTTCATCTTCTCTATGATCTTTTCTGTGTGTGTGAAGCTTGGATTGTGTGTGTAGGACTATTGCCTACCCCTCCCCTTCATTTTTGAGCTATTGTAGTGTGTGTGTGAGCAATTAGGAGTTGTGGAGTGAGTGTTTGTGTTTCCTACCATTAGCTGTTTTGGCCATAACTTGAAGAGCGGGAACCAGATTTGATTGATTTCACAAGAAGTATAGACTTCATAGTTGTGAAATAAAAAGGGGAAAATCACATTTGATTAGAATTCCATAGTCACTAATAGTCAAATAAAAGTCATATAAGAACTTCCTAGATTTAGGAGTAGAGACATAGAGTTTAAAGTTTCTAGTTTTATAAGATATCATATCTTGATTCTATAACAGTTTAATATGATCACATGGGGTACTTTCATCTATCTATCTACCTAAGAATGAAGAATGGAGATTTTAGGCTAAGAACTATAGAGTGGCCATGATACACAGAAAGGCAAGATTTGCACAAGCAAACAAGGCAAGTATGTGGGTCAAATACTCAACAGTGGCCAAGACATACAGAAATGCAAGGTTTGCAAAAAGTAAACTAGGTAAGGCTGTAGTCTAAGTCCCTAATAGGGAGAGAGACAAGGTTATATAGCAATGCAAGGTTTGCATTTACTAGACAAGGCAAAGTTGTCTCTAGCAAGGAGTGATTATACAACAATGCAAGGTCTACAAGTAAGAAAGCAAGTTCCAAATGGAAGACAAGTTGAGAAGCAAGTTTGATGTTTCTATTTATAGTGCATCATAAATATTGACCAAGTAAAGTGATCAATTTTGAGCATGAGGGGAGGCAACTACTGATCCATGGAGAATGAGATCTCCAAGAGATACAATTAGTAAATGCTACCAAGTTACCAAGCAAAAGTGAGAGCAGAATTCCACGAGTTGTTCCTAAAAGAATTACCTTCTTGTTTGCCTCCTTGCAAGAACATAGAGCATATAATCAAATTGGCATCGGGAGCGAGTCCGACTATTCAGCCACCATTTCGAATGTGTTTGCAAGAGGAGAATGAAGTCCGCAAGATTGTTGATGAGTATTCATAGAAAGGGCTGATTAGACCTAGCTATTTACCCTTTGCAGCATCAGTTCTTCTAGTGAAGAAGAAAGACGGATCTTATAGGATGTGCATCGACTATCGAGCACTCAATAAGATTGCTATCAAATATAGATATCATATGCCTAAGATTGATAATCTTTTAGAAGCTCTAGGTGGAGCTGTTGTATTTAGTAAAATAGATGATAGGAAAGTATTACTTATTCTATAGAGGCACAAATGGAGATTATTAATAGCAAGAGATGAATGGAACAACAAAAAACTCTCCATCTCCACCCATATATGTACCTCAAGGTCAAGGGGGGGAATGGAGGAGCTCTTGCTAAGTGCAAAGTGTCTCATCCACATGAATGCTAATCAAAGGACTTCTAACCTTGGAAGTTACATGAAACTCACATGGCTCTCACATGGATTCTAAAAGGATTTCTCCCAAGCCTCTTCATACAAGATCAAAGTCTTGACATGCCTTTCTTGTTGATATATTTAGGTCTTTGTGTGAAAAAAAAATAGGAATCCTTACCAGGCCCATGGAAGGCTCATTTTTTTCCCTAATGTTGTGTCCAAATCACAATCTGAGCTTGAATCGGCCTACAAATGCACTATCACAGTGCTTATGCTTGCAATTTTGTCTTTCTATGCCAAAGATATATGCAGGTTTTGGTTCGCTAATATAAGCATCTCAAAGTCTTCTACAAGTTTAGTAGAATTTGAGAGGCTAGTTGTGTTCAACTTTTTGAGATATAGTCATTTTTCTGCATCAAGGTATTTTACTCAATGGCCATGGCTGGAAGGAGTGATGTATTCTATATGTTGGCTATTGAGGATACTTTGGATGGCACCAATTACCCATTATGGGATTACATGATGTGTCATGTATTGGTTGCAAAAGAACTATGGAATATTGTGCATGGCGTTGAAAAATATCCTATTGCACCTAAAAATGTAGTTGCTAAATGTGATGTAGATGGTATTGAAGATGAAGGTATTCTTCATTTTCTTGTTCGTGTTGTCGTTCCTACTGCACCTACTATAGAGAAAATTTGTTGGGATGGCAAAGATGCTCAGGCACATGCATTGATAGTCTTGTCTGTCAAACATACCATTATTCATCACATTGCCTCTTGCATAATAGCTAAGGATGCTTGGGATACACTTACCACTTTATACCAAGCAAGGAATGAGGCTCATTTTACTTGTTGATGTATGAAACATCCCAAGAAATGAATTAACGTGACACTAGACAACCTCTATGGTCACCATTAACTCAATGCTTCTTCAAACTTTGAGAACTGATTGCTTATACTGAGAAGTTTGCTTCTATAGAAATTTCTAGTCATTGAAATGACATACCTTTCTTCTTTTTCTTATTTTTTTTCACAAATATTATTTTGCAAATATCTTTTATTATATGAAATTAGAAGAAAAGAGCTTTCCAACAAGCTATTAATTGCTAAAAATGCTTCACTACACACCAAGTTATGGCCTTCACAAGATGACTATGTCTAACTCTCAAAATAGGAAATTTCACTTGTTTAAGTAAAAGTGCCTATCTAAAAATAAAAGTTTTCAACTTAGCATCGACTTGCAACATTGATGCCAGGCATCGAATTGGTGTGTTTCATCCACTTTTTCAACACTTGAAATACCCCCATGAATGAGAGGTATGAAGAAAACCACTTTTATGTGGGAATTTGATACCAAGCATCGACTTTATGCTAAAACTCAATCCTAGGCATCAAGTTGCTCCACAAAGCTCATGTTTTTAAGAGGATGCAACAAAAAGTAAAAAAACATAGAGAATAAAACAAAGACTTATCAGCACAAACTCGATGCCAAGCATTGATTTGCTTACATGAGTTGATCTTCTATTATCTTGAGTACGTGCCCAGTTTTAGTCACTATAGGCTCTCAACTTCAACTCTGAAGTAAAAGGATAATATAGTCCTTCCTTTATGGTTTCTTGGATATATCTGAGAACTCTTGGACCTGCAATCCAATGTGGATCCTTTGGAGAATACATGAATTGTGATAAAACACCCACTATATCTTTGTATTCTCCACCATCATATTTATTGAGCTTGTGATTAACTTCAAGTGGATTTGAAGCTTTTGTGCAATTTTCCATACCAAACTTCTTCAACAGGTTCAAAAGATACCTTTCTTGTGATACATATATGCCATGATCTGTATAAGTCACTTCCATTCCAAGAAACTATGATAACTTCCCTAGATCAGTGGTCTTGACCTTTTTCTCAAGTAATCTCTTTACCTCCTTGATTCCTTCATCTAAAGTTCCTGTGATTATAATGTCACCTATATAAATACAAATGTAGATTGTACCTTCATCTGTTCTTTTGATGAGTAGACTTGGATCTGCTTTTGAACTATGATATCCAAGATCATTGAGATACTTCATCAATCTACAGTTCCATTCTCTTGGAGCTTGCTTCAATCCATAGAGTGCTCTTCTCAAATGGAAAACAAAATTTGGATACCTAGAATCTATAAACCCTTGAGGTTGTTCCATGTATACCTCATATGATATGTATCCATTGAAGAATGCATTCTTTATATCCACTTGACTTAGAGTCCATCCTTTTGAAGCTGCAATAGCAATGATTGTCCTTATAATTGACATCTTAGCTACAGGACTAAATGTTTCATCGTAATCTATGCCATAATTTTGGGCATAACCTTTCACCACAAATCTAGCTTTGTATTTGGCTATACTTCCATCTGCAAGCTTCTTCACTTTATAAACCCGTTATTTCCAATTACCTTCTTACCATTTGGTTTAGAAGAAACAAGTTTCCAAGTCTTGTTCTCCTCTAGTTCATTGAATTCTTCCTTCATTGCTTCTTACCTTTTGCTTCATCATAGTTTTGAGGTTCTTCATCATCTTTGACCATATATGCATAGTTCTTCTGAGTTACGTAAGAAGTATCATAAGAATACCTTTCTGCTTGACTTCTTGTCCTACTTGACCTCCTTGGTTCACATTCTTCATGTGTGTCTAGATATACCTCTTCATAAAATATAGGAGCTTCTTCATTTCCCCTTGTTAATCCACTTTTGGATGTACTTGCTTGCATATACTCTTCATCTTCGTTCACCCACACACTTGAGTTTCCTTTCTTACATCTTCTTACCTCTTCTTCAAATTCTTCAACTGTATGACTTTGATCTGCATGCCAACTTTTTTGTTAATCAAATGTAACATCTCTAGAAACACGAAATTGTTTGATTAGAGGATTCCACAACCTATAACCCATCTACTTTTCATCATAACCAATGAACACATATATTGTTGCATGTGGTTCAAGTTTATGTCTAAGTTTTGATGGCACATAAGCATATGCAATTTATCCAAACACGTTACAATGATCTAGTGTTGGTTGCTTACCCCATTAAGCTTTATATGGAGTCATTCCATTTAGAGTTGTACATGGTAATCTATTCACAAGATATGTAGCTATATTTACAACTGCAACCCAAAGATAATTTGGACAATTCTTCTCCTTTAGCATAACTCTAGCAAATTCAACCAAATTCCTCTTTCTTCATTTTGATACACCATTTTGTTGTGGTGTATACTTGTAGGTTATTTCTCTCTCAATACCTGCATTCCAAAGATAATCATTGAATGATTGGAAGAAGTATTTTCCCCCTCCATGAGACCTCAGTCTCTTAAGCTTTTGACTTGTGATTCTCTTTGCATATGCTTGAAACCTCCAAATACTTCTTATCTTTCCTTCAAAACATATAGAGTTATCCATCTTGTAGCATCATCAATGAAAAGAACATTGTACCTTGAGCCACTGATAGATCCTTTTTTTGTTGGTCCCCATATATCTGTATGAATAAGCTCTAGTACTCCATCATTTTGAATCCTTTCTTCTGAAACGGTAACTTGTGTGCTTTTCCCATCCGACATGCTTCACATTTATAAATCATATGTTGACTCTGCAGATTTGGTAATCCTAGTACAGATTGATTTGCAACCATAGCTTTAATTCCTCTTTCATTGAAATGACCTAATATCTTATGCTAGAGATCACGTTCTATAATCACTCCTTCACCATGTGTGAGCAAAGCTTGACCAATATACGCTCGCACTATTAAAGTAAAGAGTCAAACTTCTTTCTTACCACAAAAAATCTGACTATATCCATTCTCTGGATCTTCAATAAACACTCCATTATTTGTAAACGTGACTTGAAAACCTTTTTCAACTATCTTTCCCACAATAATCAAGATTTTTTTAGGTATTGTGGGAACATATAAAACATTGGTTAGAAAATGTGCTCCACTCTTGCATTTCACTTTTCCAATTGAATGTACACTATGTCTTGTATTATCACCTATTTGAACTGTATGACTATAAATGCCTTTTTCCAATTTTGAAATCAATTCTATGTTTCCTGACAAATGATTAGAACATCTAGAGCCAATGTAAAATACCTTTAGATCTTCGTTATCTGATATGCTAATTGAATTCATCATCAATGATGTATGACTTTCATTCTGTGTGTCATTTGCATAATTGTAGTAAGTGGTGTTGTAGGATTGATTCTGTTCCCAACTTCTTGCTCCACCTCTACCATAGCTTCATCTTTGATTTTTTCTACCTCTCTAAGAATAACTTTTATATCTTCCACCTCTGTTGCTGCTATTGTTATTTTGATTTTGATTTGATCCTTGCTGATTATGCCAACAGTCATGAGCCAAATGATTACTCAACCCATAGATCCAACAAGGCTTCTTATTGTTATTCTGATTACCTCTTCCTCTTCCAAAAACTCTTACTCTTCCTTTGCCAGTGCTTCTACCTCTTGCATAATAAACTTGAGAGCTCGATTCCTCTTCATCCTTTGCTTTACCTTTATCTCCTTTCTTCTTGTTCTTCATGTACATTGCAGAACTTTTTCCTTTATCTCCATCTCCCTTCAAGTCTTGCTCAAATGTGAGCATCAAACTAAGAAATTGATTCAAATATGGAACATAATGATTCAAAGAAAGTTCTGTTGACAAGACAAAAGGTTTCCACCTTTCATCTCCTCTCAAACCTGCAAGCAATTGAGCAATCAATCTGTGATCTTCAACATCTTCATCTATGGATCCAAGACTATCTGCTAGATCCTTCATCTTAATGAGATAATCACTAATACTTTGACTTGTCTTCTTCTTGAATGTAGTAAAATCTGACCATATACTTGCTTTCCTTGCTTTGGTAGTACTTTGGCTAATTCCAATCCTTTGATGTGTGGTAGCAAATGATCTAAAATTGTATTATAGATGTAGGCCTTTGCACGTGCATCCTTCTTCTGCCAATGCTTTAAAGCATCCACGTCCTCTTTCTTTGGTGGGCTTTCATCTTCAAATACTAGCTTTTCTTCTTGACTTGTTATGTACACCATGAACTCATAAGTAAGGCTTCCATTCTCATTACCGAGGCAGGATAATTATCTATGTCCACTTTGTCAATGGAGAATTGATCTACCATAATTTCTTGCTTTTGCTTCAACCTATGAGTTTAAAGGATAAAGAATAATACCTTTCGGAGTTCTTTTTCTATGAATATACTTTTGAAATATTCTTCTGCAGTCTTGTGTCTTTGAATGCTTTAACTTTCAAACTTTAATGAAAGCTTTCCAAAACTTCTCCTACCTTTGATGCCTTCTAATTTGATACCACTTGTTGATGTATGAATCATCACAAGAAATGAATTAATGTGACACTATACAACCACTATGGTCACCATTAACTCAATGTTTCCTCAAACTTTGATAAACGATTGCTTAAACTGAGAACTTTGCTTCTACATAAATTTATAGTCATTGAAATGACATACCTTCCCTCTTTTGATTATTTCTATTAGCACAAATATTACATTGTGAGGATATTTTAGTGGAACAAAGTAGAATAAAAGAAGAGCTTTCAAACAAGTTATTGCTTGTTAAAAATGCTTCACTACACACCAACTTATGGCCTTCACAAGATGACTATGTCTAACTATCAAAATAGGAAATTTTGCCTATTTAAGTAAAAGTGCCTCTTCTAAAAATAAAAGTTTTCCACTTAGCATCGACTTGCAACAAGAATTTGATGTCAGGCATCAAATTGGTGTGTTTTCATCCACTTTTTCAACACTTGAAATACCCCTGTGAACAACAGGTATGAAGAAAACCACTTTTATGTGGGAATTTGATACCAGGCATTGACTTTATGCTAAAACATGATGCTAGGCATCGAGTTGCTCCAGAAAGCTCATGTTTTTAAGAGGATTCAATAAGAAGTAAAAAACTCAGAGAATAAAACAAAGACTTATCAACACAAACTTGATGCCAAGCATCGAGTTGCTTGGAAAACTTGAACTTTTGAACTCATTACCATAATAGGCAAAGTAGGAAGATGGAGGAGAGAGTTTCATGCACAAAATTTCTATTGTTTGTGATGATAGCTATGGAAATTCAAAAAGGTTATAGATTCTTTCTCACTTAGAGAAGCCCAACTATTTTTCAGTCATATAAAATCTCTCTTTCTCAAATTCTTTCTCTCTCTCTTCTCATTCTCGTGACTTTTGAAAATCCCAGAACTAAATTTAATTCTAACTTTACAAATATAATACATGTGTGAAATTGTCCCTTCACATAGGTATGTGCTTTTCTTCTTAGACTTTGACCTTTATTAATTTTATGTCCAATTTTTTATTGATTCTCCAACATTACTTAACGCTAAAAACTACTGAAGAGTGAGCACATGAATGAAGGAGATTCCATGGAGAGTTTTGTGACAAAGATCACAAAGACTTGAAGGAATAATTGAGTTTTGCTGATGAAGTCTTACCTAAAAGCTCACTTGAGCAGACTATTCTGAATGGTCTTCTCGTTTCATATCAGAGTTTAGCTTCTATTCTTAATTTGATGATGATAGGAAATCCAAATGCCTTAACACTTGAGGATTTAGTCTATGTTCTATTGCAAGAAGATGCGTCTAGTAGAACAAGTCCATTAAGTGTGTTACAGATCAAGCATTCTTGGCTAGTCAGAAGGAAAGGTAAATAGAGCTCTTCTACTAGTAAGTAGAAATCTACTAATTTTGCACAATCAAAGATAGGAATGTACATCAGTTGGACATTAAAACTCCATTTTTGAATGGTGACTTGCATGAAGAAGTTTATGTTTTTTTAGCCTCGTGGCTTTGTGCAAAAAGGGCATGAAAACCAAGTGTGCACATTGAAAAAGGCATTATATGGCTTGAAGCAAACACTACATGCTTGGTATGTAAAAACACATGCCTACCTGATTTCACATGGTTTTGAGAACAAACCAACTGAGAGCACCTTATACGTTAAGCATGCAAATGATGTGCTTCTGATCATTGTTTTCTATGTTGATGACATGATGCCTACTAGTCCTATTGAGAAGCATATTGCTGATTTTAAGGCTGATTTGCATGCCTCATTTGAGATGTCAGATTTGGGGCATTTGCATCATTATTTTCGCATTCCGTTTATGCAAGTTGATGGCGCAATATCTTTGTGTAAAAAAAATATGTTGGCATGTTATTATAGCATTTTGGCCTTGAAGATTGTAAACCTATTGCCACTCCTACAAAGACAGGTTTAGAGTTGAGTCTTCATGATTATGGAGATGCATTTGATGTTGTTCTCTATCATCCGGCTATCGGATCCTTGATTTACTTATGCAATACTTGGCTAGATATTTAGTTTGCTATCTCACATATGAGCAAGCTTATGCATTGCCTACATGTCAAGCATTGGCAGGCAGTTAAGCACATCTTTCACTATTTGAGTGGTACCTAGCTACTTGGATTGTTTTATCCCAAGGGGGGATCACTATCACCAGATTAACATGCGTTTTTTGACTCTGATAAGGCTGATTTCTATGACACTCATGTGTCCACTAGTGGTTTCTACTTCATACTTGGTAGCTCATGCATTCCTTGGTTGAGCAAGAAGCAGCCTTCTATGGCCACTTCTAGTTGTGAGGTTCAGTGCAGGGTAGCTTTCATAGCGATTGTTGAGTGTGTGTGGCTCAGATGCCTTATGGCTAATTTGGGTGTTGGCCAATCTTTTGCCACCACCATCTTCACTTACAGCCAGAGCACATTGGTAGTTGTGAGGAACCCTATGTTCCATGCTCACACTAAGCACATTAAGGTGCACTATCATTATGTCAAGGAGAGGTTCTTTGCTAGAGATATCATTTTGCCATATGTGCCCACACAAGAGAACATTGTAGACCTTTTCACAAAGGCTCTTCCTAAGGAGAAGTTTGAAGCTTTGTGCAAGGCTTTGGGCTTACTTGCTTTTGTGGATTGATTTCACATACCTTGGTGCTTCCTTATACATGAGTGCTAGCTCCTTCTTCACCTCATCACTCTTAGGGGGGATTTGTTAATATATTTAGGTAGTGATGTGTGTGAACACACTAGGACCACTGGGGCACTTTTGCCCTCTTTAGGAGGTTTTTTCCCCTGGCTTGTGTATATGCATATAACCCTAATGTGTCACATATCTTTGTACATTCTAGTGGTAATACATTCAGTATTGTGTATTGTGCTCAAAGCTTCTTCTTCTTCTTCCTTGTGCTATTCGGGTGCTTCTGGAGAGCTCAAAATCCACATTTCTAAGGGTCAAATAGGATACTCCTAGGAAATATGAATCCTAAGGGGCAAAATCGTCTAATTAGGAATAAATAAATCCAAATAGCTGAAGGGTTCAACCCATAGTTGGAGATGCTTTCTCCAAGATTCTCAATAAACTCCAAGGTTTCTCCAAGTGTCTGAGGACCCTTGAAACCCATGTCTTTTGCTACTAGGACAATAGTTATAAAAAAATGTACCCTTTAAGTATCTAAACATTCTCGTTGCTGCAAACAAGTGAGTAGCCCTTGGACTATGCATGGATTGCGACAAAACCCCTTCTCCATAAGCTACATCAAGTCCTGTGATGGTTGTATAATTGAGTGATTAAACAATATACCTAAACAAATTGTCATATTCAATTGGATTACCATCATTAAATTGCAACTTGAGATTAACCTCCATTGGATTGGACATTGGCTTGCAATTTTGCATGCAAAACTTTTGAAGTACATGAATGGAACAAAGAATGGATCATCGCTTGTAGAGAAACGGGGAGAGAGAGAGAGAGAGATAGACGGAGAGAGATAGAGGGAGGGGGAGGGAGAGAGAGAGAGAGAGAGAGAGAGAGAGAGAGAAAGAGAGAGAGAGAGAGAAGGTCTTTGGCCGAGTTCATATGCAGAGAAACCTTGAAGTCCATGATAGAGAGAGTGAGAGAGAGAGAGAGAGAAAGAGAGAGGAGGAAAGGGACTGAAGGTCGATGCTATAGAGGTTTTAGAGAGGCACATAGTTGATCACAAAAAACTCAAGCACAGATCGGCAAAATAGTGAGAGAGAGAGAGAGAACATGTGTTGCGAGAGTGAGAGAGAGAGAGAGAAAGGGAGAGGGTTTTGGTGCTCTTGTTCAATTTGATGCAGCGACAGAGATAGTGGAGAGCTGCCTACATAGATAGAGAATGAGAGAGAGAGAGTAAGAGAGAGAGAGTAAGAGAGAGAAAGATTTACAAAATGAAGTATAGGAAATGAGCAAATCGAAAGTGACAATGCAAATGGACTCAGAGAGAGAGAGACAGAGAGAGAAGGAGAGAGAGAGGGAGAGAGAGGGAGAGATGAAGACTTTCAAGAGCACAAGTCTGATGCAGGATGGTGATGAAGATCAAGAGATTTTGTCTATTGCTTTATGTCATGAGAGAGAGAGAGAGAACGGAAGTGGAGAATAGTTGCTCACTTAGCTACTCTCTATGCAAAATTCCTAGCACACTTGGTCACTCTCTTTGCATGCCCTGCTCCTCTATGCAAGTGTCTTGTAATCTCTTGCTCCTTAGTCCAAGAATCGCTAATGCTTTTGGTTTTGTATCGATTCTTCTTACGTAAGTCACTTCAACTACTACTTTATCTTGTTCCACACTTTGATTTCCTAAAAATACTTGTTGTGTAAGGCCAATGAATCCCTATTTTGTCTTGAAGTGAATTTAGGAGGAACAAAATTGTAAATGGGGGGCCGTTCATAAACTCTTACCTATTGCTTTCTCTTCATATCTTTATACTTTTGACCTTCATTTCTTCAAAATGTGTGCATAAGGGAGTGTTCACTTGAACCTTCCAAAACACTTTAAAAACCTTGAAGACCTTTCAAAAAGATCACTCTAAAACATGCATTCAACTTTTCATGCAAAACCATTTTGAACACACTATTTGTGCACTACCTATGCACCCTTGTTCTCTACCACTTGTGCACCACCTGTCCACCACTCCTGCACCATTTTGCACTTTTGTAGTACCTATGCATCACTTGCAAAGTCACCACTTTGACCTTTGATGGGCTCCATAATTGGCCACTTTGACCAGCTCAACAGAGAGCATTATTCTTTTGAATATAAGCACATATAATAGATTGGAGGAGAGTGGCACACACATCGTTCATGAGTTTTAGAGTTTCAAGCCTTCAAAATGGTTTTCAGTAATTTCTAAGAAAACAAACTTTCCAAGGCTAAGTGGTATACTTGTTGTATGTCCATGTGGAAATATCATTAGGGAGGCTTAGTGTGGGTGTGCTGGTTATTAAGTTGCGAGCTAAGGGATTCATCAAGCCTTCAAGGAATTATCATAAGTTATGGGGTAAGTTAATTTTTACGACAGCACAATGTCATTCATTTAGTATTTATATGAGTTGGAAGACTCCAAAACTCATCATGCGTTTCTTGTACTCTCTTAAATTTTCTCCTAAGAGTTACCTTGTAGTATATCTCCAAAATATAGATGAGAATTTGGAGCTAAACTATTGACGTAGTTTTAAGTGGTAATGGACCAATGATATCAAATAAAAAAAGACATTCATTTTCCTATTTTTGGGATGCATTTGATTCACAAAGAAGTTATATCATGAACAAATATATTATAGTCAAAAGGTTTCTATAATTGGAAACGTATATAAAACTATGAAGTATATGATTGGAATAGACAAGGGCACTGAAAATATTCTTTGGATGCACTTCAAATGTTGGTGTCTTTTTAAGTTGAAGATTGGGGAAGATAATATTTGGGATTATTCCATTGTAAAAGTGTAAGCTTCAATTCTAAATAAATGGGAATAATATCCGTGATCTATTAGTTGTATGGATAGATAGATGCATGATTAAACTTATGGATAGATGAATAAATAAGTGTATTGATAGACACATCAATATCTAGATATATAAATGAGTAGATAAATAGATAGATAGATAGATAGATAGACATGGCTCGTTTGCAAGCGTTCAACATGTGTACACTTCTAAAGGTCTGGTGGTAAATAATCATATGCATTTCCTATCCTACTGTACGTGAAGTTTAAGAATGCCCTTTTATTATTTTCAATTGTTTTTGTGTTACAAACTATATGTTTCTATATTGCAGATATTTTTCCTTGGAATGTTGAAGAGTGGAAACCTATTGAATGTTTAACAGGAACATTCAAAGTTCTCCATAAGGAGTTTTTAGAATTTTTGTATGCAATTAAATATGTTGCATTTTTCAATAGCATTCAATTATTTTTCTATTTTGCAGACTATGAGGTACCATTCGGGAGGAGTGCTTATGGAAATCTTGTACATCTGCTTGCTCATTGCATCTCTTCATTAGTTAGGGATTCTCATGATCAATCAACTCTTTCAATTTTTTTGTACAAAATTAAATATGATATTCAAAGGGCAATGTCACCAAGCCAAATTTCATGAAGGATAAAGATTCAATGATTTTTGCCAAGTCACGTTTTTATAGCATGTTCTAAAAACATGGTATTACAAAAAACAAAAAATATGTGGTTGAATAGGAGAGTTTCAATTTCAGTGGTTGACGATGTTTTAGGTAGGGAATGGGATAGTCGAGAATTTCATAAGCTAGGAGACATCATTTTATGTAAAGTTAGTCCAAATTCTCTCTTAATTTCATATCAGATATCTCAACAATCTCTTATTTTAGGATATGACTATAGGAGGTGGAAAAAAAAGCTTGGACTCTAGATACCCTTGGATTCAGAGGAGAGCTTTCGAGAAATTGAGTTATAATTATTGATGCATCCAAAGTTTTGACCTAGGAAAATAATTATGACTGCAAATTGGAAACCAAAAAGTATAAGAAAGCTCCTAGACGTCCTTGATGAGGTTTCACCATAGTTAAAATTCTCAATTGATGGTGTAATAGTAATCATAAGATCAAAGAAAACATTATCTTGCATTACTTGCCTACCAACCAAGGTGATCAAGTTCCAACCCTTAAGAATGTTACCAGTCTTGCCCTCTTTCTTCCACTAAAAATTTTGAAGGAAACAAAGACATAGTGCTCAATACATTTGTCTCTTTTTTTAATGTAAGCTCTTTTTTTTTGTTTATATTATTGTTGTGGAAGGTTTACATTCTACAAAGAGTTACTGTTGGAGTTAGACGTCTGCGGAAGCACGCGAACAGCACAAGGAAGAAGAAGAAGCTTGGAGCACAACACACAAGACTGAATGTATTACTAGAGAATGTACAAAGATAAGTAGCCCATTAAGGCAATAGGCGTATATACAAGCCGGGGGAAAAAAACCTCCTAAAGAGGGAAAAAAGTGCCCCGGCAGTCCTAGAGTGTTCACACACATCACTACCTAAATATATCAACAAATCCCCCCTGGGAGTGATGCGGTGAACAAGGAGCTGGCACTCATGTATAAGGAAGTGCCAAGCTATGTGGAAATCACTCCACAAAAGGAAGTAAGCCCAAAGCTTTGCGGAAAGCTTCAAACTTCTCCCTAGGCAGAGCCTTCGTGAAAAGGTCTGCAATGTTCTCCTGCGTGGGCACATATGCCAAGCTGATCTCCCCAGCAGAGAACCTCTCCCTGACATAGTGATAATGCACCTCAATGTGCTTAGTGCGAGCATGGAACACAGGGTTCCTCGCAACTGCCAATGCGCTCTGACTGTCAGTGAAGATGGTGGTGGCAGAAGACTCGCCAACACCCAAATCAGCCATAAGGCGTCTGAGCCACACACACTCAACAGTCGCTGTGAAAGCTGCCCTATACTCAGCCTCACAACTGGAAGTGGCCACAGTAGGCTGCTTCTTGCTCAACCAAGATATACATGATCTACCAAGCATGAAGCAAAAACCACTGGTGGACACACGAGTGTCATAGCAACCAGCCCAATCTGAGTCAGAAAAAGCATGCAAATCTGGCGGTAGTGATCCCCCCTTGGGATAAAACAACCCAAGTAGCCGAGTACCACTCAAGTAGCGAAAGATGCGCTTAACCGCTTTCCAATGCGTGACTCTTGGGCAATGCATGAACCTGCTCATCTGTGAGACAGCAAACTGAATATCTGGCCGAGTAATGCATAAGTAAATCAAGCATCCAACAGCCTGCTGATAGAGAATAGCATCAAATGCATCTCCAGCATCATGAAGACTCAATCGTAAACCTGTCTCCATAGGAGTGGCAATAGGCTTACAGTCTTCAAGGCCAAAACGCTGCAATAATGTGTCAATATATTTCGTTTGACACAAAGCCATTCCACCATCAACGTGCATAAATTGAATGCCCAAATAGTGATGCAAATGCCCCAAATCAGACATCTCAAATGAGGCATGCAAATCAGCCTTAAAATCAGCAATATGTGTCTCAATAGGACCAGTGAGCAGCATGTCATCAACATAGACAACAATGATCAGAAGCACATCATTAGCACGCTTAACATATAAGGTGCTTTCAGTTGGACTGTTCTCAAAACCATGTGCAATCAGATAGGCATGTATCTTCTCATACCAAGCACGTGGTGCTTGCTTTAAACCATATAACGCCTTCTTTAACCTGCACACCTGGTTTTCATGCCCTTTCTGCACAAAGCCACGGGGCTGAAAAACATACACTTCTTCATGCAAGTCACCATTCAGAAATGCTGTTTTAATGTCCAACTGATGTACATTCCAACCATGATGGGCTGCAAGTGCACAAATGCTCCGAACAGTAGTCATACGGCATGTAGGTGCAAAGGTCTCATCAAAATCAATGCCTCTTTCCTGCGCATAACCCTTTGCAACAAGCCTAGCCTTATACCTGTCAACTGTACCATCAGGTTTACGCTTCAGCTTGTACACCCACTTAGTGCCAATGGCCTTCTTGCCAGGAGGCAAGTCACATAAAGACCATGTACCATTCTTCATTATAGCATCATATTCAGATTGCATAGCAGCCATCCAATTTTCTGAATTTTGTGCTTCATCAAAAGAAACAGGCTCATTCTCATCACAGAGACTAGATGCAGCCATAGCATAGCAATCTGATGCAAAGGAGGCACTATGAGAGCCTGAACGAGTACGATATGACAAAGGTGCATCTAATTTGCTGTCACGCAAAGTCTAAACCAGCCATTTTGGCATAGTTTTTGCCTGCTCAATATCAGCTCTCTCATCAACAAGTGCATCATGTAAATCTGCATCAGAAATGGAATGATCTGCATCATCATATGAAACCTGCAAAGGCTGAGAAGTTGCCTCATTAGGACCAGCACTAGCCTGTCCACCTGTAAAAAGAGGCATCAAAGTATCATACATGTCTTTGGAGCTAAAAGATGTCTCCTTAGTACATGAAAGCAATGGCTGAATAGCATCTTCCACAAAGACAACATCACGGCTAACCAGAATGCGTTTAGTCTGTGGATGATACAGACGATAGCCTTTACTTTCAGAACTGTACCCAACAAAAATACATTTTAGTGCCTTATCATCCAATTTTCTGCGATGTTGTTCAGGCACTAATGCATATGCCAAACAACCAAAAACACGCAGATGAGCAACAGATGGCTTGCGGTCATGCCAAGCCTCATATGGAGTGATAGACTGCAATGCTTTAGTGGGACACCTGTTCAGTACATATGCTGCACACATGACAGCCTCAAGCCAGAAACTATGTGGTAAAGCCTGACTTTTGACCATGCACCTCGCCATCTCCATGAGTGACCTGTTCTTTCGTTCAGCAACTCCATTCTGTTGAGGTGTATACGGCACTGTACACTGGTGTTTTATCCCACGTTCAGCCAGAAATGCATTAAAATCTGAAGACATATATTCCCCCCCTCGATCAGAACGGAGGGTGCCCATTTTACATGCTGACAGATTTTCAGCTAAAACCAAAAACTGTTTGAAGCACATGAACACTTCGGACTTTGCTTTGAGTGGATATACCCATGCATGCCTGGAAAAATCATCAATGAAAGTCACGAAGTAAAGGTAATTTCCAAAAGAGGGTGTCTGCATACGACCACAGACATCACTATGTACAAGCTGTAATTTCTGCGTAGCCCGAACTGAACCATCTTTTGGAAAGGAAGAACGCTGCATTTTGCCCAAAATACAGCCTTCACAAACATGTTTTCCAGGTGCCTCAAGTTTGGGCAAAGAGGACACCATTTCAGATTTTTGCAGGCGTAACAAACTAGCTCAGATGACCAAAGCGTGCATGCCAAAGCTTTGCATCTGACATAGCCTGAGAATCATGAACTGCACATGCCGAATCATTCACAGATCTTTCATAGTCTATGAGCTTATACAGCCCACGACATAAAATGCCAGAAGCAATAATCACATCGCCATTTGAGAGATCATGGACTGTACACCTGTCATCAACAAATTTCACAACCAAGCCAATCTTGGCTAATGCAGAAACTGATAACAGATTCTTTTTGATCCCTGGCACAAATAAAGCATCTGACAAAGTGAAAGAACTACCATCAGCAGTAGTCAGAATGATCTTACCAACTCCCATAACATGATAAGAGGAGTTATTGGCGCATGTGACAGTATTCCCTGTAGGAGCAGGCTCAAGTGAAGAGAAGAAACTGCGCTGCGAGGTAATATGTTTGGTCGCCCCATTGTCAAAGTACCAAACATCTGAGTCTACTGCAGACATGCACTGATCATGAGAAGATGGGTCAAAACTGCAGACAGTAGTAAACGCCCATTCTTCTTCCTGCACAAGATTTGCAGACTCTGTTTTTGGTGTAGAGGCCTCTGCAACAACCATTCCAGCCTCTTTCTTCTTTGCCTCTTTAGCAGCCAGTTTTGGACAGTTCTTTATAATATGATCATTTCCTTTACAGTACTTGCAGAACAATTTCTGCTTTTCTGATTTCTTTTCATCTTTATCCTGGTTCTTCGATTGTGCAGCATTTGCAGATTTCTGCTTACTAGTAGAAGAGCTCCATTTTCCTTTGCCCTTCTAACTAGCCAGGAAAGCTTGATCTGCAACACGCATAATGGACCTGTTCTGCCTGGACTGATCTTCCTGCAACAGAACAGAGACTAATTCCTCAAATGACAAGGCATTCGGATTACCTTTCATCATCAACCGAAGAGTAGAGGCAAAACTCTGATATGAATCAGGAAGACCATTCAGAACGGTCTGCACAGTGAGCTATCTGGTATAACCTCATCAGCAGAAATCAATTGTTCCTTCAGGTCTTTGATCTTTGTAAGAAAATTGTCCATAGAATCACCTTCATTCATGTGCTCACTCTCCAACTGTTTTCGGAGGTAAGCAACACGAGCCTCATTCCTAGCCTGGTACAAAGTGGTAAGTGTATCCCAAGCATCCTTTGCTGTTCTACAAGAGCGAATGTGAGGAATAATGGCACGTTTGACAGACAAAGCTATCAATGCATGTGCCTGGGCATCTCTGCCATCCCAACGAATCTGCTCTGCAGTAGGTGCAACAGAAACAGCAGCACGAACAAGAATCTGCGGAATATCATCTTCGACACCATCTTCATCAGCTCCAACACCTGTATTTGCAGTACCTGTCGTTACAGGTGTAACAGGACGTCTTTCAACACCCTGCACAATGTTCCACAATCCTTTTGCAACCAGTACATGTCGCATCATATAAGCCCATAATGGGTAGTTGGTACCATCCAACTTATCCTCAACAGCCAACATACGGAATACATCACTGCTTTCAGCCATGGCCGGTGACTAAAATACCTTGATGCAGAAAATTGACTGTATCTAAAAAAGTTGAACGGAACTGCCCAAACGAGTTCTGCTAGACCTGTAGCAGACTTCGAGACGCTTAAACTGGCGAACAGAAACTGGTATATACCTTTGGCACAAAAGGACGAAATAGCCTGCACAAGCGCTGCGATAGTGCGTTCGGAGGCCGAAACGAGCTCAGATCGCGATTTTGGCACCACATAGCAAAGCTGTTTTTATCTCGGAAACACCCTGAGTATGCTCACCAAATTTCGTGCGAATCTGAGACTGCAAACGGAGGAGTGTCGACGGCGCCCTAGAAGAAGCGACGACCTGCTCTGATACCAATTGTTGGAGTTAGACGTCTGCGGAAGCACGCGAACAGCACAAGGAAGAAGAAGAAGCTTGGAGCACAACACACAAGACTGAATGTATTACTAGAGAATGTACAAAGATAAGTAGCCCATTAAGGCAATAGGCGTATATACAAGCCGGGGGAAAAAAACCTCCTAAAGAGGGAAAAAAGTGCCCCGGCAGTCCTAGAGTGTTCACACACATCACTACCTAAATATATCAACTGTTACATCATTGTTGGTGATGGTAAATACTTTATTTGTTTTATGTAAACTCTTCATATTCATCTTGGCATTCTTTTGGGATATTTCTATTGGTAAAAAATTTAAATCATTTTTGTGGAAGGTTTCTATTGTTCAAAGACATTCTCCCATAGAAATTGTTCAAGAAAAGGATAAAGAAATTATCCATGTAAGTGACTAGCTACATAGAGTATTAAAGTATAGATATATTACAAAGTGGAGAATATTGGAGGACACGACAAATTCAAGTGAAAGGGTCCATCCAAGGTTCTTTGACCACCCTAATAGCTTGAATTGCTCATGCCCTTGTTTTTAACCTTAATGGACAGTGTATGGAAGGGCACAAACGATTCAAGCGATGAGGGCCATTTGAAGTTCCCAGGCAACTCTCTTCACTTAAATCGATCATGACTAATTTATTCGTGAGAAGAAATAAATAGAGCATGAAGGGAAGGAATATTAAAAAATCAAGAATATTGGAAGTCACGACCATTTCAAGAGATTAGGGCCATCAAAGGTTCTCGACTTGCTTAATCACATGAATTGGTCATGTCCTCTAATGTTTTACTTAACAAGCCCAAGTTTTTAGTTCAGAGATCACCAAATCATGATTAAGCATACATGATGAGCCACATATCATGTGAGTTGATCTCTTGACTTATTTATTAGTGAGAAGCAATGAATAGAGCATCAAGGTTCTGAATATTACAAATTCAAGAAGATTGGAAGACATGATCAATTCAAGCGATTAGGGCTATCGGAGGTTCTCTGATTGGTCTAATTGCTCAAATTGTGGTGTCCTCCAATCTTCTCCATTTCACTTCACAAGCCTAGGTTTTCAGTTTAGAGATCACCAAGTCAAGATGAAGCATATACGGTAAACCACATATTATGTCAGTTGATCTCATGAATGGTAGGCACACCAAAATCCTTCATTTCAGACAAAAGAACTACCAACATTAAGAAGTTGAAACACTGATTTCTATGAGGAAACATGAGTTACAAACACTACCTTCCAGATAAAGATAGAATGTCATCACTTTTCCACACATACAATGCTATGAAGGATTCCTTTCTATACAAAATCAGTATTCACAACAAGAGACAATAAATATCTTCCAACATATGTTGGAAATTCATGGGCTTACTCTCGAAAGCTAATCATAGATACAAAAGATTATACATCTACTTTTTCTTTTTATTCTTCCCCTTGTTTTGCTTATTCTTTGGGACATGCTTCAATGGAGAGTGAAGAGAAGGTCCTTTCTTCTTCTCTTAAGTCTTCTTATCTCGTGGAGGTGGTGGAGGAGAGTCGATCATATGGACAGATAGCATCTTTCAAAATGGCATGGATTTCTTTTTCTTTAACCAAAATGAAACATCCAACTGGATAATCAGATAAATTAAGATGAACACTATAAAATTTATGCTCGAAGAACCTAATTGCATCGGCATTTACTCTCCCTCCATGCGATGTACTCTCTTTTTGTATTGACACAAGAATTTTCATATAGCAAAATTTTTTCTCTTCATTAAATTTGCAAATTCTTGCATACTTTTGGTCAGTGTGCATTTTCAAAACTTCGAAGCACTTCAAAGCTACAAAAATATCAGAATGCATGGTAATGGTGATATAGTAGAGCATTAAAAGTGTAGTAGAACTTATAGTTTCCAATTGCCATGCCCTGATTGAAGAGAATTCATAAACAAGGCTTGATATTCATTAAAATCAATAACAATAAGACTCCAATGACCCTAGGAAATGTGAATCACACTTGGAAATAAAACTTCAACCTTAGGAAAAGAATCGCTTTATATGGAATATATAAATGAAAACTTACTTTTCAATATATGGATATATTATATATTCTACTTCCTCACTAAAACCCTTGAGAAAATGTCCGATTTCTCCATGATTGAATAGCATACATTGAGTCACAAGGGGATCTAGGATAAATTCCTTCCTAAACAACTCTTCACATTGCTGGATATGACCCTACAATATAAAACCAAGACCAAATGCATCAAGAAGGCTTTTAATTACTGAAAAAAGTATGAACATACTATGGCCATAAGGCAATACCTAAGAGCTATGTTGACTATACTGTTAGAGATCTCAACATTGAACTCTTTCAACATTTTGTTGTCTTTAGGCCCTATGTGAGGCATGTAGCCTTCCTCCCATGGCATTGAAACATTTACAATAACCTCGCCACATACTTTGTTAAGAAGCTCTGAATTTTCTTTTCAAGACCATTGAATGTCCTCAATGATAGTAGCTTCTTCTGATAGTAAATTCTCTTTCTCACTTCCTCTCAAACTCTGTTGCATTTCTTGTTAGATGTTCATGAGAAGGGATATCTTGAATTTTTACTATAGGTGGCTTAGGATTTCTTGTTGGAGGTATACTGAGAATATCAAAGAATTTCTAATCATATATGTCAAGAGGTACAATGACTTTATGAAACCTTTATCTAAACCTAGACATAACAACATAGTCCTTAGCCATAAGTGTCACCCTATGATAATGTGCTGCACATAAGTAAGCATCATTCATAAAATCAATTGCAAAATCTTCTATTACCTCTTGCAAGAACAAAAGAGCCTAGGTTTGCCATTTGACGTTCGTGAATGAAGTCGTTTTCATCATTGAGTAGAGATTGGCAAAAATCTCTTTGATGACTCTCATGAATGGAAGTCTTGGGATAAGGAGTCACACAGACTTTTGAGCTCTTCTAATTTATGTGAGTGATTTCACATGGTACTTAACACTTTTCTTTGAGTTTCCCTTCTAAGGATCACCCTCATTCTGGCTATTTGTGGTCTTTGGAGCAAGTCCTTGGCTCTCTAGAACAGGTCCCCGTTGATTTTGCTCCTCAGTACTGTATAACTTACTAGTTGTCTTTTTTTTCCTAGCCATGATCTGTTGAAAAAAGGATTGAAAGGAGGATCAAACAAATGGATATAAGAGAATAGAGCAAGAAAACCAAGAATTCAAAAGATGACCAATTCAAGAAAATAGGGCGTCCAAAAATCTGAGATTACTATAGTCGCTTGAATCAATCATATGAAATGATTCAAGCTCTAAGCTAAACTCATGTGAATCCTAAGAGATCTCTAGAATAAAATCTCTCTCTCTCTCTCACTTTCTTATAACTTAGAAAAAAAAGTTATTGAACATGGTTTTGAATGCACACAACCGATTCAAGTGATTATGTCCATCCAAAAAAATTTAATTCCTCTAATCACTTGAATAGTCATGTCAAACAATTCCAAGTTCCGAGTATCGTTCATGTGAATTCCACCAAATCTTGAACTAATATTTCTCTATTATATCTAAGAAAAAAAATCTTAAACAAGTTTTTATTGCACACAATGAATTCAAGTGATTACGTCAATTGAAAAATCTCTGGTTCCCCCTAATGCTTGTATCGATCATGTCAAACAATCCACATCTTAGTTTTATTCATGTAAATTCCATTCAAAAATTAAAGTAATGTGTCTCTCTAATACATTAGAAAACAAAAAATACTTTCATCTTCCAAGTTTTATTCATGTGGATTCCATGAAATCTTGAAGTTACCTTTCTCTCCTATAGTTACAAAACAAAGAATAGTTTTAACAGGTTTTTGACTACACACGACTGATTCAAGCGATTATGTCCATCCAAAAAATCTCTGGTTGCCCTAAGTTGTTGTATCGATTGTGTACAAAATTCCAGCACAAGAAGGATATTTCCTTGCATACTAAGAAAAGGCTTTGTAGACAAGGCTTGGAGAACGAAAACTATGAGAACTGAGTGGTAGTAGGTATGCGAGTTTCACCATCTTTGACAACCTCTATTTGTGTGCATCGATTGTCTATTGCATAAGTAGGAAGAGTGTTGATTACTTTAGAGATAGAAAAGAAGAATCCAGTTCTTAATGTCTATCCATCTGAGAAACTACTAGATTTCATGGTTTAAGAGGGGTTGAAGATCAACCATTTTTTAGATGAAATGAAAATGTTAGACCTCAAACTCCAACAATTGGTATCAGAGAAGGTTTTCGCTTCATCTAGGGCATCATTGACACCCCACCGGTCATAGTCTCATAATTGCATGAAATCGGTGAGCATATTCAAGGTGTTTATGATATCAAAATTGCTTCACTTTATAGTGTCAAAATTGCAATCTGAGCTCGTTTCGGCCTCCAAATGCACTATCATAGTGCTTATGAAGAAAATTTTTTCTTTTTGTGCCAAAGATAAATACAAGTTTTAGTTTGCCAGTATAAGCATCTCAAAGTTTACTACAAGTTTAGCAGAACTAGATAGGGTAGTTTTCTTCAACTTTTTGCGATATATTCATTTTTCTGCATTGGGTTATTTAAGTCAGTGACCATGGCTGAAAGCAGTGATGTATTCCATATGTTGGTTGTTGAGGGTACATTGGACGTACAAATTGCCCATTATGGGCTTATATGATGCATCATGTATTGGTTGCAAAAGGACTGTGGAATCTTGTGCAGGGTGTTGAAATACATCCCATTACACATGCAAACACAAATACTAAAGGTGATGCAAATGGAATTGAAGATGATGATATTCTTCATGCTCCTTTTTGTGCCAAGGTTCCTGGTGCACCTATTGTAGAGAAAATTTCTTGGGTTGGTAGAGACTATGGTTATCAATAAATGAGACATAATACCTTGATCCTATTGATGAAGGTTCTTGCCTTTGTGGTTGAATGGTTGTCTTTGTGCCTTCCCAATTTGAAATGCATCATATCCGTTGATCATGTTTTTGATATGTTTGGTAGTCCTAGAGCACTTTGATCTATGCATATGTCTTTTAACGTTCTCTTTTTCACATGGGCTAGCCTCTTATGCCACACTTCAAGCTCACTTAGGCTTTGAGATCCAAAGTTGAATATAGCCATGTTTTTGACATCTCCTACTTCAAGAGTCAAGAGGCTAGCATGCTCGTCACCTCTTGCTATCTTCTTGAAGCTCCATGTTGGGTGAACGTAACTTGCAAGCCTTTCTCAACTATTTTCCCTACACTTATTAGGATTTTAGTAATAGTGACAACATAGAGTACCTTGAAGTTCCACAAAAGCTCCACGTTGGGTGAACGTAACTTGCAAGCCTTTCTCAACTATTTTCCCTACACTTATTAGGATTTTAGTATAGTGACAACATAGAGTACCTTGCTCAGAATGTTTATCCTACCATTGGAAGACTTGACATTACCAATCTTCTTGACATTATACTTTGTGTCATCCCTACTTAAACTTCATGTCTATTCTTTGGACTTTGCAAATCAGATAAGAGAGATATGTTGTGTGCAACATGATTTGAACATCTTGAATCTATGTAATAAATGATCATCTTCTTTACCTTCCTTATGGCTTAGATTGATAAAAAGAAATGGTTCTTCATGTTGTTGATCTTTAGGATAAATGTTTTAGTCCCTTCTATTATGGCCTCTATTGTTACTGTTGCATTTTTGTCCACCTCTACCTCTATTGTTGTCATATCCACCTCTTCCACTTCCTTTCTAGGTCTTTCCATTGAACCAACAATTTTGAGTGGTGGTTGGTCTTATCACATATGGCACAAGGCTAAATATTTTGGCCTTTTTTTTCATGCTTTGGTCATTTCTTCTTCCCTTTCCACTTGCTCTTGCTTGCAAAGTTGGTTGGGAAAGTCTCCTCTTCATACTCGTCCTTGTTCTTGCCTTTCTGCTTTTGGTCTCTCTTATCTGCATAAAGATAACTTGTAATATTACCTTGATAAGGGTTACCTTCCTTCATATTATTGTTGGCCACTTGGTTGAAGAGTGGTCCAAGGAATATGTTGAAATCTTGAGTTTGTACATCCATGATGAGATCCTAAGCCATGGTGAAGGATTGTCATTGCTTATCACTTCTAATTCCATTTAGAATTTGCCTCGTGATGGACTCTTCTTCAGTTAGCACTCTAGTGGATGCTAACTAATCTAAAACCTCCATGACATTGGTGACATAATATATGATAGTTTGTTTAGGTTTCTTCTTCATTTGGTTGATCTCATTCAAAAGATGGTTATTCCTTGCCTTTTTGCTAGAAGAAAAGAGAGTATCTAGGTCATCCCAAGTCTCTCGAGATATCTTGCATCCTCTAATATGTGGGAATAGAGAATTGGGGATAGAGTTTAGTATTTATGAAATTTCTTGAGCATCCCTTGCACACCAAAGTGTGAGCTTATCTATCTCCTCTTGTGTAGGTCCTCCTTTGGATCTTGGAATAGGCATAGCTTCATCACTTGCTACAATTCCATAAAGATTTCTACCTTGCAAATAGGCCTCCATTCTCATTTACCAAGCCGCATAGTTGTGTCTATCAAGCTTTTCAATCATTGAGGGAAAGACATCACCCATCATGATCTAGCTCTAATATCACTCAGAGAACTTGGAGAAGCTTGTATGAGGTAGAAAAGTGAGTGGTGAAATGAAGAAGTTTGGTCTATGCAACCAGCACAAGACCAGTCCTTGAGCTTATGGATCATCAAATAGACCTTATACGCATGTGATTAGTGCAATAAAATCCACTATCTACTTTGGGTGATCTAGGCGAAAGAGTTGATACAAAATAGATAGGTTTGCACATTGACTAACTCAAAAAACTTGCTATCATTGGATGAAATGATCAACTTCAAATGCTCATAGCAACTAGCATGATTACAACTGAAATAGTTCCTTTTGGAGGGATAACAAAAATATGTTTGAGTGTCTAAAATGCACAAGAGAACAAGTAATAAGCAAGCAATGCTTATAGAATGAACTTAACGCTCAACAAAAATACCCTCTATTTTTTAGGGCTACTTAAAGATAGAGCCCAAGATAGTAAAATTGCAATTTCTCCAAATATATTGAATCCAATGCCTTGAAACTTTATACACATACGAGTAACACAAATATCTATCTAATGCGTATGGATTCATACAATTTAGAGCTTTACAGAGAGAGCAGCAGCCCTTGCAAGCTCACTATTCTTGAAGAAGATGGTAGAGAGATGGAGCAAGAGAATGATGGCCCAATGTGTATGTATATTGCTTCTATGTATTTTAAAATGGTTTTGAAGTCTCGATATAGAACCTTAAAGTTTTCCATGACTTCTATAAGTGGAATTTTAGTTCACATTGTTGAAGAAATCAATTAACTTTCCTATAATCTAGGAAAAGTCAAGATCTAATGTGATCTATGTTTTGATGATTGATTGATTTATGGATTTTCAAGATCAACCACCTGAAATTGTGGAATATGAGCTCTCCATTTCTCTTTTTACAGGTGTAATAGTATAAGCTTTTACATTGTTAAATTATCCATAAAAAATCCTTATGAAAAATATGGAAAAATGAGCATAAATGAGAATTCCTTCAATTGGAAAATTTGACACAACTCAAATAATGAATTTTTCATGTAGTGCTAATCCACCTCAAGCATAGTGTAAAATTGATGTTCCAAAATATATACCTTGGCCTTATCTTGCTCAAAGTAAAAGCTAAAAGTACAAGGAAGCTTGTGGTTAAAGGGAGCCAAAATCTAGGAGTTTGTTAAGATTCAAATTCAAATCACTCCTAAGTTTTAAGATCTGCTTTAGGTGATGATCTAACCATACTCAAGCTTCACGTCATGTCAAAAAATTCTATCTTCTTGTTGTGGAATGAGAGAGTCTTTTATTGAGTCTTGATTTGAGCTTATGAGTGTACATGATACTCACTCCAAGCGAGAGTAATCCTCCACATATATCTTGTATCATATGTGCAATATCAATACACATTATGATTCATATATCTTGAGTATTCATTCTCCATGTGCTCCTACGGTAGCCTGAGGTACACAATCTTGTGTGGTTCATTTCTCTATATGTGAGTATAATTTCCAAGCTTTCACTTTGATCTCTTAGATAGGATTGTTCTACACCTATGTACAAGTTTGATCATTTTTTATCAGTAAATTTCAAGCTATGGAGTTCTTGGTGTGACTATGTTTGCACTTCATCTTCTTCCTCAAAAGTGCACATCATCTTCTTCCTGAAAAGTGCACATCATCTTCTTAATGAAAAGTCGAGAACCCCCTGCACTTGTAAAACTTATTTCTCCTTGTACAATGAAGCCAAATTCATGAAATAGCTTTCTTTAGTTAGCTAGACACTCTAATAGACTATGTGCAAAAGCTTTCTGGTCCATGTATACCAAGATGTGAACTTTGAGCATTTTAATGTGAGCATCACTTCCTAGAACATTAGGTTTTCCGCGTCTACTAAAGTGCAAAATTATCTATTTTGATGCAATCATTTGAGAGTAATGTTCCATAGGACTTATTGATTCTTTATGCATACATTGAAAGCTAAGGAAGTATATTAGACATTCCAAAAGCTATGTTCGCTAGTGTTGAGTAGGTTTGCAAACACCCACTCATCTCTATCTATACACCATCACCTTTTCATAGTGATACTAGAGCAAAGCTAGAATATAAGCATCAGGGATGATGGATTCCCCTCATCTATTGATAAATTTGATCAAGGAAATTACTTAGCATGGTCACTCATGATAAAGGACTTCTAGAAGGAAGAAATCTCTTTGGTTACATAACTCAAGATGAGACGATGGAAATAATTAGAGGCTGTTGGTAACAATCATCAATTGATGATTTTCACAAAGACTTGAAGTCAAAAGATGAAGCAAAGAACAATATATGAAGATTAAAGTTAATGCATAATCATAGAATGAAAGCTTGCGTATATATGTACATTAAACATGCTTATACTTTTGTAATGGTCACAAGTTTGTACAAAATACCTATATATACAAGTAGAAAGTCGGGGCATGTATGAGAGAGTATGAGAGATGATGAATGACCAGTTGTAAGATTCATTAGAAACTTTAGAAGTGAAGTGAGTAACTCTCATCAGATGTAATGTTTTCTGGAATAGGAGAAAAGTTGCACCCGATATTTTGCTCAATGCTCCTTGTGTGTTTAATGTTTTGTGAAATGCTTTTGTACAAGTCTAAGTCTATAGTTGATTGAACTCTCTACAGATTTTTCAGATCCTAATTGAGATCACACTGAGAGAATTGAGAGTAGGAACATTCACATGTGTAAATGTGAAGTAGAGAAGACTGCAGCAGGTGCCAATTCGATGGTAATGCTTCGGTCAGTTCTCCTTCCATAGTGTAACGTTTTGAGCAAGCAAGCACTCATTCTTTAAATTGGAAGATAAGCTACCTATGACTAAAAGCATTTGAATAAATGGGTTGTAGTTTGAGAGAACTATGCATTAGAAGTTACAAATGTCAAAGTCGGCTGTAGAGAAGTATAGTTTTAGACATAGGTAAATTGTTTGGAGTAAATATCAAGATTTACTAAATCTTCTGAGATGTTTTAACTTGGAGAAAGTGCACAATCTTTAGCTGACACCTCATACAAAGTTTCATTAGAAACTTTACACATTTGATCAGTGAGTGAGTAAGTTATGTGCAACAAACTTTTATTTGTAGTGACTTTCTTGACAGTTAGTACAAAGATTGATAATCTGGCTCTAGTCCTCCAAAAGTAGTTGAGGTTTTGCGTTTCTCTTGATATAGAGGTTCTCGAACATCAAAAATAACTTGTTCTTTTGGAGATTAACACTCTCCATGAGTGGTATTAGAGTAGGAGTCAACAAAATTAAATAAAGGAGGACCCCGACTGCTGTAGTTATACAAAAATCAACCTTTCAAGATTCAAAAGGTGAAAGTTTGAAGTAAAAGCTAGAGAAGGAGACCTGAAGCTATCAAGAAGATCAAAAGGAACTTCATTTGAAGCAAAGGTACATTTATTCTTAATAAAGCTTGAAGAATTTAATACACAGATGAAGAAAAGATGGGAGATTCTCTTTAGATAGAGAAATTGGATAGAGAAAACTATCCAGCTTGGTCAATGAGGATGGAAGCTCATCTCATGAGGAAAGACCTCATAGGTGACATCACAAGTGAAGAAGAAAAACCGGAATTCAAGGATCCTAGTGTTCCAACTAGGGATGAACTCTTACATTTGAACACATGGATGAAGAAGGATGCTCAAGCAAGGAGTATTATCTACATGGGAGTAAATGATTACTTGTTGCCTCACACTAGACTTGAAAGTGCAAGTGACATATGGAATGCTTTAGAGGAGCATTTCCAAAACACTACAAAGTCAAGGAAGGCATCTTTGTGGGCAGAATTCACCATATTCAAGAAGAAGGCTTCTCAATCCATTTTTTATAATGTAACAAGGATGAAGGACATTGCAGATGCATTAGGAGCAGTTGATGAAGATATTGAAGAGGATAAATTGGTAAGACAAATCCTCATAGTTTTAAGAGGAGATGAGAAATGGTATATTCAAAGGAAAAGGAGAAGATTAACAAAGGCAAGCAACAATTGAATGAAGATGAAGGTACAACTATCCAAGCTAACTTCCTAAGAGGAAGAGGAGGTGGCAAAGGAAGAGGTAGAGGCAGAAGCAATAAAGATGGAGTCAAAGCTTGCTGGATTTGTGGTAAGACTAATCATTTAGCTCATGAATGTTGGCATAATAATCAAAATGGTGGAGGATATAATCAGAACTTTAATTCAAGAGGTAAAGTTGGTTGGCGTAGGGAAAAAACCATAAAAAATAAAAAAAAGAATGCTTGATGACATTTTCAATGATAGAAAAGAAATGATTAGTTTAAATCACAAAATGCGAGTCATCTTATTCATTAATTTGTGAGAAATTTGAGTTTTGCAGTCTAAAGGTCATTGTCTACACATCCCTAAAAAAATGATATGACATCAAGTCAGTGTTAAGGTGATTGCTCCTTCATTGGTTAATATAAATTAGGGATTTTATGCATTTTCGGAAGCTAACCCTATGTATGACATGCCCTTAAGAAGAAATTTTACAATTGTAAATGTGCAGGTGTCTCTCAATGTTTGAACTCATAACTTCCATCCATTTTTAGATGTTTTTTGTGAGCTAGTGAAGGAGCAAGTTATCTGTTTTGCATCAACTTGTTCTTGTTGATGTTCCAAAGTACCTATTAGGATTTATTGCATTAACCACAAGCCTACAAGGTCTACTTTACATATCCAAAGAGCTAGGGCTAGTCCTATGCTGGTTTGCTAGAACAACTTCACCACTTGACAACTCAACTTTCCAAGCCTCTCCAAGCTTTTCCAACTTCTTGCAAGTTCCACATGTGTATGAGTATGAGGAATTTCGTGAGTCTAATTATGAAGGTGAATGAGTGCAATAGGAATCTCTCTGGGTACACTCCAACTATTACCTTGCGTGAAGATGCCATAAGTTGTTTTGGATACACAGAGAAATTAGTTGCCAATTGTGGAGAGTTAGATGCAAGAGAAGCTAAAGAATTGTTTGAACATCACCATATTCGTTTCTCTCTCTGTACTACATATAATCCAGAGGTTAATGGTAAAAGAGAGACAAATCATCCACCTATTGTGAAATCCATCTCTAAATCATGTAACAATTACATTAAAAAATGGCCTAGATACTTTTCTTTTGCACTTTGGCATATAGAATGAAGTGAAAATGTACTAGAGGGTATATGCATGCTAAACATGTGTACTATCAAAAACCAATGTTTGTTATTCAATCTCAGATTTTTGCATGATCGAATTTTCCTTTATCCGAAAACATGTATATTGATGGGTTTTTTGAGTTTGTACATTAACCAGTTAGAATAGGTAAATTAAGACTTGATGATGCTCTTGAAAAATTAAAGATATCCAAAATGAAGAACATGTTTTATTTCAATAAAGTGCATCAATTGCATCCTAATCAGTGTTGGAGAGATTTTCTCAATTGCCTACATAGATACCTCTTGTTTTCTCTTAAAAGGTTTCAAAGTTCTTCTTGAATTTTCCATATCTTTTGTAATTTGTTTGATAATGTTTTCCAAAATTTCATTTTCCTGTTCTTTAAGTTTCTTCTCATTGTTTGAATCTTTACGTGCATTATCTTTTTGTTTACGATTCTCACTTTTACTTTGTTTATCAGTATGGTTGCTAGTTTTAAGGTTCAATTGTTCTTTCAAATTTTCAATTTTCTTATTATCATTTTTTTTCTCATTTAGTGAGAACTTTTGAACAATTGATATATTATGTAATTCTTCACATTCTTCTACGTTCTCTTGAGTTGTTTGTTTACACTCTTGCATATTATCTCGTAATCTCTCTTCTAAAATCTCTTCAAAGTTTTTTTTATCCTCTTTTACTTGGCTACTTGTCATATCTTTCATTGATTGTATCCTAATGTCTTTTCAACATATTTTGTGTTATTATCTTGCTTTACTATCCATTGTTTTCTAACTCTTTTGTTTGATCTGGATCAACCTCGTTTTTGTTCAAAATATTCAACCATTCCTCCTCTACTTAAGTTCAAGTGTAAAGGGGAATGACTGTGGAAGTCACATATTTTCTTCCCAATTTGACATACTATTTCATGTTCGCATGCATCTTCAAATGCAATAGAATTCTCATAGGTATGGCTGATCTGGTCACACCTAAAACATCAAACAATGCACTTATGATATCTATTTGATTTTATAGGTATCATTCTAGCGGTGGTTTTCCTAGATCACATGAAGGTTTCTAATCAGATGTATATGCCGAAAAACTTTGGAATCTTACCTGTAAATACTTGTAATTCTTTAATTTGGATGGTAAAAGAATTCAACTTTATTTTTCAATTCTAAAGCTTCAGAATCCATTGTCTCTTTAAAATTCTTAAAGGTATTGCCTATTACTTGCATAGTTTCATATATTTCATTTATGATTTGCATTGAGCTGACGATAATCCAAACTTTTTCTTGAATAGATTCATTCACTCTTGCCTCTATTTCTTTAAACATCTCTCCATATTTTCTAAATTTTTTTTCAATAAATTTTTTTAAATCAAATTTTGTATCTTGTGGATTAGAGTCAATGGAACTCTTTTGGTTATTGTGACGAGAGAGAGACTGCCCAAGATTCTTTGATTAACTCAGTCTTAAACTCATTCCAACTCATGTTTTTATGATTTTGAATTTGTTTTAACAATTGATCTTTTTATAATTCTTTCAAAATATGTACTCATCATAGTTTTAGGTAGATCGTGAAGTTGAATAGGCTCTCCAAAAGTATGCAAATATTCATTGATGTTAATGCCTATGAATTTTACTTTCTCATTAAGAAAATATTGAACTACTTTAGACCTCTTATTTCCAACATTCATATTATAAAGTATATCTCCTAGTTTCATTTGTCCCTTTGTACCCATCACTCACTTATATTTTGTGCTAGCGTAGCTAGTAGTCAATTCCTATTGGAATGCAGACAAAGGTACAATAAAAATAATGGGTTTGTGATAATGTTAAATGCAAGTATGTGGTATAAGACTTAAAATTCTTTTTATGCTTTGAAATGCAATAAAAAATACAAGCAATTAAAAAGAATAGAATTGTGCAAATGATTAATTTTACTTTTTCAAAAATGAAAGTATAAAGAAAAACCCTTTTCATATGTTTGAAGTTCAAATGTGCAAATTGATGAAGTTTAGAACAGTTGTTACCTTGTTTTGGCTTCAATAAGAGGCTAAACATATTTGTGGGTGATTGAAAGTTTATATCACTTTGAAAACATTAAATCCTACAACAAGGAAAGCTATGTGAGTGAATGTGCCAAAGTGTCAGCTTCGTTTGTAGGAAAAGATGAACCAATGAGGTACAAGCTTGTTTGCGCTTCTATGGAGGGGCTTAGGTCGTAAGTCCAGCCCTCAAAACCCAAGAAGTTTCACAAACTATTGCTCAAGCTACCACCTACAAAACAAAGAACATGCTCACTCATTAATAAAAAAATCTAATATACATCACCTCAGATCGTTGGGCCGTGAATCTTCATGCGAGCTTCACCAAATTTCGGCATAGAAGGGCTACATTGGTGGATCAAGTCAACCGTCGGGCATATGATACATGAAGGGTGCTTGTGGGCGGATCATGCCAACGGAAACATGTGATGCTTTAGATCAGAAACTTGGTGGTTCACGAATTGTAAAGCACAATTGACTTAAGAAGAAACTTAAACAACTTTGATAATCAAGGTGCAAGATGGAGTGGTTAGAGCACTTATAGGAATAACTCAAATCAATCTTCATTAAAATCAACATTATTCATCTCATAAAAACAAATCACAAATATGTATCATATCATCTAGTCGCGAATAACAAATTCGTCTTTTTCATTATATATATTTTATTATACCCATGTGGTATAATATATAAAAAAGAATCAAGGGCTAGTCTCTTTCAATCAATCTGCTTTATGATATCTATGACTCTTAGATAATGTATTCTTCAAATTTTTCATCTTCACCATCATGACGTCTCTTTCATCCTCTCCATGGATAGTGCTCACAAACTTTGTCTAATCAGATCATAGATGGGTTGAAAAATCATTAGAAAAAAAAACATAAGTACATGCATAAAAAGAAAAAACACACATTTCATTATTACTATTTTCTTTTAATAATTCATACATGCATAGAACTTACTTACATTCACACGTACACTCACTCACATATATATGATCACATGCATCCACTCATACTCTCATACATGCATTCATCTCTCTTACTCATGCACATGCAAAAAACAAATGTGAAAATATTTTTCATTGCACAAATCTAGAACCTTAGCTTCATATCAGAGTTCTAAGTATTCACTTTTCAAGTTTCTTCAATATCTGCACTACTTCACACACATGAAAAAGAAAGATGCTTTGTCTGCCTGAATTTTTCCACTCATACTCTACATTAAGTCAAAAAAATCATCTTCCACACTTGTCTATTGTTACTTAGAATTTGAATCTACTACTCTCATTGCTTAGATAAAAATAACAAAAATAGTAAAAATATAATTAAAAACCATAAGAAGAAGAAAAATCAAGAAACCAAAAAGCACATAAAACTTTGAAGAAAGAAGGAATCCAACTCAAAATTTTGAGAAAATGGAAAAAATAGTTCAAAGCATAGTTAAGGAATCTTTCTGAAATGAATATAAGGGATCGTCGTCAAAAGGATTTCATTTGCACACAAGTTGATGAATCATATGTGAACGAAGTAATTGAAGAAAAATGTAGAAGATGTGAAGAGAAATTGAAAGAAATTGAGATTAAAGCAAATGAATCCATACAACATGAATTTGGAATTATTTTCATGTTAACACAAACCATAAATATAATATTTGATACTATGTAAGTAATGGGAATTAGTCTTAAAGATGTAAAAGAAGAAATTGACTCTAAGCTTTCATTTTGACCAACCAAACCAAGGATCTAGAATCATTGAAAGGTGACCATGAACATGAGGTAAGAGTCCAAAGTGCATCTACACATACATCCAATAAACAGTCGTTTGGTCTTAGAAGATCCACCCCTAGAGTGACACCTAGAAAATTAAATAATGGTTAGAAGTGACATCCAAGATGTTTCTAGTGTGATCAGTATGGACATATGTTATGGGATTGTATGGCATATGAAAGTGCATGTAGACATAAATTAGTAGGTGAATATGAAATTAAAATTTTTAACTATCAAGACCAATCACCCTTACATCTGAATGTAGGAGGAGGTGGTATGAAGGAATACTTTGAAGAGACAAAAATTAAACCAAAACCATTTCAAAAACTATGGAAACAAAAAAGGCATGGGAATAAGAAATGTGATGAACGAACGAGTATGCCATCTATTCAAAACCAAGATAAAACTATTGAAGAAAACAAAAGCATACAAATAAAGTAGAAAAGCAAAACTTTGAAACAATATTGAGAGAACAAATGGAAGTAGATAAAACAAAATCTGATGAAGAAATTCAGTTAAAATCAAATAGAGATCAAGACGTATATGTCTCATTTGATCCAAAACTTTTAGCTAATGAGAAATTATTTGATCAAGAGAAAGTTACAAAATTAGAGCCTCAATTAAACTTTGATATGAACAATCAAGAAAATAAAGAGATTGAACAAGAAAAAAGTAAACAAGAAATTCAAGTAACACAAAATAGATACACAAGTGAATGAATTAGAGAAACAATTGCTTGATGATATTATTAAGCTAATCGAGGGAAATATAAAGACAAATTCAAAGCCTTCTAAGCCTTTGAAATCAAGCAAGAGAAGTAAGAATCTATCTTTGTAGGATATAGAAGCCTTGATTAATATATATTGAAGCACGCTAATAAAATTGAGGAAGAATCACAATGCAAAATGGGTACTAGAAGATGATGATGATGCTAATAAAGAACATTGAATCAGGTGAATGTACTTTATTTATTTTTTCCATTTTTAGCTTTATTATATACATTTGATTTTCATGCATATCATACTGCATTTCATGATGTCCTTGAAAAATAGAAGAAGGTTTTAAGTTGTGATAAGAAGTGATCAGAAACATTCGTATGGATGTAAACTCTCATTAGGGGCTAGGCATTTCCTCTTTAACAAAAAGGTTGCAAAGAAAAAGAAGTAAATGAAAAATCAATAGATTAATTGTTTCTGCGAAGAGAAAAAGAAAAAGAAAGAGAAATAGAAATAGAAAAATAAAAATAAAAATAAAAATAAAATGAAAATAGAAAAACAAATTTCATGACTTGGATGTGTTCTCAAAACTACTTCTAACATTTAAATGCGGGCTATACGAGCCCGAGCTATGCAATAGTGGAGCTAGTTGTATTTCTTCATAGGTGTATAAGAACCAAACAGGAGAACATTTATATAAAGTGAGGACGTGAGTCTGCCTTATTTTCAAAGGTAGTATGTTGATCGAACATGTTTTTCGGTCATGACTAACGTACTTTAAAATCATCTCTATTTTGTTTAGAACCAGCATATGCTTTAAAAGATGATATTTCATTAATTGAAAAGAAAAACATAAAGTCTAAAAGGAGTTTCAAAAGAATCTTGATAGGCTTTGATTGATTTTGTAGGTTGGCCCATCAAGATGATGTGCAAGTTTAGTGGGGGTGGATGTCGAGATGAAATCCCTCGGGGATAGTGTGCAAATTGTTTTCAAATTTTTTTTTTTCTTTTCAAGAAGATAAGAAAGTTGAAAAGTTGTTTAAGTATTCAAATGATTGGATTGATTGTGTGATGTGAAGCTTTCATTTTTCCTTTTAAATGTGCTTTTGACCTAGCTTGACCTTAGAAAATTATATATTTCCTTGTATGAAGTATGTTAATCCTTAAACCATAGTTGTATTTTATTCTAAACCCATTACAAACTACCGTGTATACTCAAATAAAGTCCAAAAATCCATGTATTTTTCATAATCCCTAAAAAACCATGTTAGTGTCACCCTTAGAAACCTCAAACCCCTAGAGAACATTCAAAATGACCCTTGAAAATGAATTCCATATCCCCTAAACCCTAGTTCTAACTCTTAGAAACAAAAAACTCAACTGTTAGAAACCATGGATTTTAAAACCCATAATGTACATATTTAGCCATTGTTTGGGGTTGGAAACCCTAATCATAAGAAACCCTAATTTGTTCTTGATAAAAAGTGTAGTTAAGACCCAATCTTTTCCTAAGACTAACTCTTATTTTAGTCAAATTCTTTTGTATATAAGTGTGAAAAGAGAAAAAAGCTTTAATAAAAAAGAAAAAGAAGAAGATTTGATAATAATGAAAAAGAAAAATAGAAATAAAAAGAAAAAGAAGAACCCAAAGAGAAAAAGCAAAAATTGAATTTTTGGAAAATAGAAAAGAACAAAAAGAATATTTTTTGAAAATAGAATGAAAATTGCAAGATTTTAAGAGGTCTAGAAAGAATAGAATAGAAGAGAAGAAGAAGTGCCATGTGCCTTATTACTTGCAAACCTTTTAATTAAAAAAAAGGGATGTTAGAATTCGATAAAAAGGATCTTGATTAACCATTTGGTTTTCCCATTTATTTTTTAGGTACTTTTTTTCTCTTATGTTCTTGCTCATGATTTTAATATACTCGAGACTTGTCTTTTTCTGATCTTCATCCCTCCATCTCTCACATGAGCCCAGAGAGAGAGAGAGAGGCAAAGGTAGAGAGAATGAGATAGAGTGAGATTTTTTATCTTACCTCTTCTTTGTGTTGTGTGCATATGACCACTTGAATTAATTTTGTCTTTAGCTATTGTAATACTTTATGCAATAAACATTGTTGTATGCGGGTCTTATTCGTGAGGCATCTCCGTGTGTGTATGAGCCATGGAGAGAGATCAAAAGAGAAAGAACAAGAGTGAACTCAGAGAGAGAATGGGTTGACTAATCTAAAAAAAAGAGTTGCAAAGAGGGAGGCACAAAAGTCAGCTGCCCAAAAAAAAGAAGGAAGTGGAAAATCCTATCTTGCTAGATGTGAACCCATGGGATGATAAGACTAATATGGTAAAGCTTGAAGAGGCAGTACCTAGTGTGTCAATGCCTATCCTTCTCTAGAGAGCTCCAAACTTTAGCCAATTTGGTACGGCCGGATCAAGAAACTACAAATAAAGATGACAATCATTGATGATCTGGTTTCTGTTGAGCAATTGGAGAGAAAGAGAGGAATGGGTTTACCTGCTATTGCTATCTCGTTTGGCACATGGAGCCTTGATCTGATGGGGGAGAGAGAGAGAGAGAGAGAGAGAGAGAGAGAGTACCTTTTGCTATTGTGATGATTCGCACATGGAGACCTTATCGAATGTGAGAGAGAGAGTATAGTAGCAGTAGAGCAAGGAGAATAGGTGCTTAGATTGGTACTGCCTACAAAAATTTAGAGTAGAATATAAATCCTTTGCATCAACATGATTTCATCCTCTTTTTCAACAGATTCAATTCAAGAAAATACCTCAATTCTCCAAGATTTGATTTCGTAGTTTTTTAACCTACTTTGTAAATGATTTCTTCAATTCCTTTTATTTAATTACCCGTGATAAGAATATTATCTACATACACACAAATGTAGGTAGCTAGTTCACCTCTTTGTTTCATGAAGAGAGAGTGGTTTGCATCACTTTTTTTATTTTTAAGTGAGAGCGGCTTTGCTTCTTATCATACCAAGATTGATAAGGTGTTGAAGCCTATATTGTTGAAGTTGAAGCCCTATTCATGAGGCATATGATTGTATTGGTGGCATCACTCGAAAAATGGTTGGGCATATTCCTTTCATTTAATATTACCCTAACTATCTCTACGATGTACATGTTCTTCCTTTTTGCAACCCCATTTTGTTGGGGTGTATACCTGCATGTTACTTGTCTTTTGATGCATTATCCTAAAGTAAATCTGAAATTTCATTGGATAACTACTCTCCCTCTCATTAGACCTTTGTTGCTTTATGCAGTTACTTGTATCCTTCTCAACCGTAGCTTTGAACACTAATCTATGCAACCTAATTCTTATGGAAAAACTAAAAAAAAATGCATGTCTTCTGATTAGTTCAATAAATTTCTCCTTCTCTTTCTCAGTAAGCAATGCATTCTCACCAAGTGTAATATCCTTTTCAGTCTCATCAATAACTTTATGTCCTATTAACCCTCATTTTTTTAGCATTGGGTCATCAAACACTCTTTTAAATTGCTCTATCTCTTGGTAGTGGTTGAAATATGGGTTTAATATTTTTATCTACATTTTTGAATTTTGTGTCAAGTTTTACTTTAGGATCTTGTTGTATATTATCAATTATGGAAAACTCTTCAATCAAACTAAGCATACAAATATCATATCTTTTTTTTCTCTTGGCGAGCTTGCTCAAGTTCTTCTAAAACAGTGGAACTACTTTCCAGTTTGATTACAAGCTCGATTCGTTTATCAGGTAACACTAGTCCTCAATTTTTATAATGTCTTTATAATGTTCTAGAATTTATTTACTATGTTCTTTTTGGAAATGGTGTGCTTTGAATGTAGAAGAATATACAAAATCTTTTTGAAAACTATGTATACATTCATGCAAGACATCAAACAATCTACCACCATTGTCTCACACAATAGTGGTTCTAACAAAGGTTTTGATCAAAATATGCATCATATTCCCTCACCAATGCACAATCATCATAGGATTGATCGTAAGAGCTTATGGGGTTCTTTCTTAGATTTTTCTTATTTCTTGCATGATTCGAACAACTTCTCGTGACTTGCAAGGAATGCAAACTAGATCTCTATTAGATTCTTGCATAAGTAGTTCCATCATGCATTGCTCACATTTCCATTCGCATTTAAACTATAAATGCTTACTTAAGAATAGATTCATAGGAATGGCTCCACGTCTTCTTGCATCTCTTCTCTTGTTATGTTATCCTCAACATTGGAAATATATGAGTAAATTGCAAATTTTTTCATAGGAGACTTGCACACTATCTTCTACATGATCACATATTGAACTCTCACAAAAGCTTCAATTGCATAATTCTTTAGAGATTGAGATTTATCTACTTCTTCATCTCTTGCCTCTAGTGGCTCCAACTTAGCTTCAGACATGCTAGCATTAGTGTTTGATAGATTTTCATTACAGATAGGGCTAGACGAGTCTCCAAATGGCACAATTTTATATCTATATCTATAACCTAGCTAGTGCTCTTTTGTTAGCTTCAAATCTTTGTATGTAGAAGAGAACTATTCTTTGGATTTGCACCAGATACACCTTCTTCCTCAAGTTCCTCTTCTATCATTGGGCCTTGTATTCCTCTTATACATGAACTGAATAGGTGGCAACTGAAACTCCTGACCAATCGGCTGTACTAAAAGGGCATCTTGAAGCATCATATAACCTTGGTGAATGTTATGCATGTGCATAGGATTTCTTTTCAATGGATTTGTGTTACATGCACTTTGTTGAAAAGAACCAAGGACTTGAAAACCCATAGGGTGCACCTTGTTATGAAGGATAAACATCTCCTTGGATAGAGATGCTTGCATTGACATAATGCTCTCAAGTTGTTTACTTAAAATTTCCAGTAGGAGTTCCAATGGTCTCTTAGATATAAATGCGACATACGCTATAGCGGCTACTAAAGATACATTTAGACCCATGGGTACAATTGTCTATCCGGATTGCATTTCAACTAGTTGTACTAGTCTATTGTAGAGGATAGACTGAGTTTTCCTCATCTAAACAACTACCTCTACCTCTCTTCTTATTGTTACCTAGTCCTCAATCAACCCAACTTTAGGATTCTTATCTCAGCTTTAGGCCTATCTTTAGGACCAAAAATCTTGAGGAAAACAATCTCTGGTTTAAAAAATTTGGATAAGTCTATGGAAATATCCTTAAACATTCGTTCGAAAAATGTTTCACGAATGATGTAAGCTTCTAGAGATGAACCCCCCTTACAAATACTTCTTAATTATTCTAGCTAAAATCCTCTAAATAGAATAGCTTATATATCTCTTTCCTAAAATTATTTGAATTCTTTTCCACATGTACTTGGATACCATTCAAAATTGATCGTCAAACCACCCATGCAAAGAAATGTGTTATTATCTCTTTAGGGAATCCTTGGATGTAAGCTTTTTCCTCAAAACTATCTAAGTACTTAGTGAAATTAAGCCCAATGGACTTTTCTTTATCTTTCATAATGGCATGTACCACTCTTGCTCCGTGTTTTTGAGTCGTAAGCTCTTTAGAACCTCATCTTGTTGTAGAATGTAGGACAATATCTAGAGTGATAATATCAATAATATCTCTTAACTCAGAGTCGAGATCATAGAAAAGATCATTGTTACTATGAACTAGGGGAAGAAAAAACTAGGCTTTCCTTAAAATTTTTGTCTCTCAATATTTTCCATGTGCCTCTGAAGAGATGGATTTGTATTTGGTGAAGATGAAGTGGTGCTATAGAAGCTTGGCACTACACTTGCCAAATGATCTATAGGGATAGGTAGTGGACCCTTTTAGCTTGCCACAGGATTTATTAGACGTCTGCACATTGTTGATGGGTTGACACATAAGATAGCTAAATTTCCTTGCTGACAATCTTCTCACTTACATAGTGGTAGTGTAATTCAATATGTTTAGTACTTGCATGAAAAATAGGATTGGCAGCGAAGTGAATGGAACTCATGTTGTCACCAAAAATACTTGGAGTTCCAATCTCCAATCCAAGATCTATAAATAGTGTCTTCATCCACATTGCTTCTTGAGTGGCTATGTCAAGACCTCTGTATTCAACGTCAGTAGAAAAGAGAGCAATTGTGGGTTGCTTCTTCGATGACCATGAGACAAGTTTTGATTCTACAAAGGTAAGATATCCTGAGGTGCTCCTTCTGTCTTCCTTGGAGCAAGCCCAATCTGCATCAGAGAACAATGATATCTGAGTATCCTCTTGGTAGCTTCCATGTGAGGTTTCCTAGGTGTGTGCATAAGTTGACTTAGCACACTCACACTATAACATATATCTACTCTTATCAATGTGTCAGAGTTCAAACTACCCACGAGACTTTGATAACCTGTGACATCTTCTATGATTTCACCTTCATGTGAGCTCAATTTATGATTAACCTCCATTGGAGTACGTACAATCCTAGAATCTTGCATCTTGAACTTTGTCAACAAGACTTTAATGTACTTCCTTTGAGTAAGGAATAGAACATGATGTTTGTATACCACTTCCAATCCTAGGAAGTATGTAAGTGATCCTAAGTGAGTTATCTTGAACTCTTCTTTCATCTGCTCCTTGAACTTCTTTATGCCATTTGCATCATTTCCTGTTAGTATAATATCATCCACATACACACACAAATAGATGACTTCATAATTACTCTTTTTGATAAAGAGTGATGGATCTACCTTTCTAGGTTGAAATCCTTTGTCTTGCAAGAATGAAACAAGCCTTTGATTCCAAGCCCTTGGGGCTTGTTTGAGTCCATGTAAAGCTTTATTAAGTTTACACACATAATCAGGATGTACTTGATTCTCAAAGCTAGGTGGTTGTGCTATATACACCTCTTTCATTATCCGTCCATTAAGAAATGCATTTTTTACATCCAATCGAAGTATCTTCCAATTCTTGGAAGAAGCAATACTAAGCACGACCCTAATTGTACACATCTTTGCCACAAGAGAGAAAGTCTCCTCATATTCAATTCCCTGAGTTTGTGCAAAGCCTTTTGCCACAAGCCTTTCCTTATACCTGTTAATGGAGCCATTTGAGTCCTTCTTCAATTTGCAAGTCCATCTTGAACCTATCACTTTCATTGATGAAGACTTAGGAACTAACTCCCAAGAGTTATTTTCCTCAAAAGCTTCAATTTCTTCTTCCATTGCATGCCTCCATTTTGATTTCTTCTTTGCTTCCTCAAATGTTGAGGGTTCCTCTTGTTTTATGTCTTGTGCTAGATAGATTGAATGTTAAGTAACTAGGGAAGTATCAAACCCATACCTCTCTAGTTTTCTTTTCTCCCTCTTGCACCTCCTTAGGCCATGATGTGATGATTCTGCCTCTTGTCCAAGTTCCTACATTTTAGCTTTACCTTTAGACTTCCACATTTTGAGTTTTTCAATTTGTGTTGCTTCATCATCTTTTGAGGTATCCTGCTCTTCAAGATCGTAAGGTAAATTGATCATTCTGCATGAATCTTCATACCAAGAGCTATTCTCATCAAACACTACATTTGCACTCACCAAGAATCCTTTGATTGTTGGGTTGTATAGTTTCTAGCCCGTTTGGTTGTTGTCATATCCAATGAATACGCACCTTTCCCCTTTTGGATCCATCTTCCCTCTAACCTATGAAGGAACATGAGCATAAGCAATACATCCAAAAATCTTACAATGATCCAAGCTTGGTCTTCTTCCATTCCAAGCCTCATATGGTGTCATGCCATCAAGTGATTTTGAAGGTAACCTGTTAATGAAATATGTGGCCGTGGATACAACCTCAACCCATAAATAATTAGGTAAGTGTTTTTCATTTAGCGTAGATCTTGCAACTTCAACAATTCTCCTATTCCTTCTCTTTGCCACTCCATTTTGCTCAGGAGTGTACCTTGTAGTAATATCTCTTTTAATTCCCCTCTCTTGAAGAGAAAAATCAAATTCATAGGAGAAGTACTCTCCCCCTCCATCTAACCTTAGCCTTTTTAATGTTTTACCTATTTAATTCTGCATAAGAGAAAAATATCTTTTGAAGCATGAAAAGACTTCATCCTTGTGTTTCATAAAGTATAGTATAGTCCATCTACTCCAATCATCAATGAGGAAGACATAATACCTTGATACAGATATTGAAGCATCCTTGCCAGGTCCGACATACATTTGTATGAACCAAATCCAAGAGATCTCCATGCATATATCCTTTCTTCATGAATGGTAACATGTGAGACTTTCCAAATTGACATGCACTACACTTATAAATCATTAACAAGTTAGGGAGTCCAAGTAAACTTTGGTCCCTGCAAATTCGCTTTAATGATCTTTCACCAATATGTGCTTACCTTTTGTGCCATACTTCCAATTTTGTGAGTGTCTGACTACCATAATTAAAGAGAGCAATGTTCCTAGTGTCTTGTAATTCAAATGTGAACAATCTACCTATCCTTTCACCTTTTTCAATTCTCTTGAATCCTTGACTTGGATCTTCAACAAATTCTCTTGCTTTTGTGAACCTAACTTATAGGCCTTTCTCCACAATCTGTCCTACACTTATCAAATTCTTTGTGATGGTAGGGACATAGAGTACCTTGCTAAGTAGGTTCATGTTTCCTTAGGTGCTTTTACCTTTCCTATCTTCTCCACCAGATGTCTTGTATCATCACCTCTTTGCACTTCATGCTTGTTCCTTGGATCTTCTAAATCCGATCGGAGAGCCACATTTCTTGCCACATGATTGGAACAACCTGAATCCACGTAGAAAACATGCTCATCAAATTTACCTTGAGGCATTGCCATATTCATGATTAGCAATGAGTCCTCTTGATTTGTGCCTTCTATGTAGTTATTGAAGTCTCTTCTTCCTCTATTGCTTCCTTGATAGCTTCAATGGTTGAAATTGTTGTGGTAGCCATTGAAGTTGTTGTTCCTTCCTCTAGAGTAGCCATAACTTCCTCTATTGTAGCCTCTACCTCTTTGATTCCTGGAATTCCTAAAGCAATTTTTAGTTGTATGATTAGTTAATCCACAAATAGAACAAGGATTAGAGTCTTGGGATCTCCCCCTACCTTGTCTTCCTCCTCCACCTTTACCTCTACCATGTCTTCCTCTACCTGCATAGTTAGCTTGATGTGTACCTACTTCATCATCCACTTTCTTTCCTCTTCCTTTTGTCTCTTTGGACTTTCTTTTATCAGTATACAAATCAGAAGATTGATTACCTTTGGAGCCTTCTCCATTCTTGATAAGCTTGGCCTCTTGAGTAAGCAGTTGTCCTATGAGTGTATTGAAATCTGGTACATGCATATCCATGTATAGATCCATAGTTGTGGTGAATGCTTCCCACTTGTCATCTGCCTTTTAGCAAATGATGACCTGCCTTACAATTTGCTCTTCTCCTATTACCTCTCCAAGGCTTCCCAACGGATCTGTTATGTCCTTGAGTTTTGTGACAAAATCAGTCACATTTTGTTTGGGGGCTTTCTTGAGAGTTGTAAATTTTAGCCATAGTTGATGCTTCTTGGACTTTTTACTTGAAGAGAAGAAGGATTCAAGTGCATTCCACACTTGTTGAGATGTTTTACAACCTCTAATCTGAGTCAAAAACAGATCTGAGATAGGTTTGAGGAGATAAGACCTTGTAAGTGAATCCTTGGAGCACCATGTGCTCAATCTTTCTTGATCTTCTTGTGTAGGTTTACCTTTATTCCTGAAACTTGGCATTACTTCATCTCCAGCTATATAACCATATAGATTCCTGCCTTGAAGATAAGCTTCCATCCTTAATAACCATGCAGAGTAGTTCCCTCTATCCAATTTTTGAATTAATGAAGGAAATCCATCTTCCATGTTGTCCAACCTTGCTCTAATACTGTTGTGAAGAGATGCATTTGTATTTGGTGAACATGAAGTGGTGGTGTAGAAACTTCGCACTACACTAGCCAAATGAACTCTAGGGATATGTAGTGAACGTATCTTGGAAGATCACTCTCAAAACCTTGAATCAAAACAGACTAGTTTGACCAATAGTCAACATGATGAAACTTTCTAATTTGGTCATGAATGCTTAACCATTTCACTCAATGCTCATTCTCTGATTAGAATTGACTAGAGAGTTTTTAGAGGAATCTAACTAGGAAGCTATGCAACCTCTTGGGAGTTATTTCATAAAATATGATTGACCATATTAAGAGAAATAAGTTTAGCAAGCCAGGTATGTGATCCCGACTTTTCAAGAGGTAGAAGATGTAGAGATACAAGTGACTTCAAATGTGTATATCTTACAATTGTGAACTCCAAATGGAATGAAACGTTGGGAGTATAGAGTAGACTTAGAGAGAGAATATCCACCTAGAGCATAATGCAAGCTTGATTTTCCAATAGCTCTCCCTCAAGCTAAAGTATGCTTGATTTTTCATTCTTTGATAGGTTGATGTTATAAAACAACTACTAAGCAATTCTAAAATCTAATCAAACCTAGAAGGGGTGAGAGATGCATGTATGCACCCAACCAATACCACCTATATATATATACCTCAAGGAAAAGGGAGGAAATGTGAGGAGACTTGCCAAGTGTCCTCCCCACATGGATTCTAATCCAAGGCCTTCTAACCTTGGAAATCACATGAAATCACATGGCTCTCACATGAATTCTAGAAGGATTTCTCCCAAGATTGTACATATAAGTCCCAATGCTTGCAAGGTCCCCCTAAGGTATAAATACCATATCCTTAGGAAATATCAGTCCTACGGGTCAAAACCCTTCAATTAGAAGTAAAAAAATCCAAATAACTCAAGGGTTCAAGCCATCCTCTTGGAGACACTATCCCAAGGGTTTCCTAATAAACTCAAAGCGTTCTCCAAGTGGTTTTATACCATCAAAACCCATGTCTTTGACCACTTTGCCCCATAATTATACAACATTCTTCCTTAGATCACGGTCTTAATCTCTCTTATTCACCTCTTTGTTAGAAGGGGATTCTATCCATACTAGATCCAAAAAGAAGGGAATCCACATGTGGTGTAATCCCTACCCAAATCATTCTAATATTACCTAACTTGGCATGTGAAAAACTAAATCAAGTGCTAAGTGTGGACAGAATGATAAGCATGGATTAAAACATCCCTGCCTAATTTAGTGTTTCTCTACATGCGAACTCCACATCCATAGTACAAACATATGAAGTAGGTGGACTATAACAGTCTTCAATTAATGTGCAATGTAGGTGCACTACTTGGGTATGGTCTTAACAAAAAAGATGGATATCTAATCATCTCAGTAGAAGCAATGAAGAAAGTCATAAATCATATCTACGTGAATGCTAGAATGACCAGCTCGGATATCAATGTTATATGACAACTAGTAAGCAATTCTAAGAGTTTAATCAAACCCACAGGGGGTGAGAGATGCACGAATCCACCCAACCAACTCCACCCATATATGTACCTCAATGCCAAGGGAGGAAATGTGAGGAGATATTTCCAAGTGTCCAATCCACATGGATTCTAATCCAAGGCCTTCTAACCTTGGAAACCACATGAAGTCACATGGTGTTCACATGAATTCTAAAATGATTTCTCCCAAGCTTGTACGTATAAGTCACAAGGCTTGAGAGGCCCCCCTAAGGGTTAAATACCAAACCCTTAGGAAATATCAATCCTAAGGGTCAAAACCTTTCCATTATGAGTATAAATCCAAATAGCTCAAGGGTTCAAACCATACTCTTGGAGAAACTTTCCCAAGGGTTTCCCAATAAACTTCAAAGATTCCAGAAAGTGGTTTTGGGCCCTTGAAACCCATTTCTTTGGTCCTTTTCCCCATAATTATACAATAGTTGAATACTTGCCATAGCTTTGAATCTTCAAAGATTTATCTCATCAAGTGTCTTTGTCATCCCTGTCTTCTATTTGCTTCTTAGTAGGAAGAAATGAAATCTCAATTTCCTTTGTCATAAGCTTCTCTCTTACAAAGTGGTAATGGATTTCTATGTGCTTCATCCCTGCATGAAAAATTGGATTTGCAACTAGATGCATGCAACTTACATTATCTCCAAGTAAGTGAGGTTTGAAACTTAGAAGTCCCAAATTTGAGTATAATCCTTGAGTCAAATTGCTTCTTGAGTTGCAATAATTAGATCTCTGTATTCTGCTTTAGTTCAAGATAAAGACATTGTTGGTTGCTTCCTAGAATTGATGACACCAATTTTGAACCTACAAACGCTAAGTATCTAGAGGTACTTCTTCTATAATGATATCCCCCTGTTGAATCCGCATCTCAATAGATTTTATTATCCGAATTTGACAAGTACGGATAATAGATACCTTCATTAAATGTCCCTTTGAGGTACTTGAGTACTCTCTTTACAACATCCGTGTGTGGTCATCTAGGTGAGTGCATGAAGTGACAAAGCACTCCCACACTATATGATATGTCTGGTCTTGTGTGAATAGCATATATCAAGCTACCAACTAAGAGTAGAAATCATTAGAGGAATGGATTTTTTTTATTGAGACGGACTTGGTGAACAAACTTATGGCTAATCAAACTAATATCATCTATATATACACATAGATAGATAACCTCATTGTGATCCCTTTTGATGAATAAAGAAGGATCTAAGTCGCTAGGTTTGAAACCTTGATCTTGAAGTTATGTAACCAACCTATAATTCCAAGCTATAAGAGCTTGTTTCAATCCATACAATGCTTTCTTAAGTCTGCAAACATAAGATGTATAATTAGAGTCTTCAAAATCTGGTGGTTGTGACATGTATAGCTCTTCACTTATCTAGCCATTTAGGAATGCATTTTCTACATCAAGTTGGAGGATTCTCCAATTTCTTGTAGCACCTACACTTATCAATGTTTTGATTGTAGTCATCTTTGCAACTGGTGAGAATTTTTTCTCATAGTCTATATCATGTGCTTGTGAGCATCCTTTGGCAAGTAATCTTACCTTGTACTTACAAATTCATCCATCTGAGTTTCTTGAACTTTATATACCCTTCAACAACCAATTAACTATTGATTGGGTGACATCGGAACCAATTCCTAATTGTCCATCTCCTTCAATGCATCTATTTCTTGTTTCATGGCCTTTTCCCAAGTAGTTTTTCCCTTTGCCTCTTCATAGGTTGAGGGTTCTTTGGAAATTGAGTCCATTTCCAAGTAGATTGAATGCTTTGTGAAAAATGTGCAATCATATCCATACCTTTCTAGTTGTATATTCTCCTTTGTTGACCTTCTAGGTGCTTGCTTTGAGCATTCTCCATACTCTTGCATCTTTTCTTTGCCTCATGAGTTACATAGTTTGCGATCCTTTTCTTTTTAATCTTGATCATCATCTATATCACTTCTTGGATCCTAGACCTCTGTATCATGCTTGCTTCTTAATTGGTGACAATTAGAATCAAGATCATATGGTAGAATTACCTTTTGTTTTTCTTCATCATACCAAGATCTATGTTCTTCAAACACAACATCCCTAATTGTAGTAAATTTCTTCGTTGAAGGATTATAGATCCTGCAACCCATCAGAGTTGAGTCATACCCAATAAATAGTGCCTTTATTGCCCTTTCATCTAGCTTCCTTCTTATTTGTGATGCTAGATGAACATACGGTAAACAACCAAACACCTTGCAATGTCCAAGACTAGGTGTCCTTCCATATCATGCTTCATAAGGAGTCATACCTTGAAGTGATTTGGATGGTAGTCTATTGACAAGGTACACATTAGTTGAAATAGCTTTTGCCCATAGATAATGTGGCAACCTCCTCTCTTCAAGCATTGTTCTGGCTGATCCAACCAATATCTTGTTTCTTCTCTCCGCAATTCCATTCAATTGAGGAGAGTACCTGGTAGTCACTTCCCTTTTGATACCTTTATCTTGCAAGAACTCATAAAACCCTTTGGAGGACTATTCTCCCCCTCAATCTGATCTAAGCTTCTTGTGATCTACATGTATGATTCTCCACTTAGATACTTTTTGAAGCAATCAAACACTTCAATATTACTCTTGATAAAGTACAAAATATTCCATCTTCTATGGTCATCTTGTTGTGGAGGTAGCCTTTGTGGTTGAATGGTTGTCTTTGTGCCTTCCCAATCTGACATGCATCACATCTATTGATTGTGTATTGCTTTGATATGCTTTTCAATCCAAGAACACTTTGATCCCTATGGACATCCTTTAATCTTCTTTCATTCACATGAGCTAGCCTCTTATGCCGCACTTCAAGCTCACTTAGGGTTTGAGACCCAAAGTTGAGTAGATCTATGTTTTTGGTTTCTTCTACTTCAAAATTAAAGAGCTTACCATGTTTCTCACCTCTAGCTATCCTTTAGAAGCCATGGTATGGATCTTCCACAAAAGCTCCCTATTGGGTGAACGTAACTTGCAAGCCTTTCTCAACTATTTGGACTACATTTATTAGGTTTCTTGTAAGACCTGGAACATAGAGCACCTTGCTCAGAATATTTGGCCTCCCATTAGAAGCTTTAACATTATCAATCTTCTCCACACTATGCTTTGTGTCATCCCCTATTTGAACTTCATGTCTATGCTTTGGACTTTCCAAATCAGATAAGAGAGCTATGTTGCCTACAACATGATTTGAACATCCTGAATCTATGTAGAATAAATGATTATCTTCACTTTACCTTCCTTGTGTCTTAGATTCATCACTAGCAATGAGTCTTCTTGTTGTTGATCTTCAAAATAATTGTTGTAGTCCCTTCTATTATGGCCTCTATTGTTATTATTGAAGCTATGTCGATCTTTTCCTCTATTGTTGCCATATCCACCTCTTCCACTTTGTTTCTGAATCTTCCCATTGAGCAAGAAATTTTGAGTGGTGGGGTTGGTCTGATCACATATGGACAAAGGTTGTACATTCTGGCCTTTGCTCTTGTCATGCTTTGGTCCTTTCTTCTTCCTTTTCCACTTGCTCTTGCCTGCAAAATTGTCTTGGGAAGTCTCCTCTCATTAGGAAAAAAGGTGAACCCTTCATGGACCTTGTAAGGATCCCTAATTTTTAGGGATTAAAAAGCTTAATCAAGAGGTTTGAAGGGACTCAAAAATAGCTAGTGGTTTTCATCAATAAAATAATTTATGATGGAATTTTTTATGTGAGTTTTAAAAATGGGAGTTTCTTGGCCTTTGGATTCTTAAATTGAATGGATGAACTTAAGCACAATATACAACTAGAGAGAGAGAGTATTAAATGCGTGAAATCGAGCGTAGTCTGACGAAAGTTTTTTTTCACTCTCTCTGCAAAAATCTTGGCCCTTGGATTGGGATTAATCGGACGCCGCTCCGTGATTGGGGCAGAGCCACATACTGCACCAAATCCAAACCACAGGATTTGGCCTCCATCGAATGGACGGCCACATGTCAAGCTGATCAAATATTCCCTCTCATCCATATCCACACGATGAAGCTTGGATCCAATGTTGCCTATCGAAAGGTGCCTTTTGGTCATCTAAATACATCCTCTGCCATTCAATGAAATGGAGATCCAATGGAGGAGATTTTAGGCGCTCATGTTAGTCTCATTTCAAACAGAACCGTCCGATGGAGCTTATAGCTAAGGGCCAATATGAGATGGCGCATTTTTTATGAGGGACTACATCTCAACCATTGAAGATCATTGAAATCCAAGGGCTATAATTGGTTCCTTGCTTCTAAAAACCACTCACAAAAGCAAAACCAAAAAATGTGGCTGGGTTTTGCCTTTTGATCACTCAAAAACAAGGGAAGCCTATGCCTAGTCTATGTGATTAAAGGACTAGATTGTGACCACCACGCTCTCTTGATTGGTCCATCACTAACCACTCCTTAAGCTAAAAGGCCCATGCAAGGTTCTTCTTCTTCCTTCTTCTTCCATTTTAGTTTCTTGTCCTTCTTATCTACATATAGTGTACTAGTTGAATTATCATAATCGGACCTACCTACCTTTATGCTATTATTGGCCATTTGATTGAAGATTTGTCTAAAAACGATGTTGAAGTTTGGAGTTTGCACATCCATGATGAGATCATAGGTTGTGGTGAAAGATGGCCATTGCTTGGCACCTCTAATCCCATTGAGAATCTACCTCATGATGGCCTCTTCTTCAATTAGCTCTCCTATGGATGCCAATTGATCATCAACATCCTTGACCTTTGTAACAAACCCAGTGACGGTTTGTTTCGGAGTCTTCTTCATCTAATTGAAGTCATTCCAAATATGGTTCTTCCTTGCTTTTGTACTAGTAGAAAAGAAATTTTCTAGGTCATGCCAAATCCCTTGAGATGTCTTGCATCCTCTAATACGTGGTAATAGAAAATTAGAGATAGACTTGAGTATTTATGACCTTTCTTGAGCATCCCTTGCACACCAAAGTGCGAGCTTAGATGTTTCCTCTTGAATAGTTCCTGCTTTGGATCTTGAAATAGGCATTGCTTCATCACTTGATACAATCCCATATAGATTTCTTCCTTGCAAATAAACCTCTATTCTGATTTTCCAAGTAGCATTATTGTCTCTACCAAGCTTCTCAATCATTGATGGAAAGCCATCCCCCATCTTGAAGTTGCTCTAACACAATTGAAAGAAGTTGGAGAAGCTTGGATAGGCTTGGAAAGTTGAGTTGTCAAGTGGTGAATTTGGTCCAACAAACCAGTATAGGATTATCCCTAGCTCTCTAGATATGTAAAGTAGACTTTGTAGGATTGTGGTTATTACAATAAAACCCAATATGTGCTTTGGAACATCAACAAGAAAAAGATGATGAAAAATAGATAACACGACCTTTACTAGCTCACAAAAAACTTCTAAAAATGGATGGAAGTTATGACTTCAAACACTAATAGCAACCAACATAGTTACAATTGGAAAATTTCCTATTATGGGAGCTTCATAAATATGATTGGCTTGCTAAAATGCATAAAACCCCTAATATTTATCAACCAATAAATGAGAAGTCACCTTAGGATTGATTGGATGTCATCTCAATTTTTCAAGGATGTGCAGACAATGATCCCAAGGCTGTAAACCTCCAATTTCTCTGAAGGTAGAGAATCAAATGACTTAAAATTTATACACATAAATTAGATAGTTATACCTTTCCAATGAATCCTTAATACTTGAGTTGAAATGTTGTAGAGAGAGCATCAATCTCTGCAAGTTGACTCAGTCTGAGGAAGAAGGAGCAGAGAATAGAATTGGCACAAAGCAATGATCAAAGAGCATATGTATTGCTTCAAATAAACACTTTATGTAATTTAAAATTGTTTTGAGTCTTTATGTAGACTCTTTATGATATGACCATGGCTTCTCTTCATGAATTTGAATTTGAAATTAGGTGGGTTTGGTAGTTTAGATTGATTGGAATCTTTTCCTATGATCTAGGAAACAAAAAAGTTGAAGTCACATCTACTTCTTGATTGATTGATTGAAAATAAATTCCAAAAACTTCTAACTTGTGGCTTTGAGGTCTTTTAATCTATCCTTTTACAAAGGTAGATACCTTGAACCTTACAAGAAATGATCATAAGCGATCGACCAATTAATACAAAGAAACAATGTGCACATAAGTGCTATTCTTCAAGGTACATATATGGAACCATCCAAATGATGGATTTGATGTAGACTCCACCTCAAGCATAATGCAGGCTTGATGTTCTAATAGAATTATTCAAATAAGTTCACATTCTCTATTATATCACTTTCAAGATCATCATCAAATCTAGCTCTTGATAACATACCAACAATTGAATTTGACCTACCTGAAATATGAACTAACAGAGGATTTACAAACTTAATACATGAGATCCATCTAAGCATGTCTATATCAAGGGATGAATAATTGCCTACCATTCTAATGAGGGGCAAACAATTAGTCTCAACATTGACATTTGCACCTATGAAATATTCTTTGTCCATTTTCAAAGTTGTTGTGATACCCCATAGTTCGCATTTGATTTGAGGATACTTTCGTTGTGTGTCATGTTAACCCCAAATATAATTGCATATATGTTCCCTTGATGATCTTGAATTATGATCCAACCCACATTAATAGGATTAGTATCAATAGTAAATATAATATGTTCGTTAATGGAGTATTCTACATGCTTAAAGATGGAAGTTTCGAGCAATAATTTCTTCAATTTATGCATACCTTATGTGTGCTTTTCAGTCCAAATAAATTTCTTTTTCTTTTTCAACAAGTCATAGAGACAATGAGAAACATGAGAAAAGTTTGGGATCCAAATAATCTAGAAGATGAAAGCACCAAGAAATCTACATACCTCACTCACATTATTATAGGTTTTGGAGATCTTCCTAATGGCATAAACTTTTTGTGGGTATGGCTTTCAACCATAGTGACCACATAAATATATGACAATAATTGATGCATTTTATTGAAATAAAGCTTGTTCTTCATTTTGGATTTCATGAATTTTTCAATAGCATCATCAAGTTTTAATTTACCTATTCTAATTGTTTAATGCACAAACGAAAAAAATAATCAATAGACATGTTTTTAGACAAAGGAAATTTTGACCATGCAAAAATCTGAGATTGAATAAGAAACAAACTTTTTGATAGTCCACCAGTTTAGCAGGCATATACCCTCTAGTACAATTTCACTTCATTCTATATGCCCAAAGTTCCAAAGGTAAGTATCTAGGCCATTGTTTAATGTCACCGTTACATGCTTTAGAGATGGATTTCACAATAGGTGGATGATATTTCTCTATTTTACCATTGACTTCTAGATTATATGTAGTAGTGAGCGACAAACCAATACTATGATGTTCAAACAATTCTTTAGCTTATCACGCATCTGACTCTCCATAATCGCCAATTAATTTCTTTGTGTACCAAAGCAACTTATGGCTTCTTCAAGAAATAATTTGCAAATATTTTAAGTGGTCTTAGAATGTGGTGGATATCCATCTACATGATTAGTCAAGCCCTCTCTTGCAAGTATGATGTAACACATTCTCTCAATACATTTAGGCATAGTCACAAGATATATCACCCACTTGTAGTGAATACAAGGTGGATAAGTAGGATGCAAAGGATCTCTTTGTTTGAAAGACAAATGAAATTGACAAATAGAACATGTAGAAACATAGTTACTAACATCAACATACATCCTAGGCCAGTAATAGGTACTTCTAATGTGTTCATATGTTCAGGAGAATTGTTTACAACCTGTCCATAATGTCTCAAGCCTGTATCTCATTACTTGCAATTGAAGACCTTATTTTGCTAAGACTTGTTTTGGATTTTTAGCCTTATCCTTAGCATGACTCCAAGGATAACCATTACAAAGGAAAAAGTTATAAGATAATTTCCTAATGTTGCAGAATCTTCTCCTAGTCGAGCTAGGTAATGGTTGTAGTGAACTCAAATAGTTTCCTTTGTCACTCCATTCTACTTCATACTTAGACTCATGAAATTTCTCATACTCATATACATGTGGAACTTATTCAAATAACTTCACATTCTTTGTTAGATCCCTTCCAAGATCATCATCAAATATAGTATCTAGTTCTCGAGAACATATCAATCTTTATATATGAGATCCATCTAAGCATTGCTATATCAAGAGATGAACAATTGTCTATCATTCCAATGGGAGGCAAAAAATCAGTCTCAACTTTCACATTTGCACCCATGAAATATTCTTTGTCCATTTTCAAATTTGTTACCATACCTCATAGTTCCCATTTGATTTGTGGATACTTTCGTTGTGTGTCATGTACTATTTTAACCCCAAATCTAATTGCATATATGTTCCCTACATTGTCATCTTGACTTATGACCCAACCCATAGTAATAGGATTAGTATCAACATTCAATATAATAGGTTTGTTAATAGAATAGTCTACATGCTTAAACATGAAAGCTTCAAGCAACAATTTCTTCAATTTATGCATAGCTATGCTTTTTCAGTCCAAATAAATTTCTTTTTCTAAACATGAGCAAAGTTTGTAATCCGAATAACATAGAAGACGAAAGCACCAAGAAATGTACATACCTCACTCACATTGGTACAAGTTTTTGAGATCTTGCTAATGGCATCAACTTTTTGTGGGTATGGGTTTCAACCATAGTGACCACATAAATATCCAACAATAAGAGCCTCATGAACATCAAAAGCTGATTTTTCTATGGAAAATGTGAGGCCCACCTCTTCAAATCATTGAAATATTTGTTCACAATCAGAGGTATGGTCAAGAAAAAATTTACAATTTCTAGATGAATTTAAAATAGTGTCCTTTACATGTTCCTCAAACCCTTTAATTGGATGGCATCAATGAATGACATGGTTATATGAGGGATAAAGTTATGTAAGACCATATTCATAGCATTCATCATATGAGCCACATAATATGTTGTTCTTTGAGGTAAAATACACATTTTCACTAAGGCTAAAGGAGTTTTCATTGTGGTTATGTCAGGACTATCAGTTTCTAATTGGAATTGGTCGTACTCAAAATACAAATCACCCATTGAATAGATAGATTATCTTGAAAATGATTCAGCAAACTCATCTACAATAGGTCTATTCCTACATTCCTTATGGTGACTTTATTGATGGGTTGGAGATCTTGAATAAGGCATAGTTTCCCATTATTTTTAGGCATAGTGAACCATCGATTTGAATAAGGTGCAAAAGATGTCTCTAGAATTCTCATGTTTATCACATTCTTATGTAGTTTTATTAGCTCACGGATGTGAGCCTTTACAACTAGTATGGGGCGAAGATTCAATGAAATATATGGAACAATAAAGTTAATCATGAGTGCAACTAGCTTAGCATTTGCACAACCTATCCCATGAGCATACGTAGTAAAGGCTTTTCCATGGCTACGTATGACTCTATCAATGTAATCTCTTTCAGCCACCAAAAGAAATTTATCATCTCTACCAACCTTGACATTTTTTATTTTCTCATCCTTGAATGTATGTCCTATTTTTTGCCTATCCCAAATAATTGGATCATTTTTCACATCAATAATTTTTTCATTACTTCCTTCAGGTAATGGCTGAGGTATGGGTTTGATTTTTCTTGTCTTCCATTTTGTACTTTGTTTCAACTAAGGCATGATATGTTTGTTTCAATTTTCAGGAATCAGCACCATTGAGAGCATAATCTTGGATTAGAGTGTACTCATCAAGGGGAGAAAGAATAATAATATTGTGGGAATTAGGATTTCACTCAATGAATAGCTCTAACTCCTCAAGAGTAGAGAAACAATGAGATGTCTCGATCACATGCTCAATGTTCTCATCTTCTTCCATGATTTTGTTGGGTTTATATTTCTTTTTCATTTTTTGGATAAAATGCTCAAAAATTTCACTCCTATCAAGGAGATCTAATCTATAATGTGGAAAAAAAGGTGACAAAATATCATACAAGTTGGTTGGTTGCAAGATGTCAAACCATTTTCCATTGTTGTCCTACTCAACAATGGATTCTATCCAAAATTTTGATGGTATATGGCTCCAAACATAAATCGAGATGCACAATCACTAAAAACATGCTCTTGATCCTGAGTAACAATAGGTTTCCTCCTAATTGACAATCAACTTCTACGATGGTTTACTCCTACCATCATGACTTGACATGATTGCATTCCATCCTTAGAGTTAATTCTGACATAGATAGACCCATCATCCATGGTTTTAGTTTTTGTATGACTCTCACAAATCAAGGGCTGACCTAAGAGAACTTCATAGGAGTATTTATCTTGAATAAAGAAGTGAAAATCTTCCTTGATTCCTCCTATGCATATAGGTGTTGGTGCAATCAAGCCCAAGCCTACACACTTCATCACTTCACATAAGCTTGATGTAGTAGCTATCATTTGGAAGACTTCATATGTACAACCTCTTGTAACTTTGAGCTATATTTACTCAATGTAAAAGTGGAATAAACCCACGAGGAGTTAGGAAGCATATAATCTCATAACTTTTGGTAGTTGAGTCAAGAGAGAATCAATCCTATACGTTAGAATTACTTTTCGGTGGAGATTTGAATTCAAATTCAAATCCTTGGCTCCAACAAAAGCTATAAAAGAGGACATGAAAAGCCCATGTGTATATCAAGGTTGAGAGATCATAGCTATGTATTGTCATTGAGAAGAAGAGCTCATATCATAGCTCACTCATTGAGCAATTCCTTATTGCCAATGACATTGTACTTTTACATGATTTAATACAGACAAGTTCATTACTTCCTACTCTCATATCTCTATCACACTTCATCAGAACATTGAATTTTTCTAAGCTGGATCTCACATTATAGTGCATCATCCTATGTGATTCAAAGCATGACATCTTCAGCATGCTATCTACTTTAATCCTACAAGGTTTCATAGATAATTCTTCACTCGATCTTCAGATATTAATCAAACATTGCTCACTGGTCTGTGAATGTCAAGGCCCCTAAAAGTCGAGGTGTATGCTCAACTTGCCAAACATAATTCTTTGCATATAGTTTATCATTTTAGATGAATCCACTCATGAATGGAAGCTTTTTAAGCTAATTGAAGTTCCGTAAAAGGAATTTTACTAATTTCTGCTCACTATCCACCATCTTCCTCAACAATGGTATTAGAGCAAGTTTAATCAAGATGGGAGATGATTTCCATCCTTCATTGAAAACTTGGACATGAACAACTACTCAGCATGATCCCTAAGGATGCAAGCATATCTTCAAGGAGAAGCTTATTTGGATACATCTTAGGAGATGAAGACATGCCAATCTTCAGGAGCAAAAATCAACCAACAAGGGAGGAGCAAGAAAAGTTGACCACATGGTGTGCAAAAGATGTTCTTGCTAGTTCATATCTATTAAACTCAATCTCTGATTTCTTGTTACCACATGTTAGAAATTGTAAGACATCCCAAGAGACTTGGGAAGTGCTTTCATCATACTTCTCCTCCAACACAAGAGCTAGGAAGAATTAGTTGTGGATGGAATTCACAAATCTCAAGAAACAATCAAAGCAAGGAGTGGCTGATTATGTAACCAAAATGAAAGATGTTGCAAACCAACTAGCAAGCATTTGATAAGAGATAGAGGAAGAGGATAAAGAAACATGGAAATCTTGCATATATGATCACCCCTTGGGATAAAACAATTCAAGTAGTGGAGGACCACTTAAGTAGCCAAAGATTTGCTTAACCACCTACAATTCTTGAAACCTAGGAACTGCATAAACTTAATGATATGAGAGACACCAAACTAAATATTGAAAGAACTTGGAGAAGCTTGTAGGAGATAGAAAAGTGAGTTGCAAGGTGACCAAGTTCGGTCCAGTAAACCAATACAGAACCAACCCTTGAGCTTATGGAGACTCCAATAGACCTTACAGGAATTTGATGAATGCAATAAAATACATTATCTACTTTGGAGCGTCAAGGAGAAAGATTTGATACAAAACAGATAGGTTTGCACATTATCTAGCTCAAAAAACTTGTTATCCTTCGATGAAACAATCAACCCCAAGTGCTCATAGTAGTCAGCATGATTAAAATTGGAAAAACATCCTTTTGGCGGAATGATAAACATATGTTTGAGTGTATAAAATGCACGAGAGTACAAGTAATAAGCAAAGTATGCTTTTGGAATGAACTTGATACTCAATAATGGTACCTCCTATTTTTCAGGGCTACAAAGAGATAAACCTTGAAACCTTAAAATTGTGCTTTCTCTAGATCGAATGCACTAAATGCTTTAAAAATTTGTACACATTAACTAAATACTAATACCTTTTCAATGAATTCTCAATCATCCATGGACCTCTATAGAAAGCAGTGGCCTCTACAAGTTCATTGTTCTTGAAGAAGATGATGTAGAGAAATGAAACCAAGATAATGATGGCGAGAAATGTATGTATATTGCTCCCATAAAATGTACAAGTGATTTGAAATCTTTATATAGACTCTTGAGGTCCTCCAAGACTTCTGCAAGTGGAGTTTTAATTCATATGGAGTCGGGATAGGTTGTTGAAGAGAATCAATTCACTTTTCTACAATCTAGGAAAAGTGAAGATCTAATTTGATCTACTTTTAGGTGATTGATTGATTCATTCATTGTCAAGCTCAACCACCTCAAAGTCATGAAATTTGAGCTCTCTTTTTCTCGTTTTACATGTGTAAAGCTCTAGGCTTCTACATTGGTAAATGATCCATAAAAAATCTTTATGATAAACTAGAAAACTTGATGCAACTAAGTTCATGAATTGAAACTTTGTGTGTTCTTTATGCTATAATTATTGGCCCATGTAATTGAATCTCTTGGTTTATTTGATTCTCTTAAGGTTCTTTAAATATTTAATCATGAGAAGGAAGGAGTACAATTTAAATCTTTAAAATTCATGCAATGCACTATGAATAAATCCAAGTGAGATCATCAATCAAACAATCAAAACAATCTTTCAATTCTAATGAGTGCTCATTCCAGTGCCAAATGCAAAGAATTTAACAAAAGATATACCTCATGTAGGCTTGAAATTGAGGCTCAAATATGATTGATAGAACTAGCAAGAAGAACTTTAAATAAGTCATAAAGATCTTCTAAATACAAAGCAAACTATGTGTGTGAATTAGGTATCCACATGACTACTTTAGTTGGAAATTATGGTGAAGTACAAAGGATAACAACGTGTAAAAATCCCCGTGAAGGTGCTGGAGGATTTCACAAAGTCAAACGACATTATCAAAGGGAGACCTCACTTCTACTCCTAACTCAAAACTCCAAAGACTTATAGAAAATAAAGCATGATAAAAAAGCATCAACACAACAAACTAACTTGAAACATAGCACCTAAGCTTCACACTCTACTTTGTTTTCACATTGGTTTCATGTGCTAGAGCAAATTCACGTCAAGTCCATGCAGCTAAGTAGATTAGTTTCAATCCTATATGTGCCATGTATCTATCTCCTTCAAGAGTTTTTTATGCCACTAGGAGGATGTTATAAAAATTCAGGGCTTTAACATTAGTCTATATTCCACATGGAGAATTTTCCAAGGAAGGACCTCCTTTTTCATCTTGATCAAAGGATGTCATTGGAACTTATTTTTAAACTCTCTTATGATCTAGAACAATTTAGTACTTCATCTAAGGCGCAATCTAAGATTCAAGGTATTTTCTTTATTGAATTCAAAGACATCATGGGCATGATTACCCTTTTCCAACAATTGAACCTTACATTTCTATAATGGAATAATCCCAACTATCATCTTCCCCAATCTTCAACTTAAAAAGGCACCAATAGCTGTAGTGCATCCCAAGACTATTGTCAATGCCTTTTTCTATTCCACTCGTTTACTTCATACTTATATGTAGGTTTCCATTCACAAAACCCTTTTTGACTATAATATCTTTGCTCATGATATTTTCTTCTCTTTGAATAAAATGTATCACCAAAATATGAAATGGAATGAGTTGTTTTATCTGATAGCATTTGTCCATTTCGCCTTAAAAACAAGTCAAAAGTGTACTTTTGAGGCTTATCTTGTCATCTTTCTTTTGGTTCAATTTAAACATTTTTAGAAGGGCATTAAACTTGAGAATTTAATTCAGAACAAGGGAGTTACATTTCAACCAACAAAGCTTCAAAAACAATAACCAATATGATGTTTAGCCTATATGAAGACCTAGGATTTGCTCTCACAATTTATGAATAAAGGGTCCTTGTGATGATTTTGCATGATGCACACCATCTCCATTGCACTTTGGATATTTTTTTCTATAATTGATTGTGCACTTGAATCAATTCTCTTTGGATTAACATTTTCTTCTTTGTTCTAAGAAGAAGTTTGGCGTAAGCCTAAACACATGAGAATGGGGCAAAATACCCATAGGATCCCCCTTATCGCCCAAAGCAGGGGTGAAAATTAGCTTAGGGTGTGCATCAAGGGTTGTAACCCTAATTACAAAGTAGATTAATGATCTTTTCATCCCTTTCATGAGGGACCCATCTTTTCTAGATCTTGTTGTTCTCTGAGAGGAATACTCTATGATGCTTGAATGGTAAGGATTTTTTGCAGTTTTTTATTCTTCTCCCAAGTAGGTTGAGGGTCTTAACAATAAACAAATCTTTAGGATTTTTGCCAAAATTGGTGGCACATCGATCCTTGCAAAATTTCCAAAGGGCTTCTCCTCTAATAGCATTCCTGTTGGAAGTGAGGTAGGCCCTTAGGCTCATGTCACAGGTCCATGGTTCCATAGTTCCAATCATGTACAACATTAATTCCAGCAATCTTCCATATTGACAAAACATGAACATAACACAACTTAATCATACAAATGATGAGAAGAAAGAATAGACGTCATGTGTAAGGTGTTACGTAAGCCATCGCTTACTCATAATATCATATATACCAATGTTCAATGTACAATGTGGGAGCAAAATTCTCAACCATTCTATGTGATGAGAAATAGATGAATGAGTGAATGTACAATGTAACAAACATATTCAGATGTGTGGGCAGTAATCTGAATATACATGAGATGTGTGACCTAATAGGTTATAGAAGAGTGAATATGAGTGACTGAAAGAGGAAGGATCAGTGTGAAACTGATGGTCAACAAACCTACATCTAAACTTAGGCTATGGAAGACCCTAAGTTAGATACGTGTGTGAAAAGATCACATACTTATAAAGTAGCATAGAATGCTAACAAGATTGTTGCCGGAAATCCTCAAACTCATGTGAACACACCTTCTCAAACACCTCATAAAAATATGCATAAAGCATATAAGTACTGATTCTCTTGTACCTATGCCGAATAGGACTCCTTCTGATATGAAGGCCACAACCTCCATAAACTTCTAGTACCTATGTGCATAAAGAGAATATGTACCTGAATACTTAACATAAGATGTGAATCTTATGTTAATCACCATCCAATGTCTTTGAAGTAGCCCGACATCTTCTTGTAGAAGACAATCTTCAACCTAATATCTTCCTGTAGAAGATAATCTTCAAAATCATGTAGATGGTCCCATCCAATGTCTTTGAAGTAGCCAGACATCTTCTTGTAGAAGATAATCTTCAACCTAACATCTTCTTGTAGAAGATGATCTTCAAATACATCATGTAGATGGGCGATCCTCACCATCAAGCTGCTAATAATCAAGTCTTCTTGCCATGAACAAGAGATGACCTCCTCTCCATGAGCTAGAGTGTGAGCACACCCTTCATCTTCTCCAAGAAGAATCACCAAGAAGAACTCCATAGCTGCTCCTCAACATGCTTCAAGTTAGCACCATGGCTGCCCCATGTGCTAGAAGAAACACCACCTCTAGTGAGGTCCAAGCTCTAGAAAGCTTGTGTTGATCCTAGGTGAAGGATGAAATATAATGAGGCCAATACTCTCCTTATATAGTTGTGTGTACTCTTGAAAAGCACCCACAATAAAGCTAATAAAGCACATCCGATTCTACGATCGTAAAACGCTCTGTGATCGTAAAAGAAAACATCCGCGTTCATTCTCTCCAAAAAATGCGCCATTATGAAAAGCATATTAAAAAATCCTTGCGTTTTATCTTCTTCACGCGACCGCGTTTTACGGGATTTGAACCCACGTCGACTGGTTAAGAGGTTTACACTTTATCCATGATGCCCACGCTCTTGTCTTGTACAAAAAGTGAAATAAAGTCATAAATACGTTATTTCCGCCCGTCAGCTTGAGGTAGTATAAAAGCTTGTAGAGGAAGTCTTTAGAGATTCTATACTTGCTATTTTCTCTGAGCAAGATTGACAAGCTTTGACCACTTTCCAACCAATGAGACATTGTTTTCCAACAATTCCACAATCCCATCGAACAACCAATTGCTTCTCCTAGTAGGATATTTTTCGAGCCAATCGAAACCTAAATGAAGAGGATTTTCCCTACCACCTTCCACACCAAGATTCTTTTCTCTACCCCCTATGACAACTGTTACACCAAGGAGGGATCCCATAAATTTTATTGGATTTTGTATTGGTCCAAATTCCATGATGAAAGATTTGCCACTTAACATCGATTTCTTTTTTTCCTCAATGAAAGGATATACCGAAGGCCTCATTAACGATAAACATGACGAAGGTGTCATGTTGTTTCTTTAAAACCATAAAAGAAGCCTTTTTGTTTCTTTATCATTGTGTGTTTCTCTATTTTTTTGAGCAAAACAGAAAATATAAAATCTATGGAGGTCAGAAAAAGTACATGAAAACCTCAGAAGAGGGAGAACAAGCCCTCAAACAGGCCCAGAGGGGAGAAATATCCCACATAGGGAGCTCACATCAGCAATTTATCTATAATTACATTCAGAAAAGTGATCATATCAAGTCTCTTCTGAGAATGCAGGTGCAGCATTCTTTCTCTCCAAGAGTTAAAGTGGTAGCTTCTAATAATTACAAAAGGGCTATAATGATTTCTTTGTAAAAAGAGATACAATAGTTGAGTATTCTTCTCATAATCACAAGAAAAGAGAAGAAATGATCCTTGTATCTTCTGCCAAATATTTTGTTGTTCCTGAACTTCCAAATAGACCACAGGGTGTGACTTCTGAGAATCTGCCATAAAACAATGTCCATACCACTAGAATCCCCTATCAAGATTTCTTTGAAATTTAGCACTTTATTACCGGTAGCTTGGCAGCATTGCATAATGCCAATCTAGAACCTTGAAGTAAATTTACACTTGAAGAAGAGGTGTTTTAAGTCTTCTTCTCTACCACATAAATGACAAAGACCTGCATCAATTTTATACTTTCTAGCTTGGCTTCCTGTCCAGATACCTTTATGAAGAATCAACCAAAGAAGGTAGGATTGCTTGTTAGAAGTAGGGAAGGACGAAGAGCTTTGGAACCTGTATCTCCACTGGTGGGGAGACCAAGAGAGGTCCCATTTTTTATTGAGTCTTCTAATGATTTTGCTAATGCTTCTGGAGTTCCTTCTGTAAATTTTCAGCATGTCAAGGGCCACCTCTTCAATAGAGACCACCTTCCTCCAGAGATTGTCATCCAACTTTTCCAACAACTTCAGTTTCTCCAAAATAATCTGTTTACAAGATAAAGATAGAGATTGCATATAAGTATGTATGTATGCATATGCATATGCATTATGTATGCATATGCATATGCATATGCATTATGTATGCATATGCATTATGTATGCATATGCATTATGTATGCATATGCATATGCATATGCATATGCATACGCATTATGTATGCATATGCATATGCATTATGTATGCATATGCATATGCATGTGTATGCATATGCATGTAAGTATGTATGTATGCATATGTGTGTGTGTATGAATATGCATGTAAGTATGTATGTATGCATATGCATATGCAATATGTATGCATGTATGTATATGTGTGTGAATGTGTGTGAATGTGTGTGTGAATGTGTGTGTACATGTGTCTGTATGTGTGTATGCATGTGTATGTGTGTGTATGCATCATTATGTGTGTATGTGTGTGTACATGTGTCTCTATGTGTGTATGCATGTGTATGTGTGTGTATGCATCATTATGTGTGTATGTGTGTGTATGTGTGTGTATGTGTGTGTGTCTATGTGTATGTGTGTGTATCTATGAGTGTGTATGTATTTATGTGTATGTATGTATCTATGTGTGTGTATGTGTGTGTATGTGTATGCATGTATGTATGCATATGTGTGTGTATGCATATGTGTGTGTGTATACATTATGATAGTGTATGTAAGCATGTGCATTATGTATGCATATAAGTATGTATGTATGCATATGCATATGCATTATGTATGCATATGCATATGCATTATGTATGCATATGCATATGCATGTCTATGCATATGCATGTAAGTATGTATGTATGCATATGTGTGTGTGTATGCATATGCATGTAAGTATGTATGTATGCATATGCATATGCAATATGTATGCATGTATGTATATGTGTGTGAATGTGTGTGAATGTGTGTGTGAATGTGTGTGTACATGTGTCTGTATGTGTGTATGCATGTGTATGTGTGTGTATGCATCATTATGTGTGTATGTGTGTGTACATGTGTCTGTATGTGTGTATGCATGTGTATGTGTGTGTATGCATCATTATGTGTGTATGTGTGTGTATGTGTGTGTGTCTATGTGTATGTGTGTGTATCTATGAGTATGTATGTGTTCATGTGTGTGTATGTGTCTATGTGTGTATGTATCTGTGTGTGTGTATGTATCTATGCATGTGCATTATGTATGCATGTAAGTATGTATGTACATTATATGCATATGCATATGCATTATGTATGCAAATGTATGCATGTATGTGTTTATGTGTGTATGTCTCTCTATGTGTGTGTATGCATATATGTGTGTGTATGTGTGTGTATGTGTGTGTATATGTGTCTGTATGTGTGTATGCATGTGTATGTGTGTGTATGCATGTGTATGTGTGTATGTGTGTATGTGTGCATGTGTGTGTATATACTATATGTGTGTGTGTCTATGTGTATGTGTGTGTACCTATGAGTGTGTATGTGTTTATGTGTGTATGTGTCTATGTGTGTGTATGTGTATATGTGTGTATGTGTATGCATGTATGTGTATGTGTGTGTATGTCTCTCTATGTGTGTGTGTATGCATATGTGTGTGTGTATATGTGTGTCTATGTGTGTATGCATGTGTATGTGTATGTGTGTATGCATATGCATTATGTATGCATATGCATTATGTATGCATATGCATATGCATTATTTATGCATATGCATATGCATTATGTATGCATATGCATATGCATTATGTATGCATATGCATATGCATGTGTATGCATATGCATGTAAGTATGTATGTATGCATATGTGTGTGTGTATGCATATGCATGTAAGTATGTATGTATGCATATGCATATGCAATATGTATGCATGTATGTATATGTGTGTGAATGTGTGTGAATGTGTGTGTGAATGTGTGTGTACATGTGTCTGTATGTGTGTATGCATGTGTAGGTGTGTGTATGCATCATTATGTGTGTATGTGTGTGTACATGTGTCTGTATGTGTGTATGCATGTGTATGTGTGTGTATGCATCATTATGTGTGTATGTGTGTGTATGTGTGTGTATGTGTGTGTGTCTATGTGTATGTGTGTGTATCTATGAGTATGTATGTGTTCATGTGTGTGTATGTGTCTATGTGTGTATGTATCTGTGTGTGTGTATGTATCTATGCATGTGCATTATGTATGCATGTAAGTATGTATGTACATTATATGCATATGCATATGCATTATGTATGCAAATGTATGCATGTATGTGTTTATGTGTGTATGTCTCTCTATGTGTGTGTATGCATATATGTGTGTGTATGTGTGTGTATATGTGTCTGTATGTGTGTATGCATGTGTATGTGTGTGTATGCATGTGTATGTGTGTATGTGTCTATGTGTGCATGTGTGTGTATATACTATATGTGTGTGTGTCTATGTGTATGTGTGTGTACCTATGAGTGTGTATGTGTTTATGTGTGTATGTGTCTATGTGTGTATGTGTTTATGTGTGTATGTGTATGCATGTATGTGTATGTGTGTGTATGTCTCTCTATGTGTGTGTGTATGCATATGTGTGTGTGTATATGTGTGTCTATGTGTGTATGCATGTGTATGTGTATGTGTGTATGCATATGCATTATGTATGCATATGCATTATGTATGCATATGCATATGCATTATGTATGCATATGCATATGCATTATGTATGCATATGCATATGCATTATGTATGCATATGCATATGCATTATGTATGCATATGCATATGCATTATGTATGCATATGCATATGCATGTGTATGCATATGCATGTAAGTATGTATGTATGCATATGTGTGTGTGTATGCATATGCATGTAAGTATGTATGTATGCATATGCATATGCAATATGTATGCATGTATGTATATGTGTGTGAATGTGTGTGAATGTGTGTGTACATATGTGTGTGTGTAAGTGTGTGTGTGCGCATACCTAACCGGTCTCGCTTCTCTCTCTCCCTCGCGTGCGTGATCTCTCTCTCTCTCTCTCTCTCTCTCTCTCTCTCTCTCTCTCTCTCTCTCTCTCTCTCTCTCTCTCTCTGTCTCTCTCTCTCTCTCTCTCTCTCTCTCTCTCGGTCTTACAGCTCTTCCTCGCGTTCAAGGCCCGGCACAAATGTGCCGGGAGAATTGAATTTTTTTTTTAACATTCCAGAGCGTCGCATATGCGACGCTCTGCAGTTTGCCAATGTCGTTAAGTGCGTCACTAACCAGCGACGCTACTAGCGATGCTTATGCGACGCTATCGTCGCTTATGCGACGCTATCGTCGCTTATGCGACGAGGCTCGGCCAAAAAAAAAATCCGAAATTTTTACCGTCGCTTATGCAACGATTTCGTCGCATAAGCGACGGTTTTCGTTTTTTTCATTGCATAATCCGATTCGGGGGCGTCGCTACGCCCCCCTTTTTCTTGTAGTGCTGAGTGTCTTAATAATGGAGTCATCAAGTTAATCCACAAAAGGAGAGATAAGAACAAAATTGAAAACTGGCGATCGATTACCATGCTCCAAACAAGATACAAGATAATTGCAAAAGTTATCACCAATAGAATCTCTTGTCATTTAAATTCATGGATTTGTGAGGACCAAAAAGGTTTTATCAAAGGTAGATCTATACTTGAAGCAATTGTCGACAGTTGGGAAGGCCTTGCGTTTGCTGAGGAGTCTGCACAAGATCTGGTATTCATTAAGATTGACTTCAACAAAGCATATGACAGACTGGAATGGGACTTTATTTTTCAATCATTGAAAAACCTTGGATGTAGCAAAAAGTTCACGAAGATGGTTTCCACTCTTCTTGGAAACACGTCAACTAGAATAAATATCAACGGTATGCTCTCTGAGCCCATTCGTTTAAAAAGATCAATCAGGCAAGGCTGCCCTCTGGCTCCATTACTCTCCGCTATCGCCTCGAATGGACTCAGTAGCCTATTAAAGCATCACATGGACACTGGCAATCTTAAGGGTCTTTTCCTACCTCTAAATCACGGCCAAATGATTGCGAGACTCTTTGTCAATGACATGAATTCCTTTGTGCATAACGATATAAACAGCATAGAGGTGTTTTGGTGGTGCCTCGACACCTTTTGTGTGGCATCAGGTTCAAAAATCAACCATGCTAAAACTGATTTTAGAGCAATCAACGGATCTACACCCGAATTGTTGTTAGATCAGGGGTGTCAAGTTATCCCTAGAGGTCAAGTCTTCCGTCTCCTCGGCATTCTGATGGGATTTGACATCTCAATAGACCAACGATGGAACTAGGTGCTATCCAAGCTGGATAGCAAACTAAATCACTGGAAAGGTATACAAGAGGTATGCAAGTCAACTTGGCAAGGCATGCTATGGTAGTTAACACATTTATGCTTTCTACAACTATTTACTTTATCTCATGTTGGAGACCTAAGGAGAAAGTATTGGCCAAAGTGGAAAGAATGTACAAAAACTTCCTTTGGACTAGGGACCCCAACAGGAAGGGGATTCCCAAAATCAAGCTAGCGGCAAAGTGGCTTATCAAGTCTTGGAGCAATAGTGAGTCCTCTTGGGCTAAATTGATCTTTAGAAACATAGAAGACCTCACCTTAGTTGGCCATCCTAGTTGGAAGGACATAGGGAATCTCAAGCTTTTGTGGGAGGTGTTTAGCATGGGACCGCTCAACTACCCACCTTCTTTGCAATCAGGATCCTCATTGCCTGGAGGACCGCAAATGGAGCAATGGAAAAAAACTATCTAAAATCCCCAACTTCAAAGAGAACCTAGATGTTCATCACACTCTTAACAAGAGGTGGTGCCTTTCTTGGACCAAACTTCGATGGGAACTAAAATTCATGTCTATTTGGCACCCCCTAATTGAGATCAAAAAGTTTGTTCTCATGTGGCAGATCTTGCACAAAGGTATCTCGTCCAATGCAAGGGCTAACAAAATCTGTGTTGTGCCGCCATGGTGCAAGCATTGCCATCGATGCATCGAAGATTTACCTCACCTATTCTTCGATTGCCCCAAGTCCCATGTTATCTGGCATCACGTGACCCGGGTATTGAGACTCATGAACCAAATCAATTGGCAACAGGTGCTGTGGGGTGAGGTGGTCGGTTGCTCATCGAGGCTATGGAATGCCATCAGGAATGAGACTCTTTGGAAGATTTGGAGGGAGCGATGTGCTATCAATTTTGGCCAAACTCCTAAGGAATGGTCGATCGAGAAATTATTGTTTCTTCTAGGTAAAAGAATCTCCCGAGATAACCGTTTAGACACCATTGTATTTATCTCCTTGAAAACAACAAGTTGAAACCCAAATGGGTCCCACATGAGGGTGATGATACATTTATCCGCCTCATTTGTAATGCCCTCTAGCTTGACATACTCCTCCCCTGCATTGTGGGATTTGGGGGGTCCCATGGACACTAGTCCCATTAAAGGTAGACTTGCAATCAAAGTAAATGTAATGGGCTTAAAGAATCTATCAAGATGTGATTATAGTCTTTACCGACACATGATCACTATAAGATAAACAGATGTTAATGCCTGATCAGGCCATCCCAAAATTTTTACACAACAAAAAGAGTCTTATATACAAATGATGTTTCATCCACTTGCAACCCAGCTTGGCCATTTCCATTCCTTCAAACAGACATAAACGAATCCTAATTTGATAACTACAGCAAAAAAAATGTTTCTTACAGTCCAAGTTTTCTCTATGATGGCATCATCCTCTATCTATTGGTAACAGTTCTCATTCGATACAAGTAACGATGAATTTAATCTCTGAATGCTACTTAATTCCTCCAAAGTTGAACATACCTGTTGTAATATGCAATTGCTAACTTTCTAAATATAACTAATCAGAGTTGAAAACAAGTATTATATATTCATGTGACCAAGTTTGCAGTATTTGTTTTCCTTTTCCTTAGTTTAAAGCAAGACTACTAAATTTTGTTTCCATGATTTGTAACGCTATCAAAGTAACAAGATGACAAAACTCGGAAACAAATACTACCACGTCAAAAAACAGACATATCTCATGACAGAAGAATTCAGAAATTTTATCAAACCGTAATGTATAAAACAAGAAAAATGTCCGTGGTGTATAAAACACTATAAATTAAGGATAAGAATTTGACGGGAAGTCTAGAAATTTACCTGTTCTGAGAAAACCTGCCGGAAATTTTCCTGAGTTGGAAAGGCAGCGAGTTTTCTTAGACATCTGAATGAGCTCACTACCCTCCAATTTTCAAGGCCTTCAGGATCTCTTTACCTCGGGACATGAGTTCCGCCGGTTTTTCACGAACGGTCTGCAAGGCATCAGTAACTGGCGATGTGAGTTCCCCAATCTTTTCCGGCACCGTGGATGTGAGCTCCCCCAATTTTTCCGGCACTGTCGAAATGAATTCCCTCGGTTTTTCAAGAACCGGCACCTTCTGCAATGTCGATGTAAGCTCCCCGCATATTTCAGGCACCGTCTGCAATGCCTCACTACCTTGCGATATGAGCTCCCCCGATTTTTCACGTACCGTCTGAAAGAAATCAGATGCCTGCGATGTGATAGGTTGAAGCGGTGAAGTTTCATGCGCCTCCTTATCTTCCAATTTTCGTTCAAGCCTTTTAAGTGCTGCTTGATTATCTCTCGTTACGACTTCTACTTCTTGTAGTCCGTTTTTAATTGCTGTCGCATCGGCATCACTCTGTACTCCTCTTTCCATGTCCAACCGAAGCGTGCCTAGACTGCCAAAATATGATTCTGCGGTGTCGAAAATAGTTTTTTGCTTGAGCAGGACCTTGGCGTACTGATACCGGCGGCAAGGATGATACCATTTTTCCTTCACCTCGTAATGCTGTACAAGGTCTTTCGCTTCCTCGTGCGTCTTGCGAAGCTCGACCCATCGAGAGCGCAACTCAGAATTCATAGTTTGGAATTGCAAGAGATAGGTGATGGCTGTGATGTCTGCGTCCTTATTCTTGACCAAGTCATCCAAATCCAAACGATATTGCTTGCACTTTCTATACTTCGTAAGTGGACGTACTGCTGCAGTCAGTGCAGCTTCGGCACATTTTTCGACAGCGCATGTAAAAAATGGGCAGCCTAAACCGCTTAAAAGGATTGCCATGTGATGAGTGAAAGTTGGCGTTTGAAATCGCCGTATCTTGCAAAGACGCAGCAGCAACAGCCTAGGAAGACTGTGTTTGCTTGTCTGCAGACTACCTGCGTCTCTCTATGTCCGAAAGACAGAATGACTAAGTGCTGCTGATACTCAAACATGTAGATGAGAGCCCGCATTGAGCGTAGGAAAGAGGCCCATGAGATCTTGAACTTGAGAGCTGAGGGCGTTGTCGCTAACGTTGACTCGTTTTTGCACTGCATACGTCCTCGCGAACGTTAACCTATACAACTTACATGTCCAGGTTGGCATGGCACGCATGGGATCATTGGGATGATGGGACTCGTATAATGTCGTATCATGTATACGTCTTGTCCAAGCGAATCAATTCTTTTATGGCGAAACCCATTGGTTGAGGGGTCATAAACCTCAGTCCTTTACATAGTTTTCTTGTTTTTTTATAGTTTGTTCATTAGAGACTAGTTTTGCAATAGACTTGAGATTTGATCCATGGTGGGCCCTGGCTCTGATGCATTAAATGTACACACCACGCTAAACCCCATTTGCTCTCTCTTTGCACTATTGTGTGGAGCCCATTTCATCGTCAAGACTTCATGTACATGTGACCTCAGTCTAATCCAGCTATGTAAGCCTCTGTTGTTGTGGGATAAGGGGTCCCATGGGTAGTATGCCCTTCCTTGTACAATTGCAATTTCAAAGTTAAAGCTTGAAGGAGTAGGCCTCGGCTGAACCTCCATTTAAAGAAAAAAAACAAAGGAGTGCAAGTCACCATTCGGGTGGGGCAACCTTGACTTGAAAAGTTGAATCTCTCTCAAGCCAATGGTTGAGGCCATGTGGGTTTCGATTATGCTTGGAACTCGATTAAAGACCATGATGTACAATCAACCATTGGAGCATATATACCATCCTTAATCGTAGCTTGTGGAGGTCTAACAAAAGTCCAAAGATCATGGTGTAGAGTTATCCATTAGAGGTCACTCTTCTTGATGCATGCAAGAAATGTCATAACGCACTTAAACCCATCAAGTAAGTGCTTCTTAGGAATCTATGTCTCACACGTTTATCCAACAATTGAGATTAGTACGCTCGTTCTTCTAACTTACTTTTTAAATACCTTCAAGAATGCCCTTGAGTTTTATACTTTTTTTTGGGAGATTAAGATGCGTTTTCTCTTCTTGTACAAATAAATGAGAATGGAAGCAATTTGTTCGATTAGACACCACCTAATTCTTCATCTCTCATTAAACAACCATCAATGTGTCTTTCAAAGATCTAAATCAAAGTTATGATTACTTATCTATTAGGATAGTCTAATTTTCCTACTAATCAACTCCTTACCCTCAAGCTCATTACAATCTGGTATCTACACTAGAGTGTCAAACAATGGAGATATAGACTCGAAAAGATTTGGTACTCTAATAGTAATCATAAAGAGATTTTTCTATAGTGGTTATTAAACTATAAGGTAGTGTAAACTATAACCAAAGTTAATAAATACCTTAGGAATTCTTACATATGCCCCTTGCTTTTTGATCCTATGATATTGTTCATCGTGGAGCACTCTTGGTTGAAGGAGATCAGTAGGAAGTCTATGGTCTTCACTCATAGTGGATATGCATGTAGTATTTATGATTCTTACCAAAGAAAGAATCTGTAACAGGGGAGGATCAAGAACAAGGAAAAGACTTATCAATGAAATAACAATAGAAGTAAGTCAAGGAAGAGGGATATCAAGTGCCTTTATTGTCATAAGAAAGGACATATGAAGAAACTTGTGATGTGTTAAAGAATACTAAAGGTAGAGGATAGTATATTGATGCGCATGTTAAACAATTACCTTCAACATCTACTTTGACTATAAAAATAGAAAAAACCAATGCTATTTATGGTGATGCTAATTTTTTGAAACTTGACACTATTGTGCCTAATGATGCTTTTACAGTTGATTTGATTTCCCTAATAGCTTCTAGATTATAGTTCTTCTTTCCATGTGATACCATATAGATAATGGTTCTCTACTTATATAGCAAAGTCTATTGGTACTGTGAGCCTTGGATATTGTTACATCTGTGATGTTGTTGAGATAGGAGATGTGGTTCTGCACTTCAATGATGGTTCAATGTTTAATATGCATAATGTATGCCATGTTCCTCATTTTATCACACAATTTGATGTCAATTGGTCAACTTGATGGCCTTGGTTACGCAATGGTTTTGTATGCTTAGTCTCTTTTTTTTTTTAATATAAAGGAAGTTCAGCCTTGGCCTATTCTCTCGGACTTTCATTAAAATAAAGGAGAAAAGTTACAAGTGGTGCCCATGGGACCCCCCAAATCCCACAATGCACAAGACAAGTTCGGTAAGCTAGAGGGCATTACGAATGAGGTGGACAAATCTATTATGTCCCTCTTGTGGCACCCATCTGGGTTTCAACTTGTTATTTTCGAGGAGATAAATACACTGATGTCTAAACAGTGCAGATCTCTTATCTCAGGAGATTCTTTTACCTAGAAAAAACAAGGATTTCTCAATCGACCATTCCTTTGGAATTTGGCCAAAATTGACAGCACATCGCTCCCTCCAAATCTTCTAAAGAGTCTCACCCTTGATGGCATTCACAACCTTAATGAGCAGCAAACCGCCTCACCCAATAGTGCCTGTTGTGAATTGATTTGGAATCATTTGGATGATGGAACTCGTATAATGTCGTATTATGTATACGGCTTGTCCTTGCGAATCAATTCTTTTATGGCCAAACCCATTGGTTGAGGGGTCATAAACCTCAATCCTTTACATAGTTTTTCTTGTTTTTTTATAGTTTGTTCATTAGACACTATTTTTGCAATAGACTTGACATTTGGCGGAGTCATGGTGGGCTCTGGCTATGTTGCATTAAATGTAGAGACCGCACACTAAAGCCCATTTGCTCTCTCTCTTGCACTATTGTGTGGAGCCCATTTCCACGTCGTGAATACTTCATGTGCATCAATTCGCATCTTCGTAAGAACAATAAAAGGAGTGCGAGTTCCATGGGCTCTAGTGCCATCCACTTGTAACTTTTCTTTTTTATATTAATTAAAGTCCGGGAGATTAGGTTAAGGCGAACTTCCTTTTATTAAAAAAATTAAAAAAAAAAAAAAGGAGTGCGAGTCACCATTAATGGTGGGACAACCTTGACTTGAAAAGTTGAATCTCTCTCAAGCCAATGGTTGAGGCCATGTGGGTTCCGAGTATGCTGGGAACTCGATCAAAGACCGTGGTGTACAATCAACCACTGGAGCATATATACCATCCTTAATCGTAGCTTGTGGAGGTCTAACAAAATTCCAAAGATCATGGTGTAGAGTCATCCATTAGAGGTCACTCTCCTTGATGCATGCAAGAAATGCCATAACGCACTTAAACCGATCAAGCTAGTGCTTCTTAGGAGGCTATGTCTCACACGTTTATCCAACAATTGAGATTAGTATGTTCGTTCTTCTAACTTATTTTTTAAATACCTTCAACAATGCCGTTGAGTTTTATACATTTTTTTGGGAGATTAAGGTGCGTTTTCTCTTCTTGTACAAATAAATGAGATTGGAAGCAATTTGTTCGATTAAACACCACCTAATTGTTCATCGCTCATTAAACAACCATCAATGTGTCTTTCCAAGATCTGAATCAAAGTTCTGATTACTTATCTATTAGGATAGTCTAATTTTCCTACTAATCAACTCCTTAACCTCAAGCTCATTCAATCAACTCCTTAACCTCAAGCTCATTACAATCTGGTATCTACACTAGAGTGTCAAACAATGTAGATATAGACTCCAAAAGATTTGGTACTCCAATAGTAATCGAAAAGAGACTTTTCTATAGTGGTTATTAATCTATAAAGTAGTGTAAACTAGAACCAAAGTTAATAAATACCTTAACAATTCTTACCTATGCCCCTTGTTTTTTGATCGTACGATATTGTTCATCGTGCAGCGCTTTGAGTGAAAGAGATCAGTAGGAAGTCTGTGGTCTCTACAATTTACAGGTCTCTACATACATATTCTTCCCTTTCTTTTTAATTACTTTAATTAGACACTAGTTTTGCAACAGACTTGTCATGATGGGCCCTCGCTATGATGCATTAAATGTAGAGGCTGCACACTAAAGCCCATTTGCTCTCTCTCTCTTGCACACTAAAGCCCATTTCCACGCCGTCAAGACTTCATGTACATCAATTTGCATCTTCGAAAGAGCAATAAAAGGAGTGGGAGTCTCCATTAATCGTGGGGCAACCTTGACTTGAAAAGTTGAATCTCCAAGCCAATGGTTGAGGCCATGTCGGTAAAGCTGGGTTCACATAGCCCCGCAGTACACTAGGACTTTTCACCTGTCTTGCATGAGACGGCTTCACCCTCGGAACAATTCGTATTTCTCTCATAGGAAATATGGATTGATCATCTATATTATTTAATCAATAGTATAGTGTGTGTGTGTATATATATATATATATATATATATATATATATATATATATATATATATATATATATATAGAGAGAGAGAGAGAGAGAGAGAGAGAGAGAGAGAGATAGATATATGTAGGTTTTGAGATACCTCGAGCGATCACTGCTCTCTATGAATTATGCACGGCAGAACTCGATTTGAATCCACATAACCGTGCGGTCATAGCGTGCACTTGAAAATTCTTTGTCTGACAATTTACTGCTATTGAATGTCCTTTTTCTTCCTACTTTTACCTATCTTTTTGCTTTGGCAAAGAAGTTTTCTTTTGTGGGGGGGGGAGGGTTCATTTGAGCAAGATTCTAGAAGTAGCTTAGAATTTTTCTGCATTTCCAAAATAGAAGGTGGTGGTATTGTGTGGTGTCCTATGAAAATGGAAAAGTATGGTCGTAAAGTGGATTAAAAGGGCTATTGATTCTATGGATTATAAGACCTTTTTGATTTAGATAAAAAACTACCTTTTCTAATTTAAGCATTCATAGGGTTAAAAAAAAGGTCCAAAGATCACGGTGTAGAGTTATCCATAAGAGGTCATTCTCGTTGATGCATGCAAGAAATTTTATAACGCACTTAAACCCATCAAGCTTCTTAGGAGGCTATGTCTCACAAGTTTATCCAACAATTGAGATTATTATGTTCGTTCTTCTAACTTATTTTTCTAATACCTTCAAGAATGCCCTTGAGTCTTATAGAATTTTCTGGGAGATTAAGATGCGTTTTCTCTTCTTGTACAAATAAACGAGATTGGAAGCAATTTGTTCGATTAGACACCACCTAATTGTTCATCTCTCATTAAACAACCATCAATGTGTCTTTACAAGATCTGAATCAAAGTTTTGATTACTTATGTATTAGGATAGTCTATTTTTCCTACTAATCAACTCCTTAACCTCAAGCTCATTACAATCTGATATCTACACTAGAGTGTCAAAGAATGTAGATATAGACTCCAAAAGATTTTGTATTTCAATAGTAATCAAAAAGATATTTTTCTATAGTGGTTATTAATCTATAAGGTAGTGTAAACTAGAAGCAAAGTTAATCAATACCTCAACAATTCTTACCTATGCCTCTTGTTTTCTGATCGTACGATATTCTTCATCGTGGAGCACTCTTGAGTAAAAGAAATCAGTAGGAAGTCTATGGTCCTCACTCGTAGTGGATATGTAGATAGTATTTATGGTTCTTACCCAAGAAAGAATCCGTAACATGGGAGGATCAAGAACAAGGAAAAGACTTATCAATGAACTCAGAATAGAAGTAAGTGAGGGATATCAAGTGCCTTTATTGTCATAAGAAAGGACATATGAAAAAACTTGTTATGTGTTAAAGATTACTAAAGGTAGACGACAGTATATTGATGGGCATGTTAAACAATTACCTACGACATCTACTTTGATTATGAAAATAGAAGAAACTAATGCTATCTATAATGATGCTAATGTCTTGAAACTGGAGACTATTGGGCCTAATGATGCTCTTACAGTTGATTCGATTTCTTCCCTAATCTCTTCTAGACTATAGTGCTTCTTTCCATGTGATACCATATAGAAAATGGTTCCCTACTTATGTTGCAAAGTCTATTGGTACTGTGAGCCTTGGATATTGTTACATGTGTGATGTTGAGATAGGAGAGATGTGGTTGTGGAGTTCACTAATGGTTCAATATTTAATATGCATAATGTATGCCATGTTCCTCATTTATCACACAATTTGATGTCAACTGGTCACCTTGATGACCTTGGGTACGAAACGCTACTTTTGTATAATTCGTCCTTTTGCATATCAAAGGGCAATATGGTTATTGAAAAAGGAAGCAAAGATGCCTCACTTTAGCCTTTATATTTATCACATGAAGAAAACTTGGTAGTTGTCTTTGACTAACCTTTGGCTTCTATATGGCATCTCCTTTTGTGCTACATATCTCATGGTGGAATGGAAAATCTTTATTCTTTAAGATACTTACCTATGTTTTGTTTAGCAAAAATAGAAAGTATAAAATTGATTCAAGTGAGAGAAAAATTTCAATGGACCCCCAAGTGAAGGGAATTCTAATCAACAAGGCAAAGGGCCTCAATTTGGGGGGAAGAAAAGGCCCGAAGTAGACAAGTTACATCATAAATCCCTCAATGTACAAGTTTAGAAATCTGATCATATAAATTCTGGTCTTTGAGTGAGTTTGTAGCATTTTGTCTCTCCAAGAGTTACAAGGATAATTTTTTATGATTATAGTTGGGCAAGGTTCCTCAGAAGGGACAACTTTAATAGACTTCATACAATTATGCAGCATTCTTCTTGTTCTAACCAAACAGGTGAAAAGATGATCTTTACAGCTCGTGTCAAGGATTCTACTATTGTTGTTCTTCCATATTGACCAAAGGATGTGAGCCTTGAGCATTTGCCAGAGCACAATACCCATCTTATTGGACTCTCCAATAAGGACCTCTCTATGGCCTAGTATTTTCATTCCTGAAGATATGCAGAAAAGAACAATACCATTCCAGAATCTTGTTGTATCCTTGCACTTGAAAAAGAGATGCTACAAATCCTCTTCCATACCACAGTGATGACAAAGACCTGCATCAAATTTATAGTGTCTAGCTTTGCTACCTATCCAGATTCCTTTATGGAGAATTATCCACAACAAGCAAGATTGCTTATTGGTAATAGGGAAAGACCAAGTGCTCTAGAATCTGTATCTCCATTGTTGAGTAGACTAAGAAAGGTTCCATTTCCTATTCAATCTTCTAGTAATTTCCCTGATGCTATTGTAGGATCTTTTGTAATTTGAGAACATATCCTGAGCCACTTCACAAATGGTGACAATCTTCTCCCATATGTTGCTTTCCAACCTTTCCAGTAGTTTGATTTTCTTCTCCTGGATTATCTGCTTACAAGAAAAGGACAAAGAATCAATATCCATAATATACCTATCTTCAATCACATTTCCATCCCTATACATATCTTGGCAGCTAACAAAGCCATTCTTTTTACACTTATTCCATCTAATAGGTAAAGAGGAATTTTATAATTTTCAACCCAACCTATCCAAAGAGAGTCCTGCATTAAAAAGGAATGATTATTAGAGAACCAAAAAATAGTAGGAGAGATCATAAATCCCACAGCTCAAAGTTATTCCAACTCTTATTATTTTTTAAACAAAAGTTATAAATATTTCTTTTAATCAGACATGCCCAAAAATCATCAAAGGAGACAACTCTTGGATCCATTTGGCAGCCATCTGAGTAACCATCCTTGTAGGGCCAATCAATCCAAGGCCACCCTCTGATTTCTTCATACAACAGATCCTCCAAGCAACTTTAGGGATTTTGGATCCTCCCGAGAAGAATCTCCTGGCAAGAGAAATGGTTTGAGACATCTGTTTTTTGGTAGGCTACCAACAAGCCAAAAAATAGGCTAGAGAAGGAAGAATGTAATGTTTCAAAACAAAAGTTCTTTGAGAGATATTAGGTTGCATGTCCATCCACTTGAAAACTTGAGCTCTAAACTTATCTAAGACCCAACTCCATCTTTGTTCATTCGTGATTTCGAATCCCATAGGAATACCCAACAATCTGAACACTGTACCTTTTTTAATGATATCACAACCTACAACATTAATACAATCAGGAACCAAACTATTAGAAGCAAAAAATTCAGTTTTATAATGGTTAACAATAGATCAGCCACTAGCTTACAAGGTTTCAACTTACTAATGGTTTCTCTAACCTCACCAGAAGAGAAGTGGAGATCAAGGAGGGAGGCCAAGCCATGAGGAATCATTTTCTTACTTACCTATGTTATCTTTCTCTGACTCGTACAATTTACAAGGCTGTACATACATATTTTTTCCTTTTTTGTTTAGTTAGTTCAATTAGACACTAGTTTTGCAATAAACTTGACATTTCACGGAGTCATGGTGGGCCTTGGCTATGATGCATTAAATGTAGAGACTGCACACTAAAGCCCATTTGCTCTCTCTCTCTCTCTCGCACTATTGTGTGGAGCCCATTTCAAGGTTGTCAAGACTTCATGTACATCAATTCGCATCTTCAAAAGAACAATAAAAGGAGTGCGAGTCTCCATTAATGGTGGGGCAACCTTGAGTTTTTGGTTGAGCTTTGGACTCTTGAGGCGGAGGTCCAAGGTTCAAGTCCCGGGCTGGACATGTTATGGCTTAGGCTAGTTAAAACTCAGTTGTAACCATGTCTCCTTCAGTTGTAACCATGTCTCCTTGTCTAACCCCTACTTTGTGGGATACCGGGGGTCCCGGGGGTGCTATGCCCATTCACTTGTACAGTTGTAATTTCAAAGTTAAAGTTCAGGGGATTAGGCTTCCGTTGAACCTCCATTTTAACTAAAATAACAATAATAATAATAAAAAAAAAAAGTTGAATCACTCACAAGATAATAATTGAGGCCATCTCAGTAAGGTTGGGTTCGCACAGCCCCGTAGTACACTAGCACTTTCCACATGTGTTGCATGAGACGGGCTTCACCCTCGAAAAAATTTGTATTGCTCACATTGGAAATTCGGATTGGTCATCTATATTATTTAACCAATAGTATAGCATATGTATATATATATATATATATATATATATATATATATATATATATATATATATATATATATATATATATATATATATATATATATATATTGGTTTTGAGATACCTCGAGTGACCACCACTCTCTATGAATTATGCACGGCAGAAGTCGATTCGAATCCACAAAACTATGTCGTCCTATGTGAACTCACCCTAAGGAAACTTTTTGTCTCTTCCCTTTCCTTAAGAAATTAGCGATTATGCTTGGAACTCGATCAAAGACCATGGTGTACAATCAGCCATTGGAGCATATGTACCATCCTTAATCCTAGCTTGTAGAGTTCTACAAAAAGTCCAAAGATCTGGTGTAGAGTTATCCATTAGAGGTCACCCTGTTCAAAATGCACTTAAACCCATCAACCCATTGCTTCTTTGGGGGCTATGTCTCTTCCCAAGTTTATCCAACAATTGAGATTATCATGTTCATTCTTCTAACTTATGTTTTGGGTACTTTCAAGAATGCCCTTGAGTTTTATACTTTTTTTTTGGGAGATTGATATGGGTTTTCTCTTCTTGTACAAATAAAAGAGATTGGAAGCAATTTGTTCGCACCCATTAGACAGCAGCTAATTGTTAATCTCTCATCAAACAACCATCAATGTGCCTTGCCAAGATTTGAATCAAAGTTTTGATTATTTATGTATTAGGATAGTCTAATTGCCTGCTAAACAACTCCTTTACCTCCAGCTCATTAGAACCTGGCATGCCCACTAAAGTGTCAAATAGTAGAGAAATAGACTCCAATAGATTTGGTACTCCAGTAGTGATCAAAAAGAGGTTTTTCTGTAGTGGTTATTAATCTATAAGGCAGTGTAGACTAGAACAAAAGTTAATAAATATCTCAACAATTCTTTCTTAGCCCCAAGTGCCACGACGCCAACTTGAGTGATGCAAGCCTGCAATGCAGCTCCCTTGATATGTTGACTCTTGCCGTTCCTTTTCTCTCGCCTCTCATTTGCGCGATCTTTAGCCCCACGGGCAACCAATGTGAACTTAGTGTTACAATAATTTGTTTATTCATAAGCGCTGGAATCATTTGTTTATTCCCTACAAGTAATAAGAGAATTAGAGCGAAAAAAACAAAAAAGCGTAAGGAGACAGCCTGTCAACACAAAGAGAAGAGAGTGGCATGGACACCGTTAGACGGTTAGAGAGTGAAAGAGAGAAACAAACAATTATCCCTGTAATGTTTGGAAGAAAAAATTGTTGCAGATCCGTCCTTGACTAGAGACAATATGTGTCACTATATCAATATGTATATTGCAAGCTTGATGTAGCTTGGTGAGGTGCTTTCCCTGAGTGCTGCTCTCCTCGGGAGAGAACTTTTGTAACCTTTTTTTTTCCGCATCAATTTTATAATTTCTCTGTTTTGTCAAAAAAAAAAAAAGAGAAACATTCGGTTATGGTTCGGACATACCTGGAGTTCACCGACTTTAGCAACATTCAGGTCAGCACCCACCGGTCCTTGCTTACCTCCTTTTGCCTCAAAAACAAGGTTGAACATAGAGTTCAGAGCTCCAAAAGCATCATTCGAAGACGGTCCTGCAATACCATCACACAGTGCTTCATGCAAGGCCATTGGGTAGCAGAAATAGGGGGCGCTGTCATATGCAAAAGCGCTGCAGATGCAACAGCAAGGCTTGTATTCGATGTTCAATAGTTAAACCATTCCATTTATCTTTGTTCCTCAAACTCTGTTTAATGGGAATAAAGGTAAAGAGAAGATAACTAAGGACTATGAGGAAAATGGGGGAATGCCCAAGTATTGCCCAGAACACATGATTAACTTAGATCCTAAAACAGAAGATAGGGATGAGAGAACACATGATTAACTTAGATCCTAAAACAGAAGATAGGGATGAGTGTACGTTGGTTATTGAAAGCAACATGCTGGAAAACTGGAACAGTCACCTGGAGGAGAAATTTGTGATAGCACTCTACCATGGCCCCCGACCAGCACAAGAAATGCTTAAGAGTTGGATGAGGGTGAATTGGGAGAGTAACGGATTATTTGCCAAACATGTGCAATATCTTCCTAATAATTATTTCCTTTTCTTCTTTGAAGATGCTCATAATGCTATGCAGGTCATTGTTGAAGGCCACTCGATCATTAGGAACATGCCTATTTCTTTTTTCAAATGGTTTTAAGGTTTTAATCCAAGAGGTTCCAAACCTACTAAGGATCCAATTTGGGTTGAATTTCCTGATTTCCCTGTTGAATATTACCCATGGCTAGAAAAGATGGGTACGCTGATTGGGAAAGTTGTGGATCAAAGGTCTAGGAAAGATTTTAACCCCAAATGGGAACCACAAATGTTGATAGAAGTTGATATCTCTAAAATATTAAAATAGTGCTTGTGATTAAAAACTCTGAAGGTTGTAAGCTACATGAACAAAAAGTCTTCTACAGAAATCTGCCTAATGCATGCTTTCATTGTTATAAACAGGGACACTTAATTAAAGACTGCCCATTGCTAGAAAATAAATAGGTAAAGGACTATAAAACTGAAGAAGGTAAGCATCAAACAATAGAAACCACAAAAGAAATGCACACTAAGGAAGAGAAATGGATTAAGAAAGCTCCTAATAAGCTTCGAAGAAAAACCTCCAACTCGAGTCTTAAACGTGAGACGTTAGTAAAAGATATATTTTAACCCCTTTCAAGTTCTTGAGGATAACACTAATAATGCTACAAAGACGTATACAGTAGCGGAGTTTGATGAAGACCGATCCGGTTAGAGGTAAAGTCATTAACAATTGGCTTAAAGATTCTTCTTTAGTCCCTGATTTCATTTGTTTACAGGAGTTAAAAATTGGAGGATCCCAACTCAAGACAAATTCGAAGATTGTCTCCGACAATATTGTTTGGTATTACATTAATCACAATGGAAAGGGAGGTGCAACTATTGGTATTAACTCTAGCCTTAATCATATTGTTGAAGAGGTGTTGATAAGTGCCTTCAATCAATGGGTTGCCTTAAAATGTATCTGAACTTTTCTTTGGTTTGCATTTATACTGCAAATTCTACTTCGGTTAGGTCTAAATGCTAGGAAGAAATAGGCAATTTAAATGGGGATATTTTTCTTACAAGTGACTTCAACATGGTTACCAATCAAGTTGATAGAAGTGGTAATAGTGACAATGTGGTAGCGGGTTATGAGAAGTAGTGTTGGTTTAATTTGGTTAATAACCACAATCTCATTGATTTATCTGTTCTCTGGGCATACTTGGAGTAACAGGAATCCTAATCAATTGTTTGTCTGCTAGACTTGATAGATTCTATATGCACTCGGCTAGATGTCAAGAGCTTTGGAACAGTAGCTATGTTATTGACCCCTCCCTGCAAATCTCTGACCATGTCCCCCTGATTGTTAAACTATGTAGCAACAACTCTACTTATAGATCTGGTTGGCCTCACATGGACTTATCCTTACTTAGGATTCCCATTGTTAAGGAAAGAATTACTTGGGTTCTGAATAAGCATTTCTCCAAAGTTAGGTCTCCCTTTGCAGCCTAGGAGGAAGCTATCATAGATGTTCAGTCTATGCTTACTTACTATAAGCACAAGGCCAAGGTTATTAGGTACAATAGAAGGATGATGATGATTCAAGAGATTGATAAAATTAGAAGTTCTAACCTTAACACCACCAAGAGTCAGAAGATCCATGAGCTCTAGGGTAAGGTGAAGTATGAAGATTACCTTCTTGCTAGTGGTGCCCTTGTCACGTCTAGAGAATTCTGGGCTGGGAAAATTGACAAACCTAATATGTACATGTATGATCTCATGAGGAAGACAAAAATCCAGGGATTTTACCATTGTTTTCTCTATGCCTCCCAAGAGAGGGGACCCTATCTAGAGTGCAAGAGCTACCGTTTCCCTTTGTAGGAAAAAGATGATTCCTCAGGGCTTGGTCTCCCTCTTGGGTCTGCCGCTCTCTAAGGGTGAGGTTAGAGAAGCCATTAGTAAATTGAAACCTTGTAAGTCCCCTAGTCATGATGGTATACCTAATGAATTTTTCCAAGAATTTAAGGAAGTGTTGGTGCCCATTATTCTCTTGATCTAGCAAGAAGCCATTAGAGGACGTTCCCTCTCTACCTTCGTCAACACTGGTGTGATTAAATTGATTCACAAAAAAGGATCTAAGGATGACTTAAATAAATGGAGGCCGATCTCTTGTCTGACTTCATTGTACAAAATTTATGCTTCCATCTTGGCTAGGAGATTTTATATGCACTCTGCTAGATGTCAAGATCTTTGGAATAGTAGTTGTGCTATTGACCCCTCCTTGTAGCTCTCCGACCATGTCCCCCTGATTGTTAAACTATATTGCAACAACCCTACTTATAGAGCTCGTTGTGCTCACATGAACTTATCCGTACTTAGGATTCCCATTGGTAAGGAAAGAATTACTTGGGTTCTAAATCAATATTTTTCCAAAGTTGGGTCTCCCTTTGCAGCTAGGAGTACTATCCGAGAGGTCGAATCTATGCTTACTTACTATAAGTACAAGGCCAAGGCTATTAGGTACAATAGACCGATGATGATGATTGAAGAGATTGATAACATTGGAAGTTCTAACCTTAACAACACTACCAAGAGTCAGAAGATCCTTGAGCTCTAGGATAAGGTGAAGTATGAAGATTACCTTCTTGCTAGTGGTGCCTTTATCACGTCTTGAGAATTTTGGGCTCGAAAAATTGAAAAACCTAATAAGTACATGTATGAGCTCATGAGGAAGAAAAATCTATGGATTTTATCCCCTTGTTTAAGAAAAGTTTTGGTGGTTATGCTGCTAGTATGAAGGAGAACTTACAGGAGGCTGTTAGCTTCTTTACCAATGTTTTCTCTATGCCTCCGAAGAGAGGGGACCCTATCTGGAGTGCAAGAGTTGCCATTGCCCTTTGTAGGAAAAAGATGATTCCTCAGTCTCCCTCCTGGATCTACCCCTCTCTAAGGGTGAGGTTAGAGAAACCATTAGTAAACTGAAACCCTGTAAGTCCCTTGGTCATGATGGTATACCTAATGAATTTTTCCAAGAACTTAAGTGTTGGTGCCCATTATTGTCTTGATTTGGCAAGAAGTCATTAGAAGAGGTTTCATGTCTACCTTCATCAACACTGGTGTGATTAAATTGATTCACAAAAAGGGATCTAAGGATGACTTAAATAACTGGAGGCCGATCTCTTGTCTGACTTCATTATACAAAATTTATGCTTCCATCTTGGCTAGGAGGTTGAGCCCCATAATGGATAGTAGCATTATCCCTTAACAAAAATGTTTTATTAAAGGTAGATTTATCTTGGATGCCATTATCACTGTATGGGAAGGTCTTGAGTTTGCCAATGAGATGAACATTAATACTTTCTTCTTCAAAATTGATTTTGATAAGACCTATCACAGGATTGAATGGGATTTTATTCCCTGATCTTTGCATGAAATAGGTGCAGGTAAATGGTTTATTAAAATTGTTAATATTCTCTTTGGAAACACTCAGTCTAAGGTGGCTATGAATGGGCAACTTTCCTCTCCTTTCAGGCTTGTGAAGGATTGCATTAACCAAGGAGCTATCCAAGGCTTAGAGATTCCCCAAGCTCACTCGCACCTGGGGCTGCAAATGTTGGCTGACGATACTAATATGATAATGAGGACTGATGTCTCTTCTGCTGCTAACTTTCTCAAGTTCTTTGATCTTTTTTGTTTTCCCGGTGGGTCTATAGTCAATGACAAAAAAAATGGTTTTTTTGCTTCAAACAACTTGATTCCTGATTGTGTTCTTGCTGTAGGTTGTGACATTATTAAAAAAGGTAACATTTTCAGGTTGTTGGGTATACCAATGGGTTTTGAAATCACTAATGATCAGAGATGGAACTGGGTCTTAGAAAAATTTCATGCAAAAATCTTCAAGTGGATGGATATGCAACACACTATCTCTCAAAGATCTTCTATTCCTAAGCACTAAATACTACCCTCTTTGACCTACTTTTTGGCTTGTTAGCAGCCTACCAAAAAACAGATTGCTCAAGCCATTTCTCTGGCCAAGAGGTTCTTATGGGGTGGCTCTAAAATACCCAAAGTGGCTTGGAAAATTTGTTGCATGAAGAAATTTGAGGGAGGGCTTGGCCTCATTTGCCCTTCTAGAATGGCCACCCAAATGGCTGCCAAATGGGTTTATAGATTAGTTTCTTCTAAAGATTTCTAGGCTTACTTGATTAAAAGGAATGTTAATAAATTTTATATTAAAAGCAATAAAAGTTGGAATAATTGCAAGCTTTGGGATATTTTTATATCTCATACTATTGTTGTTCCTAAAGGCACTCCTCTGGTCTACAACTTTTTGAAAGCCTGGATGTTGGTGAAGGAGAATTATAAACTTCTTGTTTGGTATGCTAACAACATCTCCTTTTTTTTGCAGAACTCTCTGTGGTTTGGTTGGTCAATTAATGAAATCTTATCTGCCCTAACAATCAGATGGAATAAGTGTAAAAGGAAGGGTTTTGGCTACTGGCAGGATTTGATTAGGGATGGTGAGGTACTTGATGATAGTAATGCACATGCTTATATACACTGTCATAATGTATACACACACACATATGCATACACACACATATGCATACATACATGCTTACACATACACACACATAGATACATACATACACATAAATACATACACACTCATAGATACACACACATACACATAGACACACACACATACACACACATACACACATAATGATGCATACACACACATACACATGCATACACACATACAGACACATGTACACACACATACACACATAATGATGCATACACACACATACACATGCATACACACATACAGACACATGTACACACACATTCACACACACATTCACACACATTCACACACATATACATACATGCATACATATTGCATATGCATATGCATACATACATACTTACATGCATATGCATACACACACACATATGCATACATACATACTTACATGCATATGCATACACATGCATATGCATATGCATACATAATGCATATGCATATGCATACATAATGCATATGCATATGCATACATAATGCATATGCATATGCATACATAATGCATATGCATACATAATGCATATGCATATGCATATGCATACATACATACTTATATGCATACATAATGCACATGCTTACATACACTGTCATAATGTATACACACACACATATGCATACACACACATATGCATACATACATGCATACACATACACACACATACACACACATAGATACATACATACACATAAATACATACACACTCATAGATACACACACATACACATAGACACACACACATACACACACATACACACATAATGATGCATACACACACATACACATGCATACACACATAGAGACACATGTACACACACATACACACATAATGATGCATACACACACATACACATGCATACACACATACAGACACATGTACACACACATTCACACACACATTCACACACATTCACACACATATACATACATGCATACATATTGCATATGCATATGCATACATACATACTTACATGCATATTCATACACACACACATATGCATACATACATACTTACATGCATATGCATACACATGCATATGCATATGCATACATAATGCATATGCATATGCATACATAATGCATATGCATATGCATACATAATGCATATGCATATGCATACATAATGCATATGCATATGCATACATAATGCATATGAATACATAATGCATATGCATACATAATGCATATGCATATGCATACATAATGCATATGCATATGCATATGCATACATAATGCATATGATTACATAATGCATATGCATACATAATGCATATGCATATGCATACATAATGCATATGCATATGCATATGCATACATAATGCATATGCATATGCATATGCATACATACATACTTATATGCATACATAATGCACATGCTTACATACACTGTCATAATGTATACACACACACATATGCATACACACACATATGCATACATACATGCATACACATACACACACATAGATACATACATACACATAAATACATACACACTCATAGATACACACACATACACATAGACACACACACATACACACACATACACACATAATGATGCATACACACACATACACATGCATACACACATACAGACACATGTACACACACATACACACATAATGATGCATACACACACATACACATGCATACACACATACAGACACATGTACACACACATTCACACACACATTCACACACATTCACACACATATACATACATGCATACATATTGCATATGCATACATACATACTTACATGCATATGCATACACACACATATGCATACATACATACTTACATGCATATGCATACACATGCATATGCATATGCATACATAATGCATATGCATATGCATACATAATGCATATGCATATGCATACATAATGCATATGCATACATAATGCATATGCATACATAATGCATATGCATACATAATGCATATGCATACATAATGCATATGCATACATAATGCATATGCATATGCATACATAATGCATATGCATACATAATGCATATGCATACATAATGCATATGCATATGCATACATACATACTTATATCCATACATAATGCACATGCTTACATACACTGTCATAATGTATACACACACATACACACATAGACACATACACACATAATTATGCATACACACACATACATATGCATACACACACATATGCATACATACATGCATACACATACACACACATAGATACATACATACACATAAATACATACACACTCATAGACACACACACATACACATAGACACACACACATACACATAGACACACACACATATACACACACATACACACATAGACACATGCACACGTAATGATGCATACACACATACACATGCATACATAGACACACATAATAATGCATACACACACATACATATGCATACACACACACATGCATACAAACATATACACACATATACACACACACATGCATACACACATATACACACACATATACACATATACACATACACATGCATACACACACATGCGTACACACATACAAACACATATACACACACACATACACACATAGATACATACACACGTAATGATGCATACACACATACACATGCATACATAGACACACATAATAATGCATACACACACATACATATGCATACACATACATATGCATACATACATGCATACACATACACACTTATACACATAGACACACATAGATACATACATACACATAAACACATACACACTCATAAACACACACACATACACACTCATAAACACACACACATACACATAGACACACACACATATACACACACATACACACATAGACACATGCACATGCAATGATGCATACACACGTACAAATGCATACATAGACACACATAATGATGCATACACACACATACATATGCATACACACACATATGCATACATACATGCATACACATACACACATAGATACATACACACACATAGATACATACATATACATAAACACATACACACTCATAGACACACACACATACACATAGACAACACACACATATACCTACACACATACACACATAATGATGCATACACACACATACACATGCATGCACACACATACACATGCATACACACACATACACGTATATATATTGATTTCTAACCATTTTGTTTTATATGTTAGGTATTATGGATCCCAGTAGAGAGAGAAAGGCGAAACTCACTCTCATAAAAAGTCTTATGAGAGCAAGAGTTCCGTCAGATACTCTAGGGGCCATAATGCGGGACTACGCAGAGATGTCCGATGAGGAGCTGGATTATACGATCCAAATGCTTACGCGATCAGACGAGGGCTCTTCTGCGGATCCACATGTAGGAAGAGAGCTATCTGCTCATAGGTATGTTTTTTTTCATAAATTTTTTTAATGATATTATAGCACATATTTTTATTTATTTCTATCTATCTATTTTCAGGACACCTATACCACCTCCAGCACGTGATAGCAGAGCAGAGACGTTGCCTATGAGGACATGCATAGGCACGTTAGGACTAGAGTGCGACATAGAGCCAGAGGGGAATATTGTATACATAGGAAATGGATTGGAGTTCAAGAGGAGAATGCGTGCACTATGCGACTCTTACCTGCACTTTATCCACTTACCATGGAAGTAAGTAAAAGTTTTACATATAAATTGAAATATATATCTTATGTTTTATTTATATTATGTTTTTTATTTTTGTAGTGAGCATGATGAGAGGGATAAAAAGTACGTGCTCAGTTCACTTGAGACGGAGTTTGGGACAGGGTGGTCTCTTAAATGGTGTTTAAAAGAGATGCGGACACTTATGGCGCATCGTTGTGACAATGCACGGTATGTATGTATATGAGAGAGAGAGAGAGACAGAGAGCACTAATCTCGATATTAGGGTTTTGAAATCCCTAATTTAAAAACTCTAATTCAACCTTTTAGCCATATGTTTGAAGTATATGTACACCTCCGACGTCCTACTAGAGAGATGTCTCTCCTCCCAACCTTATGCCTCTATATATAGCTACTCGAATCAACAAGGATCATGATTCATAATATATGTAAAAATATATACACATCATGTAGATAGGATACATAAATCTAAAATGGAGTAGATATATTATGCTTCACACATACATGCCTAAATGCACACATAAATATATATATACATACTAACATATTTACATGTACATATTTACACATACATGTACATGCCTACATGCACACATAAACATATATATACATGCATACATATTTACATGTACATATTTACACATAGACACATATACATATATACATGTACACAATTATAAACACTTGCATATATTACGTACATGAATACATGTATACATATATCACACACATGCAAACACATACATATACATGAAATACATATATATGCATACTAATATATGTATACATATAATACACATGAACACACACACATATGCATACATACATGATAAAAATTTACTCCTCGAAGATAAAGCTATATATAAAATAATTAGGCATGCCCCCGAGCTTCATGTTCTAACTTAGAAGAACATGATTTCATCTCTCTAGTAGGATTCATCGTTATTCAAGTTAATAAAAAAAACCTATTATCTGATATCCATTCAGAAGCTTCAAGTTACTATCTAATCTGCTCATATGTTTTCATTATTGCCATCATTTTGGTAAGACATCAATATAGTCTCATCTTCATTATCCTTATTGATTTCATTTATTTCTTCTATTGTTAAATCTATGTTCTCATGAATCACATCATCTATTGGTGGATTAATATCTATTTTTGGTAATTCCTCTTCCTCATCAGTAGAATCAGCATGTAGAGAATTATCCTCTTCATCAAAAATATTAGTATCATTATCACGTATAATGAGTCTAATTTCTATTCCAGATGTTGATGTATCACTATCTGATGCTGAATCATCAAGAGGACTTTCTTCAATCTCTCTAACAATAAACTGTTCAAACAATGACCTACCTCTAGGTTGCACATGAATGACTTGCCACCAAGGATGAGCATCTGGGTTTTTATAAAAAAATGCTTGTTCAATATGCCTAGGAAGAATATATGGTTCTTTAGTAGATCGCATTACCTTGGAAGAATCAATTGCCCAAAACCCAGATAATTCCTTTCTTATTGTAGAATTACTACCTTTATACTCCGCTCGATACCAGTCAACCTTCAAAATGACCTATCAAAATATATAACAACAAAAGCATCCCATTATTAGGTGCTTAAAAAAATAACTAACTCTAAAAAAAATATATAAACTTTTTTCTACCTGTTTGAATGTACGAAATGAAATTTCGTAGATACCAACAATAGTTCCTACGTAACCAAGTTCGCTATCTATAAGGTTCGTGTCTTTTGAGCTAGCACGTGATAGTTGCTTGAAACAAGCAACAATACTAGAATCCTCTGTTTTACGTAAAGAATCAATGGCTTTGATTCTAATATGCTGTCCAAAAGCCCACATATTAGTGAACATTCGAGCCTGCAAAATAAATTCAATTAGTAAATAGAAACTAACATACATATATGAAAAAAATAAAATATATATTTTAATAAAATTACCTTTTGTTCACAACCTATCATTAACTCTCTTTGCTCATCTGAGATTTCTTCATTATTTGCGTTGGCGCGTTGCAAACGACTATATAGCCAATCCGTGAAAGAAGGTATATCTGTAATCTCATTATTATCGAGATTACGTCTAGATCTTTTGTTTTTTCGCCTTTTACTTTGGAGACTTTGAAGTTCCTCGTACTCGTTAACGAATGCTTGCATGCATTCGCTATTATATGCTACAAAAGTAGAAATATCATTTTTTTCTTGAAATGTAAATAAGAATGGAACCCCCTTACCTGATAATACCTCATCTGTTATTTTTGAAGAAGACTCGTTGGTCCATGCACGTGGAGCTTCTTCATGAACTCTTTCAAGGTACTCACTAACGTAATACATGCACTCTTCAAGCATCCAACCCTTTGCCATGGATCCTTCTGGTTTTGCTCTTTGTCGCACATAACCTTTTAGTATTCCCATAAATCGCTCGACCCAAAACATCCATCGAGTGTTGACAACACCGGCAATCTCTATCTCATCTACAAGATGGACTAGTAAATGAACTTGAATATCAAAAAATGAAGTAGGAAGTTCTTTTTCCATCAAACATAGTAGCTCTTTGCATTCATGTTTTTTTTGTGGAATCGAATTTTTATCGATCTCTTTGGATGTAATCCACCTATACAAATCATAAAAACAATTGTAAAGAAGTTAATTAAAAAATAAAAGATATCCAATATTCATACATATTAAATATAAAAGTATCATAATTACCTTATAAGTGATCCAAGAGGATAGATCACATCTCGTACTGCTTTCGTTGTACATCCATCGATAACCAAAGGTAAAATATGTTTCAAAAAGTTATGCCAGTCATGGGTCTTTAATCCAGATAAGCTCTTATCATCCATAGTAAACATGTTTTGAAACGATGCTCCATATCCTGTAGGAGTCTTGATCAATTGAATTCTATTGTTGATAGTCTGTATCTCTTTTGTTGTAAGTACCCAAGGAGCAGATGCATAAGTCGTTTCTTGTCGATGTCTATCAAAAACTGGCCATAACTTTGGTTTGGATTTTTGATCTTTCAAATCATTCCTTGATGTTGTGGTATCTCTTAGTCCAAGAAGATGCTGCCATAGTGAATAACCAATATTTTTGAATATATGCATAGGATCAAGAAGATGACATACTTTTAACTCTTTCCAATACTCCAAAGAATACCATATTGATATGTTCTCTGCGAGTGCCAATTTCCCTTTACCTCTGTTCACATACTCATTATCTGAATCATCACTGAAGATTTCTGCTTCTGGATCTATCAGAGGTCCATCTGTCCATTTTTTATACCAATCCATAGGCGTCATAGGTTTTGGATACTGGCCTGTTTCAAGCTTTCCATTAAAATGTATCGCTTCTCTTTTAGATCTTAATGGATGATCATCAGGCAAGAATCGTCGATGTCGAAGATAAATATTTTTGTTGAGATTCTTACTATAGATTGATCTCAACCAATCACCACAATATGGACAAGCTTTATAACCCTTAGTAGATATTCCTGCATCATGGAAAAGGATAAAAATATAATTAGATTAAATCATATTTATTTACATGCATATTGAATAAAGAAATTACATCAATACCTGAACAAACGCCATATCCAGGAAAATCATGAATAGTCCAAGCCACAATACCACGAATCGTAATATGTCTTTCATTGATGCTTTTCGATATATCAATGACATTAATACCTCTCCATAACTCTTGAAGATCGTCAATGAGAGGAGCAAGATATACATTCATATCTTTAACTTGTCTTTTGCCTGGGATTAAAAGTGAAAGCATTAAATGTTCCTTTTTAATGCTAAGATATGGCGGAAGATTGTAGTTTATGACTACCACTGGCCATGTTGACCATTTACTGGATTTCATGGAGAATGGATTAACCCCATCTAATGCAACTCCTAACTTTAGATTCTGTGGATTTTGTGCAAATTCAGGCCATGTAGAATCAATATGCTGAAAAGCAACACTATCATGAGGAATTCTGATTATTCCATCAGTACTTTTGTGATCATGTCCCCAAGTCAAAAGCTTGGATAATTCGGGGCTTTGAAACATATGTCTAATCCGTGGAGCCAATGGAAAATGTCTCAATACCGTATTCAGGATTTTACCTTCTTCACCCTTATATTGAGGAGATTGACATTTGGGACATGTCAAAGAGTCTGCATATTCACCTCTATATAAAATACAATCGTTAGGACATGCATGTATACATTGATAATCTATACCAAGATTGTTGATTATCTTCTTCATTTCATCATGTGAGGTAGGAAGAATATTTTGACTTGGTAAAAACTTTTCAGATAATAACCTGTAAGTTTATCAAAAAAAGATATATTAAAAAAGGTAAATAAATATACATACATATATACATGTAGGTTTTTATTCTTACTTTAGATAAGGTAAGAACAAGAACTTGAATTGAATAGATACTTTTTGTCCGCGCATCTTTTAAAACTATTAATGCATCTTTCAAAATATTTACGCAAAACAATCGTATCCTGTCAATTCACACATATGTTCATATAATGGTGACATGGATGAATCACATGCACAGAGGTTAGTCAAGATAGAGCAGGATTTCTCGGGTATGCAGTAAACCTCTTGCATGTCAATGATGAGCATCTGAACTTTAGGATACAAAGTGGACTACTCCATTATAATCAGATTGCTGTCTCTTGAGTAACCTCTGTGCATGCGACTCATCCATGTCACCATTGCGAATATTTGGAAAGATGCATTAATAGTTTTAAAAGATGTGCGGACAAAAAGTTTCCATTCAATTCAAGTTCTTGTTCTTATAACCTTATCTAAAGTAAGAATAAAAACCTACATGTATTTATATATGTATATATATTTATGCATATATATATATATATATATATAAATAGATAGAAAATTGAAATTTATACCTTAATAGTGTCGAAACAGATACATTACTCCATCCAAAACGATTTTGAAGGTTGAGAATAAGTAAGCTCGCATTTAGTCGTGTCAAATGACTTCCTTCATATACATGCTTTAGACATTCCTCTCGAAGATATTTCTCATTTTTAGAAATATCCATGCTCTCACTGTCATTTTGATACCAATCCTCAATAAAATCTGCCATGCCATCATCTTCATCATTGTCACACAAATCTTGTACTTTATCATCTTTTGAATATAGATCTTTCAACTTTGCATATTGCACATGCTTAGTTTTGCGTAGCCTCCTCATGGAAGCTTCTGATAAATGAGGTCTTATTGGTAATTGTGAATGTTGTGGACGAATATCATCAACATCATATGTTGGAATCTACACATATAAATAAAACTCATTAGTATTTCATAAATGAATAAAAATTAAACTTCAAATATAAAATTAAGTATATAACTTATTAAATATGGATAGAAAATTTTTATTCTCTCTAGCTAAAAGGTGCTCTTGGAGTTCTACGCCATCCATAATTCACTAATAGTTCATCACCAACATGTAATGTAGTAATAGCATTGACAACTATGTATCTTGATACATCTCTACTCATGTATGGTGATTCATGACTATTTTCACGCTCCTCAAATGTGCAATTAGTCCTTGAACTATTATGTAACCCTCGACTACTATTTATTAAACCTGCTATATTTCCATGTGTGTAAGGTCTTCCATCAATATATAATCTTTCATTTTCTGCATGTAAAATCCTTCTACTAGTAAGAGATGCTGCGTTCAAGCATATTCCATAAGTACTCATGCTTTGAACATGACGTGAAAGTCGATGCCAATCTCCCCATCCATATATAGGACCACAAAATGACATAAGAGTGACTTCAGAGTTCGGAGGCACATACAAATCCTCTACAATAAAGAGACCACGACCAGCATTAGTAATAGTGGATGGAGCAATCATATAGCGATTACCCCAAAAGTTGAAAACCTCTCCATCTAAAGGAAGTGGTCCTCTATTCCATCCTCCATATCTTCTTCTATCATATGTTTGTACTAAAGAACGATCACGAGCTGGCAATGGATAATCTCCAGCCGTTTCATTCTCTAAACCAGGAGGTAGAGGATTTCTAGAAACCTCTGCGTGTAATTGATGAACAGCAAGTCCATGACGTGTACGAGGTATATTAACATTATGAGAAAAATCATCATCATCATCATCATCGAGCAAGTATTGCTATATATCAATAATAATTTGATTTTATACATGGTTTTTAAATAAAAAAATGACATTAATATATATAGAAAATACATACCCAAGCATTATCACGTTGCCTAGGTGATGGTGCATGCTCAAAAGTACCATACTCTGCCTCATGTTGAATACATTCCAATAGTGGTCTTCGATACGTGCCATAACAAGAGTTACACCAACATATAATATGCTCTTGATAGTAAAATTCATCATAATTCCTATCGGAGGACACATGTGAAGTCGTTGCATGGGTAGGAGGTGGTGGAGTACCCTCTGATTGATCAGAATCTGCACATCATAAGAAACATAAAAAAAATATATAAGTTATGTATCCATCAAATATAGTTAAAATTAAATATTTCATAAACTTACAGTATAAAGTTGTTGCACGATGAGGAGACGGTGGTGGAGTTCCATCTGATTGATCAGAATCTACAAATAATGGTATTTGATATTAATAATTTGATTATCTACATAAATAAAAAATTCACATATACATATTTACACATACACACATATTAACATATACACATTTATACATACACACATATTCACATATACACAACACATATTATTGTGGGATAAATGCATGTATTTTGTATGAATGAATGTATATGCATGCATGTGTGTGTACGTATATATGTGGATATGTATATGTGTGTTTATGTTATATGTATGTATGTGTATATATATACATATATGCATGCGTATATGTTTGCATGTATATGTGTATGTGGGTATGTGTATGTGTATGTGTGTGTATATATGTGTATGTATTCTGACTTTTTTTTCTGTTTAAGATTAAATTAACAGGAGATATTGTATGGTCGAAAAAAATAAGAGGCAAGCTAACATACCACCTGAGTCGTGGCAGTTTTTTCGTAGACAGCTATGTCTTCAGGAGTCATTTCCTCAGCAGAAGGTACACAAATTAATAGTTTATATTTATAATTTTTAGGTATTGTAGTAATTTTTTAATTTAATTTATGTATTTTTTTCCTTGAATAAACAGGCTGCTGCAAAGAAGAGAGTGGAGTCGGGCCACACATCGCACTTAGGCCAAATGGGCCATAATGGTTTTGTAGCTACGTTTGTAAGTATATGTGTTATTGTGACTATATTTTTTATTTTAGTTAAAATGCAAGCAACTAATGTTTTTTATTTGTTTCATTGCAGCGAAAGGATTATGGCCGATATCCTACGAAACACGAGATCGAGTATGCTACACATTTTGGATATCAGCGTTTGAGCGAGTATATACAAGATCATCCTGATGCCTTTGTGAGTATTTTTAAATTTTATATAATTATTTTGTTGTTATGAATGTTTTAATTATTTTATTGATTTATGTTTGTTATATGTAATACAAGAGTATTATGGGGAGACAAATATGGATGAGGTGGAGAGACAGACACAGGAGGGACGATCTCGATCGTCACAGGGTGATCATGAGGATGAGGATGAGGAAGATCAGGATGATCATGATATTGCTGATGATGATGATGATCATGATGATGATGATTAGGATTTTAGTTGATTATGACATTGGATTATATGTATTTACATTGATATATATATATATATATTTATCTATATATTTTTCATTTCAGTCATGTTTTGAATTGTGTGTATGGTATTAAGTAATGAAGAGTTTTGTTCTATTGATTGTTATTATTGTTTATATTAAGCATGTGTTTTAATACTTTAATTATATAATTCATTCATATGTGTGTACCTAAGTGTATATGCATGTGTGTGTATATGTATGTATGTGCATGTGTATGTGTGTGTATATGTATGTATGTGCATGTGCATGTATAAGTGTATTTGTGTGTATGAGTATGTGCATGTGCATGTGTATGTGTGTATATGTATATGCATGTATATGTATAACTCTATGTGTATGTGTGTGTATGTGCATGTATATGTGTATATGTGCATGTGTATGTGTGCATATATGTATGTATATGCATGTGCATGTATAAGTGTATATGTATGTATCAATATGTGCATGTTCTTGTGTATGTGTGTGTATATGTATAACTCTATGTGTATGTGTGTGTATGTGCATGTATATGTGTATATGTAGGTATATGCATGTGTGTGTGCTTCTTCATCATGTATAAGTGTATGAGTGCATATCAATAAGTGTGAGTATGGTATGTAATGAAAATAACACAATTCAAATGATCTACAAATAATAGAAATTGTACTTACAATTGTGATCCATAGTTTTTGCTTGGTTAGCTTCTTGAATAACCTGCAATAACGAGAGAGAAAAGAGAGAGAGAGAGAGAGAGAGAGAGAGAGAGATCTAGAGAGAGAGAGAGTGAGATCTAGAGAGAGAGAGAGTGAGATCTAGAGAGAGAGATCTAGAGAGAGAGAGAGAGAGAAAATTCAAAGAGAGAAAGATGTAGAAAGAGAGAAACAAAGACAGAGGGAGACAATAACAAAGAGCTTAAGCAAAACAACAATTCTGCATATACTTGCTTCAGCTCGTAAGCGCAGCGCAATTGCGAACGTTGGAGAGCTCTTCGATCGGATGCGTGAAAATGCCGATTGCAGAGCCTCCAATGTTTTAATTTTTGTCCGTCAACAGATCGTCGTATAAGCGATGCAATGCGTCGTCGTATAAGCGACATTCGCTTAGCGTCGCATATACGACGGTCTGCACCGTCGCTTATACGACAGTGTGCACCGTCGCTTATGCGACGCAAAAAAACGTCGCTTAAGCGACGCCTTTGACAAGCGTCGTTTAAGCGACGTTAGGCGGAAGCGTCGAAAATACCGTCATTTTTTGCGTCGTATAATCGACGGTCCGCGCTCGACGGTAATTCCGATGCAAGTTGCAATTTTATAGCGACAAAATTTTGTCGCGTTAACCGTCGCTACACGCCCGTATTCCTTGTAGTGCAGGGAGGGCACCAAAGTAGAGAGCCTCTTGCCACACTAGATGTAGTGGGGTGGCCATCTCATCTTTGAAGGACTTGAAAAACTCATTAGTGAGGCCATCATGACCCGCGCTTTTCCCATTGGAAAGAGCATCAATAACCTCGATAATTTCATTCTCGAAAATGTTAGCATCCAGCAGAGAAATCATGTTCTGTGGGATTCTCGATTGAGCAAGCCTAGAGATGGTTTCCATGGAGTCATGCCTGTGTGGGGAAAGAGGAGCCGAGACCCCGAGAAGATGGGTAAAGTGCTCGACTATGATAGATCTATTCTCAACTTCCATGCTACATTCGGTTCCATTGTTATTGACCAATAAGGGGATTTATTCCCTAGCTTGTTTCCTTTTGAGCATATTACACATCTCGTTCTTTGTCAGCCTTCCCCACCCACCAATCTTTGAAGAATATTTGAAGATTTTTCCTTTGAACCTCCTCCTCTAATCTTACTCTTCCCCCGATTTTCAAAAGTCCTTGTTGGCATTGTAAGTTACCTTTGTTCACCTCTTCTTCAAGACGTGAGAGCCTCCCGTACACCTTTTCTCTTCTTTTTTCCCGATATCTCTTATAGCCTTTTGAGTCCAGATCAGAACTTTTCGAGTCCTTTCCACCGTGCTTCTCCAACACTTAGCCGGTTCATTATAGTAGGCAGAGGCTTCCGTCCACGCTATTGAGATTTCTTGGTTGACAGATGGGAGGGAAAACGATGTATGGCAAGCATGAAACCAAGGGGCTTTCTGGAGCATGGGAATCGGTTTGAAAGATAGAGTAATCGGGTAGTGGTCTGAGATAGTCAAGTCCATGTGTTGGGAAATCAAAGAAATACCCCATTGGAGGATGGTGTTTTGATCGATGTAACATCCATCAAGTCTTGCTTTCCTCAAAGAGTCCCCCAATTGGAGATTTGACCAGGAGAACCCCTTCATGTCTTTCACCTCGACCAGGTTGAGATGGAGCTTGATTTTATCCCATATCTCTTTCTCTTGGCCGTCAATAATTTTTCCCTTGTTATTCCATCAGTCCTCAGGAAACTCAACCATGTTGAAGTCCCCACAAATCAGAACATTATGTGAGAGGGAGTCGAGGGAAGCCCAAGTATCAATTCTATCCGCTTCTCCATTAGGAGCATAAATTGGGACCACAGTGAACTAAAAAGGGAACCCGATAGAGGCAGCAATCCAACGATGATTTCAACCTTCAAAAGTGGAGGTCATAGTGCCAGACAAGGAGTGACTAATACCGATCAAAGCACTCCCCGCCCCGCTAGGGTGAGAAGTGACAAACCAAAGGTGGTTCAGAGAAATGCATTTAAGTTATTTCTGGAGATCCTCTCCGTCGATTTTAATCTCTTGTAAGCAGATAAACTTAGGGTTGAGGCACTTGTCTCTAAACCACTGGCCAAGGATCACCACTCTTGACAGGTCAGACAAGCCCCTAACGTTTAGTGATGTGAATTTCATTATTGATGGTTGCCCTCTTTGAGGGGAGGGACCCGATCTTTTTTCTTCTTGTGATCTTCTATTTTCCTCCCAGCTTCTTGATGTAGGATCCTACTCTTGAGGGGGCTCTTCCATGGCATGCCCGATGGTTGTTTTCCTTTAAGCTTTGACTTTTGTTGCGGTAATCTTGGAAGGCATACCAGAAGGGTAGGACCTAGGAAGCCGCTTTTGCTGTTTGGGTTATCTTCATTGCTAGTCGTGAAGCCTTCCTCTTTACTCATGGTGTAACCTTCTTGGTTGTCTTCTTTGCTGGTAGAGCACCCAAGGGTATTTTCAGTGGGTACTTCTTCATAATGGTTGTCCCTAGGAAAGTCGACCTCGTTAATCTCCTTTTCTAGGTTACAATACATGTTATTTGAAGAAGCAATTGTCGTAGTGTTCCTTGCTGTTGATCTTCGAAGGCTAACTTTCCTCCTGCATCTTACTTTAGTGAATCCTTTTGAATCCGTCTCAGCAACGCGGGTTCCCTCTTCTTCCTCCATCGGAGGGGGATGCCCCGAGTGTCAACTTGAGGGAAAGGATCCAGGGTCCCATCTTGTTTAAGCTTGTTTTTATTGGTACTTTTCTTCAAGGGGCAATCTTTGATCCTATGACCTTGATGCCCGCAATGGAAGCACGCGTTTGGAAAATTCTTGTAAGTAACCTCCTGTGTCCAAGTCTTACCATCTCCACAATTTATGGAGATTTTTGAGGGAAGGACCTGGTTCAAGTGTGTTTCAACGCAGATCTATGGGTGCCATCTAGCATTGAAAGAATGTTGAGCACCAACGTAGATTAACCCCCCAACATTAGCCTACTCTCACGAACTTGTATTAAATAAAAGGAAAAGAAAAGTACAAGTGAAGGGGACTAGTGCCCATGGGACCTCCCAAGTCCCACAGAGCGGGGGTAGATCTTACAGATTTTAGGTGGCATTACAAAGAAGTTTAATCACCCTCTCATCAGCCTTATGCATGGCCCATTCATCAGCCTTATGCACGGCCCACTTAGGTTTAAGCTTGTTGTTGATTAGAAGGAACACTTTATGATGCTTGAAGGGGGAGACTTCTTACAGTTGTTGATTCTTTTATCGAGGAGGAACAATGATTTCTCAATTGACCACTCTTTTGGGGAGTCACCAAAGTTATAATTAGCACATCTTTCCTGCCATATCTTCTAGAGGACCTCCCCTCTAAAGGCATTCCAAAGACTCGCTGAGCAACTGATCACTTCTACTAGCAAAGCTTGTTTCCAGCTAATATGTTTCTAAAGTCTAAGTCTCTTTCCGAGGATCTGCCAGAGCCTATTGGATTCGGGACAAGTAAAGAAGATGTGGACAACATATTCAATGGACCAGCAATAGCACGTGCACTATTGGAGTTAAGCGTCTATGGAAGCATGCGAACAACACAAAGAAGAAGAAGAAGCTTGGAGCACAACACACAATATTGAATGTATTACCACTAGAATGGACTTAGATATGTAGCCCGTTAGGGCAACAAGCATATATACAAGCTCGGGGGAAAAACCTCCTAAAGAGGGAAAAAAGTACCTTGGGGGTTCTACAGTGTTCACACACATCACTACCTAAATATATCAACATACTCACTACCTAAACACATCACTACTCATATTTCGGATATTATTCCTATGCATACAATATAGTGATGAATGGTGATTGGGAAATACATTGAGGTTTGATGACACTTTTGAGTACTTATATGATGATCTACATCAATTGAGATAATAAGGTCTCTTTTCAGACATGGTAGAATGTATTGCAAATGAAACAATTATTTCTGAATTTTAACATTTCGTACTTCGATAACCTTGCACTTTTCTTTTTATCCCATGATCTTCTAACATTTGGAAGGAAATAATGTAAACTTGGCTACAGAACATGGCAACTAGATTTAGTAGTCTTCCTTTAAACCAATAAAAAGTAGAAAAAGTACTCTAAAACTTGGTCAGATAAATATATGATACTTTCTGAAAACAGCTATTATTAGTTATATTTGTGAACTTAGTAAGAGTATATTACAGTAGGTATATTTAACTTTCCAGGAAATTAATAGTTCTCATATATATATATATATATATATATATATATATATATATATATATATATATATATATATATATATATATATATATATATATGAGAACTATTAATTTCCTGGAAAGTTAAATATACCTACTGTAATATACTCTTACTAAGTTCACAAATATAACTAATAATAGCTGTTTTCAGAAAGTATCATATATTTATCTGACCAAGTTTTATATATATGTATATATATATGTGTGTGTGTATGTATATGTATTATGTATGGAGGTAGACATGCATGCATACATATAAATGTATAAATGCATACATACATATTGTAATAAACTAAGTCTATGGTCTGAGTATCTAGCCAATTCAGATAGATCTAAAATCAGACACTATTTGGTCACTTATGTGTATGGACAAAGACCTTGAAACTATTGAGTGTTTGGTCGGTTCAAATAGATATGAAATCAGACATTGTTTGGTCACTTTTGTGTATGGCCAAAGATCTCAAGACTAGACTTAACCATGTAAGTATCTTGTGGTTGGATAATGATGTTTAGCTTTACTCCAAGAATCTTTATGACAAAGTCTCGAGTCACATAGATTTTCACTCACAACAAGTTCATGTTTCCTAGAAGTTTGAATTAGTTGTAGAGAGTTCTAGTTCTTTCTTTCTTCTTTCAAAATATTTATAGTTAACTTAGATAGAATATCTAATTCTTTTCACGAAATTCCAAGGTTAGCTAGTTGGAACAAAGGAACTAAATTAAACATTCTAGGTAGATGTTCTATACAAGAACCCATTCGAAATTCAAAACATGCGAAGCCTTCGTTGATTTATTCATTTGATTTTGCTTCAAGTTATAAAGCATAATTGGAATGCATTTCATAGAGTAATACACTCTAGAAACGACAAGTTAGGAATGGTTCAAAAGATTGATAGCTCCCAAGAGCTCAAAGCTAAAGAGTTTGAGAAAAGTGTCCTAAATTGGACAATTTTCAGTTTGGATTTGGCTTGGTCAATTTGAATTAAGGTTGAACAAAAGTAAATGTCAAACTTTCCTCTACATTGTGCATAGAATTTTCAAGCTCGTTAAACTTTGGCTTCTTGAGGCAGAGGTCCAGAGTTCAAGCCTCGAGCTGGACATGTAATGGCTTAGGCTAGTCAAACCACTTGTAACCAAGTTTCCTCTTTTTCTAACCCCCTTAGGCTGGACATGTAATGGCTTAGGCGAGTTGAACGAGTTGTAACCAAGTTGTCTCCTTGTCTAACCCCCCCTTTGTGAGATAGAGGGGTCTCGCGGGTACTATGTCCATTCGTTTGTATAGTTGCAACCCCTGTGGGTACTATGCCCATTCACTTGTAGAGTTGCAATTTTAGAGCTTTACAGGTGTCTTCCAGGTACTATGCCCATTCATTTGTATCGTTGAAACCCCATGGGTACTACGCCCACTCACTTGTAGAGTTGCAATTTCAAAGCTAAAGCTCGGGGAGCAGGCTTCAACTGAATCTCGATTAAAAAAAACCAAGGGAATTCATATCGATAGTGCCTGAAAAATTGGGGAAGCTCACATCGCCCGTTAGTGATGCCTTGTAGATGGTTCGTGAAACACCGATGGAACTCATATCGTGAGGTAAAGAGATCTTGAAAGCCTGGAATATTCGAGGGTACCGAGTGAGAGAACTTGCACTGTAAGAAACTTTTTTTTGCGTATTCTTGCTGTATTTATCAAATTAGGCCTCGTTTATGTCTGTATAAAGGAATGGAATGGAAATGGAAATGGTTGAAACCTCATTTGTATATAAGACTCTTTCTGTTTGTGTAAAAATATTGGGATGGGCTGCTCATGCATTAATATCTGAACTGTAAATTATCTAAGAGTGATCATGTGTGGGTAAATATTATCATCATATCTTGATATAATGTTTAAATACATTACATTCATTTTGATTGCAAGACCACCTTTTTCTCAGTGTTGTTAGTTACGTACAATTTGTACAAAGTATAAAATGCAATATATTTTATAGTATTTTCTTTGTTTGTTCGGTATAGAGCTTTTGTGTAAGGATTAATGCTATTTTTTTTAAACTTCGTTATGTTGGATTATACAAATTCGCAAGTCACTTGAAATTAATTTTATGGCCTAATTGTCTTTTTATAAGCTCTATTTACGGTTAGTGATGGTGCCCGGATACTCATTTGGTGCTTAACTTATCTAGGATGACTAGCTTCAAGATCAACCATAGTATACTGTGGCTCTCATATTTCGGATATTATTCCTATGCAGACAATACAGTGATGACTGATAATTGGGAAATACATTGAGGTTTGATGACACTTCTGAGTACTTATGCGATGCGCTAGATCAATTGAAATAATAAGGTCTCTTTTCACACATGGTAGAAAATATTCAAAGAGAAGAGTTATTTCGGAATTTTAACATTGCTTACTTCGATAACCTTGCACTTTTGGTTCTATTCCATGATCTTCTTACATTTAGAAGGAAATAATGTAAACTTGGTTACAGACCATGGAAACTAAATTTAGTAGTCTTCTTTTAAACCAATAAAAGGTAGAAAAAGTACTGCAAACTTGTTCAGATAAATATATGATACTTTCTGAAAACAACTATTATTAGCCATATTTATGAACTTAGTAAGAGTATATTATAATAGGTATATTTAGCTTTCCAAGAAATTAGTAATTCTGAGAGATTAATGTGGTCGTTCCTTGTATGGACTTAGAACTGCTAACAATAGTTGGAGGATGATGTTATGGGAAAAAAAAATTACACACTAAGTAAATCTTTTTGCGTATGTCCGTAGAAGGAATGCAAATGGGCAAGCTCTAGTTGTGATTATCAAAATAGAACTAGCTCGTCTATGTCTGTGGAAGGAATGCAAATGGTCAAGCTCCTATGTGGTTAAATATTATATTGAGACAATGTTCAAAGCTATAACGTTTATCTTGATTTCAAGGTTAGTTTGTTGTCAATATTGTTGGTTTCCTAAAATTTCTACAAAGCTCATAATGCAAATATATTGTGTATTTTCTTGATTAATTCGGTAGAAAACTTTTCTATATACGGATTAATGCTATTTATTACTTCCTTATGTTGAATTATAAGAACGTGCAAGTCATAAAAAATTGTTTTCATCGTTTAAATGTCTTTTTATAACTTTTACTGAACACTGATGGGGCTCCGAAATTCGTTTGGTACTATATTAATCTAGGATGACCAGTAATACAACCTTTAACTACATTAATCACCTTATAAGGTATATTTCATATATTGGATATTACGCCTATACACTAAATGTAGTGATAGCTCATATTGATAGAGAGAGGAATTGTGAGTTTGTGTACACACACACACACTATCATGCATGCTCTGATGCAAAGATGTATGTATGTATGTATGTCTGTATATACACATACATACATACATACATACATACATACATACATACATACACACACACACGCACACACACACACACACACACATATATATATATATATATATATATATATATATATATATGTGTGTGTGTGTGTATGTATGTATGTTTGTGTGTATGTATATATGTAATTATGTATGTAGGTAGACATGCATGCATACATATATATGTATACATGCCTTTGTACATTTTATGATAAACTAAGTCTATGGTGTGAGTATCTGGCCAATTGTGATAGATCTAAAATTGGACACCATTTGCTCACTTGTGTATGGCCAAATATCTTCAGACTACTGAGTGTTTAGCCAATCCAAATAGATATGATCAAATCAAACATTGTTTGGTCGCTTATGTGTATGGCAAAAGATCTCAAGACTAGACTTAAACATAAGTTAATGTGCTCTCTTCAACAAGTCATCAATGGAACTTTAGTGGGTTTAGCACACTGATGCTTTGTTACCATGTAAGTATCTTGTGGTTGGATAATGATGTTTAGCTTTAGTTCAAGAATCTTTATGACAAACCAATACAAAGGCTTGCTAGTCTCTTTGTTGGTCTTACTAGCCTCAACCTTTGACTAGACCTTCACATGGTCTATGCTTAGAACTTACCACCACACACAATGAGGATTTTGTTTTCAACCCTTTACATCAGCCCTTAGCTTTTCAAATGCACTTCTTTAACTTCTTCATGTCACAGGTTTCATGATTGACTTTTCCTTCTTCTTGCTTGCTTCTTGCAATGTTGGGGAATGTCTTCGAATCCTCTTTGAGTCTTCAAAAATTTATGACATCCCTTCGTTGGAGTCTTCTATGCCTTGTACTCTAAGCTTTTTTGGAGAAGCTTACTACTAAGCTTCAACCTTCTTTGATGTATTCTTCTTCTTGGAATGGTCTTCTAAAGATGGAATCCCACTCCTACTTTGATGGTATATCTCTTTGACTTTTTGCACTCTTCAGAGCTTCATTTGGTTGACCTCAAGTCCTTGAAACCTTCAAGAGTTGTCTTATGGACATTGTTGCTTTGAACATATTCAACATTAGTTCCAATATTGAAGTCTTCAAAACCTCAAGTTTTTTACAAACATTTAGCTTAGGCCCCTTCCTTCACTTTGGCTCCAAGCTTTCTGTCCCTGCCTCATCAAAGCTTTCCCCATCTTTTCATTGGCTTGTGCTAATACTAGCATTGCATTCTCTTGATGTATCTAAACTCAAGAGTCAAATGCTTACATACATTTTTGCATGTTAGACATCATCATCAAATCCAAATTTAACTTAGATTCATCCTAAGCATGGCTATCCAAAATTGTCATTCATCTCAAGCATATAATTCACAAGCATGCATACATAAGCATATAATGCTATCATCAAGCCTACATAAAATATTCAACCTTCAACTATTTACATAATAGAATATTTCACTTATTTCAATTGAATGCAATATCTAAGGCATGCATACGATGCTCATATACAAGTAGATGTAGTTGCACATCCAAGATTCTTTACATGAATCTTCATCTCCTTCTATAGGCTGCTTCTAAGGCTTCAACCAAGTGATTAGTATCACTTGTACCATGACTAAATGATCAAAATATGTAGTAGATAGTAGTATAGGAGAGTGTATCACTTCAAATAACATAAAGCAACAATATTGTGTTTCATAGAAAAGCTTATCCTCCATAGCTTTCCAATAACTTGAATGTTGCATACTCCATACACTCATATCTCCAAGCCCTTTTTCCCATCTCTACATCATCTTCAATCTCTTCTCTTTGCAACCATGGGCTCCAATTGTCGGTGCAATTAAGCCCAAGCCTACATACTTGATGTGCAAACATAAGCTTGATGTAATAGGATGTCACTTGAGAAGCTTCATATGTACAACCTCTTGTAACTTTGAGACTGATTACTCATTGTAAACGTAATGTAGACCCATGAAAAGTTAGGACACTTGGAATCTCATATCATTTGGTAGTTAAAGTCAAGAGAGAATCAATCCTATACTTTAGGATCACTTTTAGGTGAGGATTTAAATTTGAATTCGAATGCTTGGCTCCAACAAATGCTATAAAAGATGAGATGAAAATCCCAAGTGCATCTCGAGGTTCTGAGATGAATTCTAAGTACGTTCATTGTGAAGAGGAGAAAATACCATTGCTCTCTCATCCTACACTCATTGAGCAATGCCTTATTGCCAATGATCTTGTAATGTTACATGAGTTAACCTATACATGTTCATTACTTCCTACTCTCATATCTCTATCACACTCCATCAAAACAATGATTTTGTCTGAGCTGGTTCTCACTGTGTAGTGCATCCTTTTGCATACTTCAAAGCATGACATATTCAACATATTGTCTATTTTGATCCTGCAAAGTTTCATTGAAGTTGGCTCTTGCAATCATTAGATATGAGTCGAGTAATGCTCAGTGGTTTGTCATTGTGTAAACCCATAAAAGTCAGGGGTATTGCCTTAATTTCCAAACATAATTCTCTACATATAGTTCATCATTTTAGATGATTCCACTCATGAATGGTAGCTTGCTAAGCAAATAATAGATCCCCAAAAGGAATTCTACTAATTGCTGCTGTACACAGAGAATTAAGTGAAACACTGAGCAGGTGTCTCAACCAAAATAGCAAGTTTTATGCATTGAATCATATGCCAACCTATCTGTTTTGATTCTATCATTTGTGCATCATCTTCTAAATAACATATATGATCATTTATTCTTATAAGCTAGCTAAAGAGGCCTACAACACTCTCCAACCATCAATTATAGCAGGTGTGAAGCAAGATTTAGCTACACCATCTCATCTCTTCTGATTATCCACCATCACCTCCAACAGTGGTATCAGAGCAAGTTGAATCAACATAGGAGATTGTTTTCTATCCTTCATTGACAATTTGGATAGGAACTACTCAACATGGTCCCAAAGGATGCAAGAATACCTTCATGGGAGAAGCGTATATGGATACATCTCAGGAGATGACGACATGCCAATCTTCAGGAGCAAGAATCAACCAACAAGGGAAGAGCAAGAGAAGCTAACCACATGGTGTGCGAAGGATGCTCTTACAAGGTCATATTTTCTAAACTCAATCTCTGATCTCTTGTTACCTCATGTTAGAAATTGTAAAACCTTCCAAGAGACTTGGGAAGTTCTTTCATCATACTTCTCCTCCAACACAAGAGCTACGAAGAATCAGTTGTGGATGGAATTCACAACTCTTAAGAAACAATCAAAGCAAGCAGTAGCCGACTATGTAACCAAAATGAAAGATGTGGTAGACCAACTTGCAAGAATTAAAGAAGAGATAGAGGAAGAGCACATAGTGAGGCCGATCATCAAAGGGATTAAAGTTGATGACAAGTTGGAATCCTTCACCATTGCAATGGATCTCTACATGGATATGCAGATACGTGATCTCAACACCTTGATGGGACAAATCTTCACCCATGAATCAAAGCTCAATAGAAATGGTGAAAACTCAAGAGGTAAGCAATCTTTTGCCCTTTATACAGATAAGAATAAAGATAAGGATAAAAGTAAAAGTGAGAAACAAGATAAAGAGGCTAGTACCTCCCAAGCCAATTATGTAGGAACATGAAGAGGTGCTGGAGGTAGGGGTAGAGGAGGTAAGCAAGGTAAGGGGAGACCCTACAATAGTTCACCATGTAACCTATGTTGTCTCAACAACCACACTGCTGAAGAATGCTACAAGAATACAAGGAACCAAAGGGGAAGAGGCTTCCATAAAGGAAACAATGGACAAACTAGAGGTAGGTACAACAATGGTGGAGGCAACTACAACCACAACTACGATCAAAGCTACAACAACAACAAGTATCAAGGAGGCTTTAGATGAAGAAGGGACTTCAATAACTACACTGAAGATCAGGAGGATTCTCTACTCATTATTAACATGACATCCAAGCAAGGTAAAGATGATGAGCATCTCTTTTACATTGACTCAGGTTGTCCAAATCATGTGCAAGGAATGTAGCACTCTTATTTGAGCTTGAAGAACCAAAGAGAAAGCATGAGGTACAAATAGGTGATGACACTACGCATTCAATCAAGCAAATTGGAAATGTTAAGACATCAGATGGCAGTATGAACCTTTTGAGCAAATTTCTATATGTGTGTACAATAACCAAAAATTTAATTAGTGTTGGGAAGATTGTAGAGAAAGGTCTACAAGATAGGTTCACAAAGCATGGAGCGTATGTGGAAGACCCCCAACAAGGATTCAAAAGAATAGCCAAAGATGAGAAGCCAGGTAGATTGTTTACATTTGAAATTGAAGACACAAGGAATATAGCACTATTCAGTTATAGAGAACAAAATCTATCTGAGTTGGAAATATGGCACAAGAGGCTAGGACATATAGGAGAGAGAACTTTGAAGAAAATTTGTAGGAATCAAAGTGTGCTTGGGATTCCTAATGTGACCAAGCAGCATATGATCTACAAATGTGGAGCTTGCCAATTTGACAAAGCTCATAGGCAAACATTCAACAAGAAAGGATACATCCATGAAGATTATTTCGAGCTTGTTCACACTGATTTGTGGGGTCCTAGCAAAGATCCATCAATCTCAGGTTCAAGGTACTATGTCTCTTTTATTGATGATTATAGTAGGTGGAAAATTCTCTATTTTATTAACCATAAGGATGAGGATACATCCATGAAGATTATTTGGAGCTTGTACACACTGATGTGTGGGGTCCTAGAAAAGATCCATCCATCTAAGGTTCAAGGTACTATGTCTCTTTTATTGATGATTACAGTAGGTGGACAATTCTCTATTTTATGAAGCATAAGGATGATGTGTTTACATGTTTCAAGAAGTACATGGCGTTAGTGGAAAATCAACCAGGAAGAAGCTTGAAGAGAATCAGGTGTAATGGAGGTGGTGAGTACTTCTAACATGAGTTTGATCTATTCCTACAAGACATAGGCATAAAAAGGGAAGTAACAACCAGGTACACTCCTGAATTGAATGGAGTGGTAGAGAGAAGGAACATGTTAATTGTTGAGGTAGCTAGGTCTATGTTAAATGAGAAAAAAATTACCTAACTATTTATGGCTAGAGGCTGTTTTTACAGCCACGTGTTTGGTTAAGAGGCTTCCATCTAAGTCATTGGATGGCATGAAACCATATGAAGCTTGGAATGGCAGGAGAGCCTCATTGAATCATTAAAAAATATTTGGGTGCATTGCGTATGCACACATTCCCTCACAAATCAGAGGAAAACGTGACCCTAAGGCTGAGAAGTGCATATTCATTGGGTATGATCAGAATCAAAAGGGATATAGACTTTACAATGCCACTAACAAGGCATTCATAGTTAGTAGGGATGTAGTATTTGATGAGAATAAATCTTGGTTTGAAGATGATTGCAGGAAAGTCAAATTACCTTATGATTTTGAAAGTGATTTTCCAACCCTAACTCAAGAAGACCAACAATAAGTAGAGGATATCAACTCAGAAGATGATGAGCATGTTGAATTCAAAGCTTGGAAGTCAAAAGGCAAGTTCAAACAGAAGCAACTAGAGGATCTACAAGAGTCTTCCAATCAAGCTTTAAGGAGATCACAAAGAGAAAGTAAGAAGCCCATAATTTATGGATATGATACATCCTTAGTTACAAAGAACTTTGTATGCATCACTAAAGATTCAATGGCAGAGCAGCCTTCTTCATTTGAAGAGGCTAAGAAAGAGTGGATAGAAGCCATGCACGAGGAAGTGGAAGCATTGCAGGAAGACCACACTTGGGATCTAGTTCCCAAGAAACCAGATATGAAGGTAATTGGTTCAAGGTGGACATATAAAGTTAAAAAGAACTCTGATGTCTCAATAAACAAGTACAAAGCAAAGGATTTTCCCAAACACATGGAGTAGATTATGAAGAGACATTTTCACCTGTGACAAAGATGCCAACAATCAAGGTATTGGTAAGTCTTGCTGCATCCAAAAATTGGAATTTATATGAGTTAGATGTCAAGAATACATTTTTAAATGGTTGGATATCAGAAGAAGTATATATGGCACAACCACGAGGTTTTGAAGATGAAGAAAAAGCAAGATATGTATGCAAGATTAGAAAATCACTCTATGGTCTCAAGCAAGCTCCTAGAGCTTGGAATTATAGACTTATTACCTATTTGCAAGATCAAGGCTTTGTAGCAAGCAAGGCAGATTCTTCTTTGTTTATGAAGAAGAATAAATCAGATATCATCTAGTTGTGCGTCTATGTAGATGATATCATTATTACAAGTAATGATTCTGATGGTATCAAGTAGGTCAAGGCTCAATTGATGAAGGAATTCAAAATCAGTGATGTAGGGTTGTTAACCTATTTCCTTGGCTTAGAACGTGTATAGAGATTCAGTTATATTCATCACACAAAGAAAGTATATAAATGATATGTTGATAAAGTTTAAGATGGAGAACACTAAAGATGCAGGTATTCCCATGGAGATGAATCATAATAAGTTCACATGAAGGTAAACTACTTGAAGATATTACACGATATCAACAACTTGTGGGTAGTCTTAATTATGCTACTTTGACAAGAGTGGATATTGCATATGTTGTGAGTACATTGAGTCAATTCATGCATGAACCAAGGAAGCCACACATGGAAGCTACAAAGAGGGTGCTTAAGTACCTAAAGGGTACATTGAATGAGGGATTATTCTATCCTTTCACTTTTGGCATAGATATAAAGTTATATTCTGATGGAGATTGGGCTGGCTCCAAGGATGATAGGAGGAGCACTTCGGGGTACCTATCTTTTGGAGGTTCAAAACTCATATCATGGTAATTCAAGAAGCAACCAACTCTGGCCTTATCATCCATAGAAACAGAATATAGAGGTTTGGCTTATGCAACTCAAGAAGCTATGTGGCTTAAGCAATTGTATAAAGATTTGGAGATACATTCCTACTCTCCAACTATCTTTGGAGATAATACTAGATCACTTCATTTAGCTACTAATATTGTGTACCATGCCACAAATAAGCACATTGAAGTGCATTATCATTATGTTAGGGAGAAATTGCTAAGCAAGGATATTCAGTTAGCATATGTATCTACTCATTTGCAACGTGCAGATTTACTTATCAAAGCATTGGATGGAACAAAGTGAATAGGTTCAAATTGATGATTGGGCTGCAAGAAATCAAGGAGCAACGAAGATCAAGCATGTTAGGCTTGAGGGGGAGCTATTGGTACAATTAAGCCCAAGCCTACATACTTGATGTACACATATAAGCTTGATGTAATAGCATGTCACTTTAGAAGCTTCATATGTACAACCTCTTGTAACTTTGAGACTAATTACTCATTGTAAAAGTAATGTAGACCAATGAGGAGTTAGGAAACTTGGATCTCGTATCATTTGGTAGACTTTAAATTCAAGATAGAATCAATCCTATACTTTAAGATCACTTTTAGGTGAGGATTTAAATTTGAATTCAAATGCTTGGCTCCAAGAAATGCTATAAAAGATGAGATGAAAATCTCACGTGCATCTCGAGGTTCTGAGATGAATTCTATGTACCTTCATTGTGAAGAGGAGCTTATAGCATAGCTCTCTCATCGTACACTCATTGAGCAATGCATTATTGCCAATGATCTTGTAATTTTACATGAGTTAATATATACATGTTCACTACTTCCTACTCTCATATCTCTCTCACACTCCATTAGAACAGTGATTTTTTTTGAGCTAGTTCTCACTGTGTGGTGCATTATTTTGCATAATTCAAAGCATGATATATTTTGATCGTACAAAGTTTCATTGAAGTTGGTTCTTGCAATCATTAGATATCAGTCGAGTAATGCTCACTGGCATGTGATTATGTAAACACGTAATGTCAAGGGTATTGCCTTACTTGCTAAACATAATTCTCTGCATATAGTTCATCATTTTAGATGATTCCACTCATGAATGGTGGCTTGTTAAGATAATTAAAAATCCCCAAAAGGAATTTTACTAATTTTTGCTATACACAAAGAATTAAGTGAAATACTAAGCATGTGTCTCAGCCAAAATAGCAAGTTTTGTGCATTGAATCATATGTCAACCTATCTGTTTTGATTCTCTCGTTTGTGCATCATCTTCCAAATAGCATATATGATCATTTATGCTTATCAGCTAGCTAAAGAGGCCCACAACACTCTCCGGGCATCAATTATAGTAGGTGTGAAGCAGGATTTAGCTACACCATCTCATCTCTTCTGATTATCCATCATCTCCTCCAACACCTATGCCAATATGTTGAAACCAAAGCTCTGATACCAAAATGTGGAGAAATGTCACTCCAATATGCACAATGGAAGTTAGAGAACATCTTCTAGAAATTACCCTCCAAGACACATGCTTTCAAAAACCTTATTCAATCAAATTTCACAGGTCCAACGACTTTGAAATCTTTTGGATACTAAGAAGATACTCCTAGCTCTCTAAAAAGTTGAAGAACACTCCATTTATGATTCATATGACCAAGAAACCAACTATCCAAAGATAGACTATCTCTAAACTCAGGTTAAGTAGAAAATGAATGTTCAAGACTCAAGTTTGTGAAGGACGAGGTCTTCGGTTCAACCCCTAGAGGGAGCATGGAGAGAGATTTTTGCCCAAAGAGCTTTCTAACTCACGTTCAGGTGAGTTAACTTGAGTCTAGAGAGGTTTAACTCCAGTGGTGAGTTCACCTACTACTAGTGGAATCTAGTGGAAGGTACTATAGTGGTCGATGAAAGAGGCCACGGAGAGCTACGGCGTGGTGTGCCCGGTTGCTCCAAACGCCAAGGGAGTGGGCTGCTACGTGAGGAGAGAGAAAGTAGAGAGAGAAACCTATGTAGAAATTTGGAGAAGAAGATGGAGAAGCTGAAGTTGAAGAAGTCATAATCAAGTTATGAGATATTTGGGACCAAGTCTTATTGATAAGTGACTTTTCATTTGGGCATGTTCACACATGGCCAATGCCCAAAAGTCATAAAAATAATGTAAATGCCTATAACTCCCCAATTTGGGGTTCAAAAAATATAACAAAAATATGTCTGGAAAGCTCTCAAAGAGAGCTTTCATATGGAAGGGTCAAAATATACAAAAGGAGAGTCCTTGGGGCCTTTATCCCTAACAACATCCCACTTAAAGGGCCAAGGAGGCTCCTTTAAGCTAAGTAACTCCCACCATCTGTATACATAGCTGATGTTGTGCCTTGGGTAGACACTTCGTGAGAGCATCTGTAGGATTCTGTGAAGTATTGACCTTGATCAAAGTGATCAGGCCATCCTCTAACACCTCTCTGATGAAGTGGTATCTCACATCAATAGGCTTTGTACGAGCATCAAACATGGCATTCTTTGACAAATATATGGCACTCTGGCTATCACATCCAAGAACAGGCGCCTTTTTTGGCATCCCAAACTCACTACAAAGGCGGGCTAACCAAATGGCTTCTTTGGAAGCCTCTGTGGCTGAAATATATTCAGCCTCTGTAGTAGATAGTGTAACTATCCTCTGAAGTCTAGATCACCATGAAGTAGCTCCACCTGCAAGGATGTACACATAGCCACTTGTGGACTTGCATGTGTCCACATCACCTACCATGTCTGAATCACAGAATCCTTTTAACTCCAATGGACCCTTTCCATAACATAAGCATTTACTTTTGGTCCCTTTCAAATACCTCAAGATAGATTTGACTGCCTCCCAATGAGCTCTACTAAGATTAGCCATGAACCTGCTAACAACTCCCACTGCATGAGCAATGTCTGGCTCAGTGGCAACCATAGCATACATAAGTGAACCACAAGATGCATATGGAACACTCTTCATGTAATTGGCTGCATCATCATCATTGGGACAGTCATCCTTGGAAAGCTTAACATGTGGCTGCAATGGCACTCCAAGAGGCTTAGCATCAGCAACATTAAATCTGTCTAGCACTTTTTCAATGTACTTTTCTTGGGATACCTGCAAAGTATGTTGCTGCCTATCCCTTTTTATACGCATACCAAGAATATGCTCAGCTTCCCCAAGGTCTTTCATTGAGAATGCAGAGTTCAGCTGATGTTTTAGAGCATTCAGAGTGCTCTTTTTCTTCCCAGCCAACAACATATCATCTACATAGAGTACAAGAATAATTGGGCTTCCATCTTCATCCTTTTTGGTGTACAAACAGTGATCTGCATGGCTTCTTTTAAACCATGTTTGAGCATAAATACATCAAACTTCTTATAGCATTGTCTAGGGGTCTGTTTCAACCCATATAAGCTCCTTTTTAGTTTGCATACCAGATGCTCTTTTCCAAGAATGGCATATCCTTCTGGATGTTTCATGTACAACTCTTCATCTAAATCACCATGCAGAAAGGCTGTTTTAACATCCATCTGGAATAATTCCAAATCCAAGGCAGCTGAGAGAGCAAACAACACACGTAAAGTGGTCATTTTCACCATTGGAGAGAACACTTCTTGGAAATCAATGCCCTCTTTTTGGGCAAATCCCTTAGCAACCAGCCTTGCCTTATACTTGGGTTTGCCATTAACAATTTTGATTTTATACACTCACTTGTTGGGAATGGCCTTCCTTCCTTTGGGTACCTCAACCAAATCCCAAGTATCATTTGCATGCAAGGCATTTATCTCTTCCTGCATGGCTAACTTCCACTTCTTCTTGTGCTCACATAGCTTTGCCTCTTTATAAGTAAGAGGCTCACCCTCATATGATAATATAATATAATGTATAGAGGGATCATATCTACTCACTGGCCTCCTAGGACGTATAGATCTTCTTACTGAATTATCCACATTACCATGCAATGGATCTACATCAAGAGGTACATTAACTTCTTCATTGTTAACAGGCTGTTGTCCATCATTTCCAACCCTATTTTCAGCATGAATAGGTGGCTGCATATGCCCTTGAGGAGCATCATTTTACTATCTAGCATCATTTGGCTCAATAACCACGGGCTCATTGTCATTTCCAGCCATATGTGGTGCATTCCGAGGGTTCATATCAGATTTAACTGGTGGTTGTACATTCTAAAATTTGACCCTTTTATGGTCATCTTTAGAGGCACAATTTTTTTTTGAGCAGCCTTGCCTCATTAAATACAACATCTCAGCTGTGTATTACCTTCTTGAGTTCAGGTAGACAAATCCTGTAGCCCATTTCACCTTCATCTCCATAAACCATGAAGATTCCTTTCATGGACTTTGCATCTAACTTGCTTCTCAATGCAGGACTTTTATGCACAAAAGCATCACAACCAAAGATGCGTAGGTGGTCATATGAAGCTCGTTTGCGAGACCAAACCTCTTCTGGAATGCCACCTTTTAAGGACATATGAATTGCAGTTTTCAAAGCCTCTCCCCAAAATCCATGAGAGAGATTAGCTATGGACAGCATGCATCTCACCCTCTCACATAAAGTCCTATTATACCTTTCAGCCACACCATTGGAAGAGGGGTTGTATGGGACTGTTAACTCCCTCATAATACCAAGAGTTTCACAAAATCTATTGAATTAAGCACTTGTAAACTCACCCCCATTATCTGTACGTAAGCATTATAGCTTTCTACCTGTTTGAGTGGTCACAAATGCATGAAATTTCTTAAATGCAGCAAAGGCTTCATCTTTACATTTTAACAAATATACCCAAAGCTTCCTAGAGTAGTCATCAACAAAAGAAACAAAGTAAAGAGCACTGCCCATAGATTTTGTGGGCATGCTACAAACATCAGAATGAACAAGATCAAGCACATTAGACTTATGAGAGACACAAGAATAGTAGGAATTCTTTACTTGCTTACCATATTGGCATTCATTACAAAAATCAAGTTTTGAGCCTTTAGCATCAAACTTGTCCAAATTAAATAGTTTATCAAGGCCTTTTTGGCTCATGTGGCTAAGCCTTTTATGCCATAATTCCTTATGTGAATGGATTTTTTCCAAAGCAATAAACTTTCCCAGCAAGGCTTTACCATGCAAGCAATAAAGAGTCCCTTTCTTTGTACCTTTAGCAATCAGCCTAGAGCCTTTGATAAGCTTCCATGGCCCCTTCTCAAAGAGGGTACTATATCCATGCATATCCATTTGTCCAACAGACAATAAGCTTTTCTTGATGCTTGGTACATACCTCACATCATGCAAAACTAGCTCATTAGTACCATCCACTGCGAGAAGCACTGTGCCAATACCTTCGATAGAACAAGCATGGTTATTTCCAAGATATACATGTCCATGGCTGCCTGCATGAAAGGTAGTAAAACACTCATTAATAGGAGTTACATGAGACGATGCACTTGAATCTACAATCCATGTTTGTGATAAAGCATCATTCACACTAAGCAAGGCATCAATCAAATCCCTCTTTGTGATCTGCATATATTGTGCATGAATATTAATAGAAGCATCAATAACTTCAACATGATCTGCTGCTATAGTAGCACAAAGTATATCTTGTTGGAGTTAGACGTCTGCGGAAGCACGCGAACATCACAAGGAAGAAGAAGAAGCTTGGAGCACAACACACAAGACAGAATGTATTACTAGAGAATGTACAAAGATAAGTAGCCCATTAGGGCAATAGGTGTATATACAAGCCGGGGGAAAAAAACCTCCTAAAGAGGGAAAAAAGTGCCCCGGCAGTCCTAGAGTGTTCACACACATCACTACCTAAATATATCAACAAATCCCCCTGGGAGTGATGCGGTGAACAAGGAGCTGGCACTCATGTATAAGGAAGTGCCAAGCTATGTGGAAATCACTCCACAAAAGGAAGTAAGCCCAAAGCTTTGCGGAAAGCTTCAAACTTCTCCCTAGGCAGAGCCTTCCTGAAAAGGTCTGCAATGTTCTCCTGCGTGGGCACATATGCCAAGCTCATCTCCCCAGCAGAGAACCTCTCCCTGACATAGTGATAATGCACCTCAATGTGCTTAGTGCGAGCATGGAACACAGGGTTCCTCGCAACTGCCAATGCGCTCTGACTGTCAGTGAAGATGGTGGTGGCAGAAGACTGGCCAACACCCAAATCAGCCATAAGGCGTCTGAGCCACACACACTCAACAGTCGCTGTGAAAGCTGCCCTATACTCAGCCTCACAACTGGAAGTGGCCACAGTAGGCTGCTTCTTGCTCAACCAAGATATACATGAGCTACCAAGCATGAAGCAAAAACCACTGGTGGACACACGAGTGTCATAGCAACCAGCCCAATCTGAGTCAGAAAAAGCATGCAAATCTGGCGGTAGTGATCCCCCCTTGGGATAAAACAACCCAAGTAGCCGAGTACCACTCAAGTAGCGAAAGATGCGCTTAACCGCTTTCCAATGCGTGACTCTTGGGCAATGCATGAGCCTGCTCATCTGTGAGACAGCAAACTGAATATCTGGCCGAGTAATGCATAAGTAAATCAAGCATCCAACAGCCTGCTGATAGAGAACAACATCAAATGCATCTCCAGCATCATGAAGACTCAATTGTAAACCTGTCTCCATAGGAGTGGCAATAGGCTTACAGTCTTCAAGGCCAAAACGCTGCAATAATGTGTCAATATATTTCGTTTGACACAAAGCCATTCCACCATCAACGTGCATAAACTGAATGCCCAAATAGTGATGCAAATGCCCCAAATCAGACATCTCAAATGAGGCATGCAAATCAGCCTTAAAATCAGCAATATGTGTTTCAATAGGACCAGTGAGCAGCATGTCATCAACATAGACAACAATGATCAGAAGCACATCATTAGCACGCTTAACATATAAGGTGCTTTCAGTTGGACTGTTCTCAAAACCATGTGCAATCAGATAGGCATGTATCTTCTCATACCAAGCACGTGGTGCTTGCTTTAAACCATATAACGCCTTCTTTAACCTACACACCTGGTTTTCATGCCCTTTCTGCACAAAGCCACGGGGCTGAAAAACATACATTTCTTCATGCAAGTCACCATTCAGAAATGTTGTTTTAATGTCCAACTGATGTACATTCCAACCATGATGGGTTGCAAGTGCACAAATGCTCCGAACAGTAGTCATACGACATGTAGGTGCAAAGGTCTCATCAAAATCAATGCCTCTTTCCTGCGCATAACCCTTTGCAACAAGCCTAGCCTTATACGTGTCAACTGTACCATCAGGTTTACGCTTCAGCTTGTATACCCACTTAGTGCCAATGGCCTTCTTGCCAGGAGGCAAGTCACATAAAGACCATGTACCATTCTTCATTATAGCATCATATTCAGATTGCATAGCAGCCATCCAATTTTCTGAATTTTGTGCTTCATCAAAAGAAACAGCCTCATTCTCATCACAGAGACTAGATGCAGCCATAGCATAGCAATCTGATGCAAAGGAGGCACTATGAGAGCCTGAACGAGTACGATATGACAAAGGTGCATCTAATTTGCTGTCACGCAAAGTTTGCACCAGCCATTTTGGCATAGTTTTTGCCTGCTCAATATCAGCTCTCTCATCAACAAGTGCATCATGTAAATCTGCATCAGAAATGGAATGATCTGCATCATCATATGAAACCTGCAAAGGCTGAGAAGTTGCCTCATTAGGACCAGCACTAGCCTGTCCACCTGTAAAAAGAGGCATCAAAGTATCATACATGTCTTTGGAGCTAACAGATGTCTCCTTAGTACATGAAAGCAATGGCTGAATAGCATCTTCCACAAAGACAACATCACGGCTAACCAGAATGCGTTTAGTCTGTGGATGATACAGACGATAGCCTTTACTTTCAGAACTGTACCCAACAAAAATACATTTTACTGCCTTATCATCCAATTTTCTGCGATGTTGTTCAGGCACTAATGCATATGCCAAACAACCAAAAACAGGCAGATGAGCAACAGATGGCTTGCGGTCATGCCAAGCCTCATATGGAGTGATAGACTGCAATGCTTTAGTGGGACACCTGTTCAGTACATATGCTGTACACATGACAGCCTCAAGCCAGAAACTATGTGGTAAAGCCTGACTTTTGACCATGCACCTCGCCATCTCCATGAGTGACCTGTTCTTTCGTTCAGCAACTCCATTCTGTTGAGGTGTATACGGCACTGTACACTGGTGTTTTATCCCACATTCAGCCAGAAATGCATTAAAATCTGAAGACATATATTCCCCCCCTCGATCAGAATGGAGGGTGCCCATTTTACATGCTGACAGATTTTCAGCCAAAACCAAAAACTGTTTGAAGCACATGAACACTTCGGACTTTGCTTTGAGTGGATATACCCATGCATGCCTGGAAAAATCATCAATGAAAGTCACGAAGTAAAGGTAATTTCCAAAAGAGGGTGTCTGCATAGGACCACAGACATCACTATGTACAAGCTGTAATTTCTGCGTAGCCCGAACTGAACCATCTTTTGGAAAGGAAGAACGCTGCATTTTGCCCAAAATACAGCCTTCACAAACATGTTTTCCAGGTGCCTCAAGTTTGGGCAAAGAGGACACCATTTCAGATTTTTGCAGGCGTAACAAACTAGCAAAATTCAGATGACCAAAGCGTGCATGCCAAAGCTTTGCATCTGACATAGCCTGAGAATCATGAACTGCACATGCCGAATCATTCACAGATCTTTCATAGTCTATGAGCTTATACAGCCCACGGCATAAAATGCCAGAAGCAATAATCACATCGCCATTTGAGAGATCATGGACTGTACACCTGTCATCAACAAATTTCACAACCAAGCCAATCTTGGCTAATGCAGAAACTGATAACAGATTCTTTTTGATCCCTGGCACAAATAAAGCATCTGACAAAGTGAAAGAACTACCATCAGCAGTAGTCAGAATGATCTTACCAACTCCCATAACAGGATAAGAGGAGTTATTGGCGCATGTGATAGTATTCCTTGTAGGAGCAGGCTCAAGTGAAGAGAAGAAACTGCGCTGCGAGGTAATATGTTTGGTCGCCCCACTGTCAAAGTACCAAACATCTGAGTCTACTGCAGACATGCACTGATCATGAGAAGATGGGTCAAAACTGCAGACAGTAATAAACGCCCATTCTTCTTCCTGCACAAGATTTGCAGACTCTGTTTTTGGTGTAGAGGCCTCTGCAACAACCATTCCAGCCTCTTTCTTCTTTGCCTCTTTAGTAGCCAGTTTTGGACAGTTCTTTATAATATGATCATTTCCTTTACAGTACTTGCAGAACAATTTCTGCTTTTCTGATTTCTTTTCATCTTTATCCTGGTTCTTCGATTGTGCAGCATTTGCAGATTTCTGCTTACTAGTAGAAGAGCTCCATTTTCCTTTGCCCTTCTGACTAGCCAGGAAAGCTTGATCTGCAACACGCATAATGGACCTGTTCTGCCTGGACTGATCTTCCTGCAACAGAACAGAGACTAATTCCTCAAATGACAAGGCATTCGGATTGCCTTTCATCATCAACCGAAGAGTAGAGGCAAAACTCTGATATGAATCAGGAAGACCATTCAGAACGGTCTGCACAAGTGAGCTATCAAGTATAACCTCATCAGCAGAAATCAATTGTTCCTTCAGGTCTTTGATCTTTGTAAGAAAACTGTCCATAGAATCACCTTCATTCATGTGCTCACTCTCCAACTGTTTTCGGAGGTAAGCAACACGAGCCTCATTCCTAGCCTGGTACAAAGTGGTAAGTGTATCCCAAGCATCCTTTGCTGTTCTGCAAGAGCGAATGTGAGGAATAATGGCACGTTTGACAGACAAAGCTATCAATGCATGTGCCTGGGCATCTCTGCCATCCCAACGAATCTGCTCTGCAGTAGGTGCAACAGAAACAGCAGCACGAATAGGAATCTGCGGAATATCATCTTCGACACCATCTTCATCAGCTCCAACACCTGTATTTGCAGTACCTGTCGTTACAGGTGTAACAGGACGTCTTTCAACACCCTGCACAATGTTCCACAATCCTTTTGCAACCAGTACATGTCGCATCATATAAGCCCATAATGGGTAGTTGGTACCATCCAACTTATCCTCAACAGCCAACATACGGAATACATCACTGCTTTCAGCCATGGCCGGTGACTAAAATACCTTGATGCAGAAAATTGACTATATCTAAAAAAGTTGAACGGAACTGCCCAAACGAGTTATGCTAGACCTGTAGCAGACTTTGAGATGCTTAAACTGGCGAACAGAAACTGGTATATACCTTTGGCACAAAAGGACGAAATAGCCTGCACAAGCGCTACGATAGTGCGTTCGGAGGCCGAAACGAGCTCAGATCGCGATTTTGGCACCACACAGCAAAGCTGTTTTGATCTCAGAAACACCCTGAGTATGCTCACCAAATTTCGTGCGAATCTGAGACTGCAAACGGAGGAGTGTCGACGGCGCCCTAGAAGAAGCGACGACCTGCTCTGATACCAATTGTTGGAGTTAGACGTCTGCGGAAGCACGCGAACAACACAAGGAAGAAGAAGAAGCTTGGAGCACAACACACAAGACAGAATGTATTACTAGAGAATGTACAAAGATAAGTAGCCCATTAGGGCAATAGGCATATATACAAGCCGGGGGAAAAAAACCTCCTAAAGAGGGAAAAAAGTGCCCCGACAGTCCTAGAGTGTTCACACACATCACTACCTAAATATATCAACATATCTTCTGCATTTGGTAGCTCCTCAATGATGACACTAGAGGCCACATTGGCCTTCTCTTTGTCTTTTTCCTTTGAGGTATCATGTGCTTGTCCTTTTTCTCCCTGTCATCTGTGTTCTTCTTTCTTTCTAGTTCAACTTTGTAGTATCTGCAATCAGGCTTCTTGTGACCTTTCCTAGTACCCACATTGATAACAAGTCACTTCAGCCTTGCCTTTGCTTTTGCTCGTGTTCCTTTGTACATTTCCGCTTTTCTTTTCTGTTCTTCCTCTACCCACATTGGCTGAACCACTGCCCTCTCCACTAGCTTTCCTCCTAATTTCCTCATTCAAAATAGAACCCCTTACACAATCAAAGGTAAGATTGGGGCTATTCGAAAGTGAAACAACCAATGTTTCCCATGAATCAGGTAAGGTCATCAACAAGAAGATGGCCTTAAGCTTATCATCAAATGGAGGTAATCGAGAGTCCTGCAAGTGTGAAAGAGTACTTATAAAAGAAGATAAGTGCTCAGCCGCACTTTTTGACTCATCAAGCTACATACACACTAGCTTACACATGGTATTTTCATAAGTGGCTTTCTGCTTCTCCCATACCTCAAAAGCAGTTGTAAGGCCTTTCAAATCCACTAACATTTCATCTGATACAACCATCTTGATGTAAGTGATGGCCTTCTTGTTTAGGTTCATCCATGCTGCATCTGTCATATCTTCAAGCTTGACTTCCTCAAGAGCCCCTTCACAATCTTTAAGAAAGAGAATGCCCAACATTCTCTCTTTCCACAAATCGAAACCATTACCTTCAAATCTCTTGATCGCAAACAAGCTTTTGACATCATAGGAGGTAGAGGCCATGTTTGCACACTAAGAACTTCAAAATTTCACCAAAAAAAGGTAAAATTCACCTGTTGTCTTGTCTACAATTAACTTACGAGACTATAGCTGAGAAATTAAGCCCAAAAACTGTTCAAAACTTGCAAAACTGAATTTATGAAATTTTCTATAAAAAATTTCAAAAAATTCTAGCAAGCTGTAATTGCATACAAAACAACAAATTTTTTGTTTTTCAACCACAAAAGGCATACATAGATGCAAAACCAAGTCAATGGGTGCTTGTTTCCACAAAAGCCCCAACTTTTTGCAGCAATATGACCTATAACATCAGAGAAATGACCTGTTGTAATAAGTTTCTAGCAAGTATGCACTTCCTCAATCTTTGTACATATAGCCCCACTTGAAATGAGAGAGAATTTATGCCACAAAAGACCTGTAGATGAAAAATCAGAAATGTGGATGCTCAAAATGACATGTGGGGATACAAATGGAAGAATAGAATAGAATCTTCACAATGAAACTCTCTAAAAGGCACAAAATTTGCTTCAGGTTTACTGCGGGTTGACTTAATCCTCCAAAAACAGCACTTGTATCGCAAAACAAGGTCTTTCACGATGAAATTCTCCCAAATGCAAGAAAACACCTCCAGCTTAACGTAGGCTGAAGTAGAAAAGCACTTGAATCAACTTCGTTGGGATAGAACAACTCAATGCTCTAATACCAGTTGAAAGAGGCCACCGAGAGCTACGTCATGGTGTGCTCGATTGCTCCAAACACCAAGGGAGTGGGCTGCTATGTGAGGAGAGAGAATGTAGAGAGAGAAACCTATGCAAAAATTTGGAGAAGAAGATGGAGAAGCTAAAGTTGAAGAAGTAACAATCAAGTTATGAGAGATTTGGGACCAAGTCTTATTGATAAGTTACTTTTAAGTCATTTGGGCATGTTCACACATGGCCAATGGCCAAAAGTCATAAAAATAATGTAAATGCCTATAACTCCCCAATTTCGGGTTCAAAAAATATAACAAAAATATGTCTGGAAATCTCATCAAGAGAGCTTTTGTATGGAGGGGTCAAAATATACAAAAAAAAGAGTCCTTGGGGCCTTTATCCCCAAGAGTCAAGACCACTCCTACCACTAGTAAACTCTAGTGGAAGATACTGAATGAGTGGAGGAGATTGTGCTTGCACTTGTGGACTCTAGTTACATTTGTGTTCCTCATTGATTTGAATAGTTATATATAGAGGCATAATGTTGGGAGGATATTTATCTCTCTAGCACATGGTGATCTTAATCATTAGTTCTTTGTGCATGCATACATACATACATACATACATACATACATACATACATACATACATACATACATACATACATACATACATACGTACATACATACATACATACATACATACATACACACATACATATACACATATAGGCATACACATATAGGCACACACACATACATAAATACGTACACACATACATACATACATACACACATACATACATACATACATACACACATACATACATACATACATACACACATACACACACATACATAGAGACATATTTATGTACATACATATGCACATACATAGATACATAGATACATACATACATATATACATACATACATACATATATACATACATACATATGTAAATACATACATACATACATACATACATACGTACAGACATATATAAAGATACATAAACACATACATAGATACATAGACATATATAAAGATGTATACACACATACATACATACATACACACATACATGCATGCATACATACATACATACAAACACATACAAACACAATCATACATACATACATACATACATACATACATACATACATATATACATACATACATAAATACATACATACATACATGCATGCATGCATGCATGTATGCATAGATACATACAAACATACAAAAATACATATCATACATACATGTACACATACATACATACATACATCATATATTTTGAAAATCCATTTTTTACTTTATGTGGGAGGGAATGCATTGTTTCTATCTTGCATTCTAAATGCTAGATTATACTTGTTGAGATGTAGAAATGGTTTGGTAAATGGATTCAAAGTTTTTATTTGAGTGAAGTGATTGGGGCCTTACTTAAAGGGAAAATCCTAGGTCCATATGGACTAACCAACATATTGTTTATTGTTTTTGAAGGTTTTATGGTTGGAATGTAGCTCCCTTGTTTTGAATGGAATTCCTAAGTCTAGTGTTCATCCAAAAATGTTCAAATTGAGCCAAAAGAAAGATGACAAAATAAACCTCAAAAATTGAGGATCGATTACCATGCTTCATATTGTAGATGACACCAATGTTCTATTCTCAAAGAACAAAAAGTATGATGATGTATTTGGATATGCCTTGAAGTTCTTTGTATTGCATCATACTGAAAGTTAAACCACAATAAAATGATAGTTGAGACAATTAATCTCCTATCACTATCATTCATGGTTTAGCATGGCTACAAGTATCTTACCCTAAAATGCATTCTAGTATTAAATTCTAATGGAACTCAAGACTTCCATAAATCAGTGATTGGCATGAACTCCTAATATATAAGATAACAAGCCAAACTACTACATTGTATGCAAGTGAGTGAGACTGCTAAAGCCTAGATCATGAATACTTTTATGAGCCAACCACACTTTATTTCCTTCCTTGTTAAATACCTAAGGAGAAAAAGATACATTATCTTGAAGTGATTAGCAAGAACTTCCTATCAACAAGGCTGAAGGGCTTTGGTGCGTAGAACAAGAGGAGCAAGGAGGAGATGGAATGAGAGAGAGAAAAGGAGAGATGCGCACACATGCGTAGGAGCCTCAAACCGACGTAATGTTCTCTCTTGAGGCGATGCTCTATATATGATGTATATATATACAAATATGGGGGTATGGTCACATGACCCTTACATCCCCAAAAATCTCCCACTTAAGGGTCAATGTGACCATAAGTGGTAACATATAGAAAGACATGTAGGAATATACAATAATGTATAGGAAGAGTCCGGATCTCTACCCATACCAGATCAACCTACCCCAACTATCTCGAGCAAGGTGTATCCATGCACATCAAACTGCTCTAGAATCATATCGGCGAGAGTCGAGCTCACATCTGACTTATGCAAGAGCTCATGAACTTCTTGCAAAGCTCCCACTCACTCTATGCGTGTGTCAATAATCTAGTGACTGACAACTTCGAGTGCAAATGCTCCAATAGTAATTGCAATGTCTAGTCTATAGCATAACAACTCATACATCAGACTCCCGAATGATGAAAAAACATGTGCTATCCTGGCTAACCTAAGTATGTCAGCCATGCCTGTATCCAAGGCATCCAAAGCACCATCATCAAGGCCAACATGTCCTACCATATCTGTGTCAAGATCTGGAATGAGCGAATCCAAGAATGACTGTATAACTGCTGACTCATCAACATCTAAATGAGTCATTCTCTCAATGAGGATGTGTCTAACTATGCACCCTAAGAGCTTGTATACTTGTTGAGCCCATAAAAGTCATGTTGGTCAAAGTCAACTACAGTCAAAGTCAAAAGGTCAAAGTCAACTGGTCAAATTCAACTGGTCAAAGTCAACAAGTTCAAGGTCAAAGTCAATAGGTGTAAAGTCAAAGTGTTAAAATGCAGGTGTCAAAGTGCATAGGTAGTGCACAATTAATTGTCCACAAAGGGTAAATTGGAGAAAGTGAGTTGCAGGTTGCAGAGGTATTTTCTCTAATTTCCCTAAGGTTCAAAGTGTGTTTTAAAGTGTTTTGGAAGGTTCAGGTGAACCCCCCCTTTGGTGCAAAAGTGAAGACTTAAAAGGAAATGTGAAGGTATGTGAAGTGGCAACATACGCACAGGTGAAAGTATGGCCCCCCCAATTAAAATTTTGGGTTTTAGTCTAAAGTCACTACAAGACAAAACAGTGAGTCGTTGGCTACCACTTGTGAAGACAATCTTGGGACATCAAAGTGAGCACCAAGATACCATTGCAGTTAGGAGCGTACGTGATGGACACACTCAAATCAAGGCAAGTTCTATTCTTGGACCAATCTTAGAGTAAGCAAGAGAAGCATAGTCTAAGGGAAGCAAGAGAGAGAAGTGCAAGAGTCACCAAAGTGCGACGCAGAGAAGTGGAAGTGCAAGGTGCATGGAGAGTGACTAAGGATTTGTGCAGAGAGTGCTAAGCTATACTCCCCCAAGGATCTCAAGGTCTCATTGCAGTGTGCGCGTGCCGACAGAAGGTATTCACTCCTCCCCCTTTGTGGAAGCTTGGTGCAAGGTGTGCACAAGGATAAGCTTGAAGCAGGTGGAGGTCTGGTGCAGAGGAGGCCGGTGGCAAGAAGACTTTGGGATATTGGGTATTTTGTAATTGAGCACTCTATGTGATTGTGCACAGAAGTATTGGCTTGTATTTTGCTTCAAACATTGTAATTGTCTTACTGTAATCAATCGGAAGAAGCTTCCAAGGTGTATTTCCTCTTCTAGTCTTTTCATTTTCTCCTACAAACCCTCAAACTCCTTGTCTAAGAATCCCCCAACAAAATTTTGCATGCACGGTGGGACTTCCAAGGAGATTTGAGCTTAGGAGAAACCAAGTGCAAAGCATAGAAGAGATCAAGTGTCGACAGAACCACAGTGCTACTTCATCAAACAAAAGGTAAATATTCTTATCAAGTGTCTCATATTCAGTGGGTTATGAGCTGCTCATGACCACAACGCGGTCCTAAACATTGAGGGTCACCTGCAAGCAGACAAGAAGGAAGGTTGTTAGAAGGTCCCCCAGTCCACTATCTTCAACATCATCAGTCAAGAGCATGGCGGGTCAGGTAGACTTGGAAACTTTACTCTCTAGATTAAATATAAAGTTTCCTTCTTTCAAAGGCCTAGCTCAGGAGGATCCGGATGAACACATTAGAAGGTTCTTGGCACTATGTAAAACTAGAGGCCTAATGGGTAGGGAGGATGCCTTTTTTATTCTCTTCCCTGCCACATTAGAGGGATTAGCTGATAAGTGGTTCAGCCAGTTTGCTGAAAACCATTTTACCACTTGGGATGTGATGAAAGATGCTTTTAAAAATCAGTTCCAGCATGGCAACACTGCGGATATTATCATAGAAGAGCTAGAAAATTCAAGATTAGGTCCAAGAGAAAAGTTCCCAGAGTTTGTGACTCCGGCCAAAGCACTAATGGCTAAATTGCCAGATCCACCACACGATTTTTTTGTTAAGAAATGGTTGGCTAAGCCCCTATCAGTGGCCACCCAATGCAAAATAAAGGAATTAGTGTTACCTACAGCCTCCATAGAGGAGTTCATCAACACAACCACACACTTGGAGCAGATAAGGTACCAGTATGGAGCAACTTCTTCCCAACCAACATATGGTACAGAAATGGAGGATCCAGTGATACAACTAAGGAAAGAGCTGGAGGGCTTAAAAAGAAATAAGCCCTACAAAGAGGAGGAGAATGCTGTTGCTCAGTTGAGAAGGGAGATTGAAGCACTAAAGCTCCAAAAGGAGGAGGAAGCCCAGGCAGAGGAATTGGTTCAGCTGCGATAGGAGTTGCAGGAGCTCAAAGGAGGTGGCATCAAGAGTGGACTTTGGTGTTCCATGTGCAGCAAGCAAGGTCACATAGTAAGTGAATGTCCTCTGTTAAGTGTGACTTGTCAATTATGCAGGAAAGTTGGCCATGAGGCCCATGAATGCTAATTAAGAGGAATGCTTGCAACGACATATTGGACACAAGGAGGACCCCCAACACCAGCAAATGTGATGGCTGCTGCACCAAATCAAGGTAACAACTATAATCCTAGACAGAGGAATAACTTTGGAAATGGGCCTAGGAGGCCAATCAACTGTTTCAGATGTGGAGAATGCGGGCACTATCAAAGTAGGTGCACCCTACCAGAAAATGCCCCTCCTTGCAGGAACTGCCCTGATGCAAGAGACCATTATACAAATTGTTGTCCTAAGAATCAAGCCTCTTCATCCGGGCCTCATATTCAAATGATTTTGGTGCACAAAGAAGAAGTGTGTGATCGGGTCAATGAGCCATCACCATCTACCAGGGTGGTGCAATTAGAAGAAATAGAATCTTTGACTGTGCAGACAAGAAGCAAGGGGAAGGCTCAAGCATACATAGGACAAGGGTCAAAGATTAAGGAATGGAATCAAAACAGAGAACCATCTGAAGATAAAGTCACCACAGGTGCAGATACAAGTCAAAAAGGAGACCTCATATGCACCAATGATGCCATTGGGCATGCCTTCAACAAGGCTCATGAGGAGTTTGATAAGTCAACTGGAGCCCATGCTCTCAAGGAATCAGAGGCTTCAAAACTACTCAAGTCCATGAAAAAGGAGGTTAGTATTTTTTATTTACTAAAGATGGATGGGAAATTCAGGTCAGAGTTATTGCGGATAATTGATGAAGCTTCCACTACAAGTTTGGTGGCAAAGACTGCTGTTTTACATAAAGGAAAGATTGTAGGGGAAGCACCCCTTACAGATTATAAAAGTCCTCGGCTGACAGTATCTATCCAAGGTCATGAATTTCAAGGAGTTATTGTGGATGGTGGTTTTGGCATTAACTTGATGCCTGAACATACAATGGAAAAGATTGGACTCGACCCTTCAAGGCCTGCAAATTTCACTGTTACTTTGGTAGATCAGAGCAAAGTAAGGCCCTTGGGAGTGATCCCAAAAGTTCCACTTGAAGTACGAGGTAATCTATTCATTTTGGATTTTGTGGTTTTAAGATTGCCCCACGTTGAAGGAGGATTTCTCCTCTTAATTGGACGACCATGGCTGAGGCATGCAAGTGTCATTCATGATTGGGGAAAGGACACTATGTGGGTACAAAAGAAAGGGCAAGAGCTGACACAGATTCATTTAGAAGAGGGCCTAGATAATCAAGGAAACACTAGCATGATGCAAACAGTTGGCATATGCATGGAAACAGAATCGGAGGATCAACCCCAAATAGATTTTGAGGAAGAAGAGGATATTCTAAATTGGCTCCAAGCAGGCAACTCTTCCTCTTGTTTTGGAATTTTTCTTAATAATTCTTGCACGACTGAAGGTTATGATGAAGATAAGGAAAAAATCCAGGTTGATGGATTGGGAGAGCCCATCACAGACCACAGAAGGGGCAGGAAGACACCCCTCAAATACAACTTGGAGGAGGATATGACAACCACAGATAAAGAGGTTACTAAAGCTAAAGGCAAGGTAAAAAATTCTAGTGAAGAATGTTCTTTCCCAATTCAAGAAATCCCTGCAGGATGGATGCAAGACAAGGAGGAACACATTGTAGTCCAAAATACACCTGCTTATGAAGCAATGCACGAAAAGCTAGTAGAAGAAGACAAGGAAGAAGATGAGCACGAAGATAATATGGTAGAGAGAAATCTTGTCCAAGAAATACAATTAGGCACTCAAGACAATAATCGACCAGTTTTGGTGGCCACTTGGTTGTGGAACCACCCAGGGCTCCTTGAAAAGGTAAAATCATTCTTGACCCATTATACAGATGTTTTTGCCTGGCATTATAAAGACTTAGAAGAAGTTCTTGCAACTTATGGAGAGCATAGAATCCCTCTGGTTGATGGAGCCAAACCCATAAGAGGGAAGAGTTATAGACTTAATCCAAAATATGTTGAAGCTGTCTATGTGGAAATACAAAAGATGGAGGATGCAGGAATCATCGTTCCTATAGAACACTCAGAGTGGCTCTCACCTATGGTTATAGTACCAAAGAAGAATACTAATAAAATCAGAATTTGTGTTGACTTTAGAGCACTCAACAAGGTGACCATTCCAGATGGGTTCCCAATGCCTTTTGCAGAGAAGCTCATTGAAGAAGTGGCTGGGCATGCATTATATAGCTTTATGGATGGATTTAGTGGCTATAATCAAATATCAATACACCCAGAGGATCGTGAAAAGACTGCTTTTATCACACCTTGGGGAACATATGTGTATGTAAAAATGCCATTTGGGCTCAGAGATGCTCCAGCCACCTTTAACAGAACGGTCAATCTCATTTTTGGCCCCCTATTGCTGGAATCACTTAGAATCTTCATGGATGACTTCTCTTCGTTTTCAGGTTCTCACAAAGAAACTCCTCTAGATTGTTTGGACCATCACTTGAGGCAGCTGCAGAATGTTTTCAAAAGATGCAGGGAGACTAAGCTAAAGCTAATCCAAACAAATGTCATTTCCTTGTGACAGAAGGAACTCTTTTAGGACATGTGGTGTCGGCTAAAGGTATGGCCCCAGATCCTGACAAAATCATTTCTATATTAAATTTGCCTAAACCTAAATCTCCTAAAGAGATTCAAAGTTTCTTGGGGCATACTGGATACCATAGAAGATTTATAAAAATGTATGCAGAGATAGCGAGACCACTGGCTAGATTTACAGGTAAGGAAGTACCTTTTAAATGGGAAGAAGAGGAGGAAAAAGCATATCAAACATTACGGTCAAGGTTAGTGTCTGCTCCTATTTTGATCACACCTGAGTGGTAAAAAATCTTTCATATACATGTAGATGCCAGTGCCTATGCAGTGGGGGCAGTTTTGACCCAACCCAGTGAAGAATTTAAAGTGGACAGACCAATTCAATATGCCAGTAGAATCTTGACCAAGGCTGAAAGGAATTACAGTACTACAGAAAGTGAAGCCCTAGCAATGGTCTTTGATGTCCAAAAATTCCGTCATTACTTACTGGGAGTAAAATTTATTATTATAACAGGTCACCAACCACTAAAATACTTACTCAACAAACCACAAGCCACGGGTAGAATATGGAGGTGGTTATTGTTGTTCCAAGAGTTTGATTTTTCTGTAGTCCATAGACCAAGTAAAGATAATGTTATGGCGGATCACCTATCCAGAATCAATATGATGAATCAAACTAGTGGAATCAATGATGATTTTCAGATGCTCATCTGTTTGCTGTACAAGCTCAAGGTTGGTATTACGATATCAAAAATTTCATTAAAACTGGGTTGTATCCAGAAAAGGCTAGTGCTGTGCAAAAGAAGAGACTGCTAATCAAGAGTAGACCATATACCTTCATTGAAGATAAATTGTATAGACAGGGCAAGGACGACAAGTTTAGGAAGTGTTTGGAAGAAGAAGAAGTGAGGGAAGTCCTTCACTCTGCACATGAAGAAACAGGTGGTGGGCACCTTCCAGGGCGTATTATGAGTCAGAGGATACTGGATGCTGGTTTATGGTGGCCTACACTATTTAAGGATGCAGATGAATGGGGAAAGGCATGTGACATGTGCCAGAGGTGTGGACCTAAGCCAACAAAGCAGAGGCATAACCGCTTGATTGTTTCCACTTCCTGGCAACCATTTGAGAACTGGGGGCTAGATTTTGTAGGGCCCATCTACCCTCCCGCAATTCCAAAAAGAGAAAAATATCTCTTGATAGCTACAGATTATGCGACAAAGTGGGCTGAAGCTATTGGCTCCTCGACTGCACTGCCCAAACTGTTGCGGATTTCATTTATAGTAGCATCATTTGCAGGTTTGGATGTCCACTTGAAATTTGTACAGATCAGGGTACCCATTTTGTCAATAAAGTCCTGTAGGAAATCTTCAACAGGTATAGAATTCTACATAGGACCTCCTGTGCTTGCTATCCAAGAGCCAATGGACAGGCTGAATCGACAAATAAGGTTTTAATCTCAATGTTAAGAAAGGAGTGTATGTTACAACCCACTTCCTGGGGCATTGCTTATCAAGGTACACTATGGGCATACAGGTTAGCCTACAAAGAGGCCACCGGATATTCTCCATTCCATCTGGTTTATGGCATATTGCCCATTGAGCCCTTTGAATTTTTACATGGATCACCTAAGATACCATTCATGCAGGGAAAGAAGGATTGTGATGTCTCTCAGAGGCTAGGAGCACTACATAAAGTGGAGGAAATTTGTCTACTAGCAACAAAACAATTGATAGAGACTCAGATGAAGAGGAAGGAGGCACATTATCGACATCTGTGGAACAACAACATTGAAGCAGGCATGTTAGTTCTTCTCCATAGACCTCATCTTCATACAAAACTGAGAGGAAAATGGCTTCCACATTGGGAAGGACCTTATAGAGTCAAAACAATGCTAAATTGGGGTGTTGTGGAGTTAGAGACGCTGAAAGGAGAGGCCTTGCCACTGGTCAACATATCAAGGCTCAAGGCCTATCATCAACACACTTGAAGAAGTATGGATCACCTGGAACTGCAAAGTCTGTCCAGGTTGTACATAGCTTTCTCATCTCATTTTGCTCAGTTTTAGTAGTTTTCTTTATCAATTTCATTCTTGTTCCTGGTGTTTTTAGCAAACCTAGAAGGCATTTCATAACCTCTGCAAACGAAAAACTTTTGGGTATTTTTTGGAAATTTTTCTAGCAATTCTAGCATTTTTTCTAGCATTTTTTATCCCTTTCTGATGTCATTTTCTTGCCAAATAGGAGGAATAAAAGGAGGCTCTCTGTGGTTTGATGAAAGAAATGGGGCCTAGCCTTGTAGAAAATTTCATGAGAATTTTTACAGAATTTTTTGGCAATTTTTTGGCAGTTTTTTGGATTTTTCCTTCATTTTTTCTATTTTTTGGGTTATTTTCCAATAAAAAAGAAACAAAAAAAAAATAAAAAGGCCCCCCCAAGAATTTCGGGTTGCAGCATTAAAAAAAAAAAAAGTCCCCCAGGAATTTCAGGTTGCGGCATTAAAAAAAAAAAACAAAAACAACCCCCCCCCCCCCACCACCGACCACCGCCCCCCCTTCCCCCCCCGCCCCCCCCCCCCCCCCCCCCACCGACCACCACCGACCACCCCCCCTTCCCCCCCCACCCCCACCGACCACCAACGACCCCCCCCCCCCCCCCCCCCCCACCGACCACCACCGACCACCCCCCCTTCCCCCCCCACCCCCACCGACCACCAACGACCCCCCCCCCCCCCCCCCCCCCCCAATATAAGCTAGTATCCCCTTCTTCACACACATGCAGCAACTCGGCCCATTCCCAGGTATTTTTCTTTGTTTTATTTTCTTTTTAATTTAATTTTTATATATTTTTATTTTTTATTTTTTATTTTTACCATATTATGTATTTATTTATTTTTATTTTTATTTTGTGCATATTTCAATTACGTATTGTATATTTGTTTTTCTTTTTTTAATATATGATTCTTTTATTTTTATTTTGGTTTTTCTTTCTTTTTTATTTCTCTTACATTTTATTTTGTACATATCCTCTTGTAATTAATCATGCAGTACTCTGTTTTGGCCATTTAAACAGTCGTTTTTAGGGTATTTGAGCATGCCGAATCCATATTTTGGATTATGTGCTATCAGTTTGGATGTTTTTTTGTTGTTTTATACATGTTCGATATAGAGTTCCCTTCATAGATCCTTGTTGTATGTGGTTGTAGTGCTTTTGTGACTGCGTTCTCGATCTGCATCTATGGCGTCTTCCGCTCCCCAGCAGGATTCATCCATGGGTACCGAGGCATACTCGGAACTTGCTCCTTCTGCCTTAGCTTTCGGTCCTCTCCATCCCGAGGTAGGCCCCCTACCTCATATGACCTCATCCTGGTCCGCCCCTCTGGCCTCCACCCCGTCCGTCCCTGTCGCCACACTACATCTCGCCCCTAGGGGCCCCCTCCCCTCCATGGTCCACTCCATCCCTAGCAAAAAATTTCAACGCCATACTACCCCTTCCACCCCTACCCATTTCCATGGTAGTCAGCCTTTTGCGGTTTCACTTCCATGCTCCTCCCTCTCTGGTACCTCGTTGTATAGCCCCGGGACCCTTCCCCCTGGTCTTCACCTTCCTGTTGCAGCTACCACGGCCGTGCCGACGCACTCAGATGGTTCTAGTCCACCGTCCTCATCCATCATTGACCATAGAGACCCATCTTCGACCCTATCCCTCCGCCTGCATTTAGCTTTGCCTCCCATCCCACTCATCAATCTCCTTCCCGAGGGTTGCGTCCGTCAGGCCGATCTTTGGCGACTGGCCTCCCTCCTCTTATCCGAGGAAGAGGGGTCCGATATTCGCACAGCGCTGCTTGACTTCCCTCATTTTCCATCTGGTTCGCTGACCCCTGCGGTCGTAGCTGCAGGCATAGGTTCAAGCCTCTCTTCGTTTCATGCTCCACCGACACTCTACTCGGGGTTATCTCGGGAAGATACCGTCGCTTTCTGCATATCATTATATGGTGTTGATGCCATGCCCACACAGTACCAGCTCGCCGTCCTTCATTCATTCATTTTCTTCTTCTTATTTCGTAGTCGCTCCTCGGACCTTCCATTACACGACATCCATATAGCTGACCCTCTTTTCTGTTTTTTACATGGCTGCCCTTTTCCCTATGGCACACTCATGTTCCAATCATTCCTACTTCGCTCCCGACGATTCCATGATGCCCTCCATCGCGGCACTCGTTCCTTCTCCGTTTATTATGCCCCCGTTTTAGCTTGGCTATTCCATCTGCCTAGTACACACACCATAGCTTCCAGCCATTGTCTTGAACCTGCTCATCTTACACATTCTATTGCCCATTCTCCCCACCTCCCCCCCCTCAGCCGACCGTCGTATTGCCCTCAGCCCCTAGCCCTCTTCCGCAGCCACCCCCTTCCATGGCAGCCTCCACTCCCCCTCCAGCTCGGAGAGTCCGTACCCGGTTGATGGATTCTTTTCCCACCTCTACCCCTGCCCCCACCATTCCGTCACCCTCCCCGGCCGGCGCCTCACAGCCTCCTCCATCTCCTGACATCTCCATTGAGTCTGCCTCCACCTCCCATCCTCATCCGTCGCCTCAGGCTTCTCCCACTTACCCCCAGTCTACTCCGGCCCCATCCCCACCACCACCCACCTCGCAGCCTTCCATCCCTTCTCCGGCCCCACCCCCACCACCACCCACCTCGCAGCCTTCCATCCCTGATAGCCTCGACGATGATCCACCTTTCTTGGGCCTAATTTGTGATGCGAGCGTAGTAGCGAGTGATGGAGCCGATGCAGCCCGTCTCTCCCTTGATTCTATATCCGAGAGAGCTACGCTACATTAGCAGGATGCTCTGACGATCGATCGCATTCGTGCTACTGCAGCAGCTCAGTGGCAGACGTCGCGCGATGCGTTGCGGGCCATGCAGCAGGACAGAGACCGATATCGAGATGAGGCTGATGTCGCGACTCACGCTCTTATGGAGATCTGCCAACGTGCATCCTTAGGCATTTGTGATAGTCCTGCATGTCGTTTGGTCTAACGAGAGCACGGTCACCTACACAGATATAGGAGTAGGATTGCTGCATGGACTGAGGAGGCCGCCATCATTCCACTCGCCTCCCCATACTTACCTATACCTCGAGATGATGTTCCACCTTGGGATAGGTCCCCTTCTCCACCGATGCCCTAGATATGATTTTTGTCCTGTGTCTCTCCACTAGGCTCTAGGTCTTCCTTCACCATGGGTTTCCTTAGTTTCTTTTGGTCTACCCTGGCCTCCTTTTCTTGTTGAGGCTCACTTCGTCGGATGCATATATCCTTTTGGTTCCCTTGCCACTGCTTGGCTCATCATGTACTTTCTGCTAGGTAGCTATTTTCCATTCGTTGGCATTTCATGTCCTTACCATGGATTGTATTGGTTTCCTTGTATTTTCTGCTTTTCTATATGATATTCTGGTTCAGTGTTCATTGTGTGTTCCTTGTGCATCTCTGGTTGATTGCTGGTTGTTTTATTACTATGTCTGTGTATAGGTTGGTCTCTCTGTGGTTAGGTAATTTTGTTTTTTTCTTTTTTTTCATTGCCACTCCCCCCTATACTTCCGTCTCCCTCTTTGCTCTTTTCCCCCACCCCTCTTCCACACCCCGCCACCCCGCACCGCAACCTTCTTTCCCCCTCCCCCCCTTCCCCACCCCGACCCCCCCACACATTGTTGTTTACTCTATGGTGCTTTCTTTGCTGCTGTGGATGGACCGGGTGGCTGCTCTCGTGTCTTTTTGTAGTTTTGCAGCTCCATTATCATGGTGTCCTATATGCTCAGAGTTTTGGTTGTAGCTCTCCGGGACGGAGAGCACATTAGGTGGTGGGCAACTATTGAGCCCATAAAAGTCATGTTGGTCAAAGTCAACTGCAATCAAAGTCAAAAGGTCAAAGTCAACTGGTCAAAGTCAACAAGTTCAAGGTCAAAGTCAACAGGTGCAAAGTCAAATTGCTAAAATGCAGGTGTCAAAGTGCACAGGTAGTGCACAATTAATTGTCCACAAAGGGTAAATTGGAGAAAGTGAGTTGCAGGTTGCAGAGGTATTTTCTCTAATTTCCCTAAGGTTCAAAGTGTGTTTTAAAGTGTTTTGGAAGGTTCAGGTGAACCCCCCCTTTGGTGAAAAAGTGAAGACTTAAAAGGAAATGTGAAGGTATGTGAAGCGGCAACATACGCACAGGTGAAAGTATGGCCCCCCCCATTAAAATTTTGGGTTTTAGTCTAAAGTCACTACAGGACAAAACAGTGAGTCGTTGGCTGCCACTTGTGAAGAAAATCTTGGGACATCAAAGTGAGCACCAAGATACCATTGCAGTTAGGAGCGTATGTGATGGACACACTCAAATCAAGGCAAGGTCTATTCTTGGACCAATCTTAGAGTAAGCAAGAGAAGCATAGTCTAAGGGAAGCAAGAGAGAGAAGTGCAAGAGTCACCAAAGTGCGATGCAGAGAAGTGGAAGTGCAAGGTGCATGGAGAGTGACTAAGGATTTGTGCAGAGAGTGCTAAGCTATACTCCCCCAAGGATCTCAAGGTCTCATTGCAGTGTGCACGTGCCGAAAGAAGGTATTCACTCCTCCCCCTTTGTGGAAGCTTGGTGCAAGGTGTGCACAAGGATAAGCTTGAAGCAGGTGGAGGTCTGGTGCAGAGGAGGCCGGTGGCAAGAAGACTTTGGGATATTGGGTATTTTGTAATTGAGCACTCTGTGTGATTGTGTACAGAAGTATTGGCTTGTATTTTGCTTCAAACATTGTAATTGTCTTACTGTAATCAATCGGCAGAAGCTTCCAAGGTGTATTTCCTCTTTTAGTCTTTTCATTTTCTCCTACAAACCCTCAAACTCCTTCTTGTCTAAGAATCCCCCAACAATACTCTGGCATACACTCTGTATCATAAGAGCTATCCGGCTCTACCACACCAAGTGTATCACCATGCTCCACATGAGCTAACTGCACAACATCAACACCAAGATCAAAGTGATGATCACACTCTAAATGAGTATCATCATAATGCTCTACATGAGCATCCACATCATGGTCTAAACCATCCAGCTGATCATCTGAAGTATAATCCATAAGCACATCCACATGATCAATAAAATCATGCTCTATATAAGCATCATGAGAATCCAAAACATGCTCTACATGTGCATCCATCTGAGCATCTAAATCATGCCATACATGTGCCTCAAGAATGTCCATACACCTATTTGTTGGTAGACAAAATTAGACATGAGGAATCTCACATCGCACATAAAACTCAACTCGCACTCAGACGAGATTGTCTCTCACATTAAGTACCTGCAGTGGATACCTGTACGCAATCCTAGCACCTCTGACAAGTGTAAGCTGTCCCAACTGCAACTGAAAGTCATGCTCACTAAGGAATGCATAAGATATGCTCTTGTGTAACAGGCTAACTGAAATCAAGCTCATAGGGAAGGAAGGAACATAGCAAACATGTCTGAGCATAAGTGATGCTCCACTAGGTAGCATAAGGCATACATCTCTTGCACTCTCAATGTCATATGTCGTAGAATTAGACAAGTGCACACATCCACAAATCTCATCTAAGAATTGACAAAACCACTCACAATGTGGAGTAACATGAAAAGTGTCTAATGCATCAAGCAACCAAGCCATATGTGTTCCATCCAATGAACAAGAGGAATCATGAGATGAACCATAAGAGAAAGTGACATCACCATCACTAGCATAATCAACTACTATAGACTCTCCTGAATCCACTACCTGACCTACATCACGTGCATATCTCTGACATTGTTGTCACATCTGCTGAATGGCCTCGCATACATATCGTGTAGTCTCTGGCATAATGCACTACTCGTCTCGTCATTCATCACAGACTCATATATAGAATCCACAAGCTGTAATCAGATAGTGGAGCTGCCAAATGCATCCATATCCATCCATACATGTTCGGGCATGTCACAAGGCCTCTGTGCATCTCTCTACACCTACATGTGTAACCCTTCATGAACCAATGTATGCCACATCTGATCTTTCCATCTCGAAACGTCAGTGCCATCAAACTGAGATGACACCATGCTGGCAATCCAAGAGACTAAATGTAACAAGAGACTAGAAACAATACTCTATCACCAATACAATCACACATGCATATCCATATGCATAACTCACATCACAAATATCTCGATGGAGAAGAAAACCATGTGAACCACTTGTCACATAACCATGCATCTATCATGCACATAAAACTATGAGCATAAGCCTGCTCACCAAGTCTCCAAAGTGACTAAGTAGATGTGAAAGAATCCTAGGAAAAATTCAGCAAATCATCCCCTGTAAACTGAGCTATCAAACAAGATATCCAATAACCAAAGAACAATTAGTAATCTGTCACCACCTATCACTGATCCAACCAAAGATAGTGGCAACTATACATGCCAAAAACTCATGGCAATATACACCAATATAATGGCGATATACCTTCCACTCAATAATAAATCCTGCAAGATGGTCAAACCTATCACGGATAACCTATGAACAAGTCCAAATGAATGGAGATAAGCAATGATCCAAAGCTATCGCACAAGGTTCAAGATCTACTAGAGCTCTCTTCTAGCATAAAAGTCGTACAACTTTTGGCAGCATCTCCTCTCTACAAAGGACTCTAGAACCAAAATAACCATGTGGGAATCACCATCCACATAAGCCAAGAATCACACTAGCAAATAGATATGAGATCAATGATCACATGCTAATAGAACAGCTAATCAAGGTGAAAGATGAGTATGTGCAACTAAGGCTCCAATCTGGATCATGTACTTGCAAAGAAAACAAAAGATACAAGTACGAAACAAGATCCAATCAATGTCTCATAAAATGTGTGCAATCGACAAGTAAATCCATAACCAAGTGGTACAAGCAAGATGTAAACCACAATACCACTATAAATCCACTCACAATGCCATGATCAAATTATGATGACATAAACCTCAAAAAAAGAGTATACCGCAATGTCATCTCACATGCCAAACATATGACAAGATCATGCTCTACTCTCATATGGAGGAGTTACCACAGTGATCATACATGTACAATGCCTTAAAGCTCTGAAAATAAGAGCTTGCACACTGAGAATCTCTCTCGAAGAAGTTACAAACCAAAAAGAAACTCCAAAAGCAACTAGGGTTGTTTAGGTGAAAATATACTGCTCTGTGTTTTGCTGTTTCAAAGGTGTTAACCTCTCAGTTTGAACTTTTGCTCTTCAGCGAACTTCAACAACTTTTTTGTGGCTACGTAAGGAGATAAATAACACCTCCATCGGAGGTGTGTACCTCAAGATATTCACAAAACAAGCATCAGCTCTCGATTTCACCTTCACCTACAACACTACTGCTCTGTATTTTGCAATTTCAATGACTTTGTGCTCAGAATCTGGATATGTCTTCTTCTATAAATTGTAGAGGCTATTCTAAGCTATGCATAGCAAGTTGAATCCTATCCTTCCAATTTGTAGAACTCAACATATAGCAAAAACACTACCAGTTGTCCAAGTGATTCTAGATTCATCTTTTACATCAGTCTGTGTTTTTTGAATTTACCATAGTCTACAACTCCGAACCAGGTTTTGCACCCTTCTATGCATTTTTAGTCCTCTATGTTAGCTATACATAGAACTTTTAAACGCATCAATCTAAGCTCCTTAGCTCAAGTTATGGCCGAAATACTGAACAACTGTCGAGAGATGCGGACATGTACTTTCACCTCTTGTGACCTAAGCTTCCATTGGATCTTGTTGCACACCAGCCTTCAACATGCTCTGATACCAATGAAGGGCCTTGATGTCCAGAACAAGAGGAGCAAGGAGGAGATGGAATGAGAGAGAGAAGAGGAGAGATGCACACATATGCGTGGGAGCCACGAACCCACATAATGTTCTCTCTTGAGGCAATGCTCTATATATGATGTATATATATGAAAATGGGGTTAAGGTCACATGAACCTTACCTCCCCAACAAAGGCATGCTAAGAGAAGAAAATTTTAGCGTCAAAGAAAAGAAGGAAGATCACCAACCTAACAAACGAAGAGATACAAGGGCAAAAGAAGCAAAAGGGAAAGAGGAAAAGAATTAGAGAGTAGCATGGACTCCCAATTGTAGCTTGAGGGGGGGTGTGTTGAAATTTATGGAACTTGTGCAAGCTCCAATTCTAAGGCTTGACACATACTCACGTCTCATTAATTATCTCTTCATCATTTATGTATTTCTTGTAGGCCCAAAAGGAAGATAGGCATTAAAAATATAAACATTCTACTCATAATCTTAAAGAAGGGTGTTGAATTAAAAGTGTAAATGTATTTGTGGCTTAGATGAAAGCCAAAATATGATTAGAGAGATGGAATACTAATAAAGAGGCATGGAAGTATCCATAATCAATGATTTGGAGCACCAAAAATCACCCAAAGAAATGGAAGAACAAAGGACATGAAGTGAAAGGTCAAGAAGTAAGAGAAGATGCAATGGTAGGTGAAGAGACACAAGCTCCCATGCACATATCTCTATTTATAGAATTCATTTCAGCATGCAAATTTTTGAAGATGACAAGGAGATGGTGTAGAAGCATATCTATGTCATTCTCACCGATGGATATCCGAAGGAACCTCAATAGCAAGCTATAAGGTACATAGGCATTCTAGCCACATATCTTTCTCCACATTGTAGATATATTTAGGCAGTGATGTGTGTGAACACACTAGGACTGTGGGGGTACTTTTTTCCCTCTTTATGAGGTTTCTTTCCCCCAGCTTGAATATACACATATAGCCCTAATGGGTTACTTATCTCTATACATTCTAGTGGTAATACATTCAGTATTTTGTATTGTGCTTCACGCTTTGTCTTCTTCCCTGTGCTGTTTATGTGATTCTGGAGACCTTCAATTCCTAGAATTCGTATAAGAGGAGGTCGGTTCATCTAGGGCATCATCGACACCTCTCCGGTTGTAGTATCAAATCGCATAAAATTTGGTGAGCATACTCAGGGTGATTAAGAGATCAAAGCAGCTTTGCTTTGTCATGCAAAAATCATGATCTGAGCTTGTTTTGGCCTCCGAACATACTATCATAGTGCTTGCATAGGCTATTTTGTCTTTTTGTGCCAAAAATATATATAGGTTTTGGTTCCCAAGTATAAGCATCTCAAAGTCTACTATAGGTTTAGTAGAACTTGTCTCTGTAGTTTTGTTCAACTTTTTTAAATACAATCATTTTTCTACATGAGGGTATTTTAGTGAGTGGCCATGGCTGAAAGCAATGATGTATTTTGTATGTTGGATGTTGAGGCTAAGTTGGATGGTACGGATTACCCATTGTGGGCTTATATGATGCGTCATGTATTGGCCACAAAAGGATTATGGAATATTGTGCACGGTGTTGAAAAACGTCCTATTATACCTACAAATACAAGTATTGAAGTTGATGTAGACAGTGTTGAAGATGACAATATTCTTTATGTTCCTGTTCTTGTTGCATATTCTACTACACCTACTATAGAGAAAATTTGTTGAATTCATTGACGATAGGTGTACAGTTCATGCTTTGTCAAATGGCAATGTGATTATTGCTTTTGGCATTTTATGTCGTGGGTTGTATAAGCTCATAGACTATGAGAAATATGCGAATGATTCAGCATGCGCAGTACATGATTCAGAGGCTATGTCAGATGCAAAGCTTTTGCATGCATGCTTTGGTCATCTAAATTTTGCTAGTTTTCTATGCCTACACAAATCTAAAACCGTGTCCTCTCTACCCAAACTTGAGGCACCCGATAAACATGTGTGTCAAGGCTGTATTTTGGGCAAAATGCAGAATTCATCCTTCCCAAAATTACAAAAGTCCTTATAGATAGTGCTTTTCGTGTCAATATCGCCATTGCGGCTTTGTATCAGAAGCTAGGCTTGAACAAAATTGAACCAATTGTAAGGACGTCACATGAAATTTTGTAATATTCATAGCCATTTTTGTAAATACTTCGGTGAAATGCTATAATGTCCGAAGCGATGTATCTTTTTATCACATTAATATAAAAGAGCAAATGTACTCCTGTCACTTAGCAATAGAGGTGTGCATGATAGATTTGCTTTGGATTGTTTGTGGCAAAGCAATCGAGTGCACACTCGTTGTTACCCAATTTTGTGCATCTGTAGAAGTTTTGTTTTGTGTCATTAAGTACGATAATTAATCTATTTTGGTTCAAGTGGACAACTATTGTATATTGCTTAATATAAGTGAATCTGGTAGTAGTTAATCATGGAGCAATTATTTCACGATGAGTACCTTTGGGTAGATAATATTTTGAGTAATGTCACTACAACATATGAGGGGCATACCGATGCTGCATATATCGATGGTCACTCCCGTCATCGGTATAAATGTTGGAAAAGTCCACTTAAAGATACTGAGAGTCAAGTGACCATCAGTATGACCGTTTAAAATGGATCGTCCGGATTTCTCGCAATCGTCGGTATGAGCATCAGTATATGCGTTGGTATGAGCATCAGTAATTTACTGGAAATTTCCGACGCACATACCAACGCCCATACCAACGCATATACCGAGGCCGTGTTTTAAACATACCGAGAACTCGAGAGAAAAACTGAACATTTTGTGCGTGTTTGAGTACTGGATGTCTTTTGTCGAACTTGTGCATGTGAACCGAATTGCAACCTACATAGTCTTGTGCACACACACACAGATCTCTCTCTCTACACACAAACACAGACTCTCTATTTAGATCTCACATCTTGGTAAGTGGTGCGCGTACTCTTAGCCTTTGTCTTTCTCTATGCTTTAGGTCTTATAATTTCTCTTCTCTTTGATTTTGCAAAAGTTCTTTGGCATTGATTCTTTGGAATTCGACGATAGACGACATACATTACGGTTTGATGACAACGATCCAAAAGAGGGACATACTTGTAAGTGATTGCTTATTCTCTATTGATAGAGAGAGAAAGGGAGAGAGAAAGGGAGAGAGAGATAGAGAGAGAAAGAGAGAGATAAGAGAGAGAGAGAGGGAGAGAGAGAGAAAGAAAGAGAAAGAGAGAGAAAGAGAGAGAGCGAGAGAGAGAGAGAGATGAGAAAGAAAGAGATATAGAGAGATAGGGAGATAAAGAGAGAGAGAGAGTGAGAGATAAAGAGAGATGAAAGAGAGGAAGATAGAGATAGGAAGATAGAGTATACATACACACACATACACACACATGCATACATACACACACACATACACACACATGCATACATACACACATATACACACATGCATGCTTACATACACACACATGTATACATACACACATATACACACATGCATGCTTACATACACACACATATAGACACATGCCTGCATACATACACATACAAATATACACACATGCATACATACACACACACATGCATACACACATACATGCACACACATATATACACATATGCATACATACAGATACACACACACATGCATACACACATACATACACACAGACATATACACACATACAAACACACACACATACATACACACATGTACACACATGCATGCATACATACACACACATATACACACATGCATGCATACACACATATACACATACACACATGCATACATACACACACATGCATACATACACACACATGCATACACACATGTACACACATGCATGCTTACATACATACACATATACACACATGCATGCATACACACACATACATACACACACACATGCATACATACACACACACATGCATACACACATACATACATACACACATATATACACATATGCATACATACACATACACACACGCGCATACACACATACATACACAGACATATATACACACATACATACACACACACACATACATACACACATATACACACATGCATGCATACATACACACACATACACATATACACACATGCAGGCATACATACACACACATACATATATACACACATGCATACATACACACACATGTACACACATGCATACATGCACACACATATGTACACACATGCATACATACACACATATACACACATGCATGCATATATACACACACATATATGCACATGCATGCATACACACACACGCACACACACACACACATACATACACACATGTATGCACACACACACATGAATGCATACACACACATTCATACATACACACACATACACATCTACTCACACATGCATACATAGACACACATACACATATACACACATGCATACATTCACACACACACACATACATACACACATGCACACATATACACACACATAAGCTAGTGTTTTAATTAAATATATATAATTAAGTATATATAATTAAATATATAAAATTTCAATTTTAAAGTTTTTTACATCAAATTTATAAAAATAGGATTAGGATTTTAGGCTATTTACACATACATACACATATACTTATACACATATATATACACATGCATACACATACACACATGTTTTAGGTCTAGGTCTTTCGGATTAGGGTTTTACGGTTTTTACACATGCATAACATATATACACACATACACATAAACATATAATACATATGTACATGTATATGCACATGCATACAGAAATATACATATTTTAGGTCTAGATCTTTAAGATTAGGGTTTTAGGGTTTAGGCATACATATAATTCAATTATATTTATATTAAGAGAAAATATAGAAAAAAATAAGAAAAAAGCTGAATATATAAATAAATATATATATAAAACAAGATAATTATATGGATAAATAAATATGAAAACAACAAGTGTTTTAAATAAATTAATTAAATATATATAATCAAATATATAAAAATAGGTTTAATTTTAAGGATTTTAATGAGAGTAAATATATATACACATACACATACAAACATATACTTATACACATATCTATATACACATACACATATATATATACACATGCATACACATATATACATGTTTTAGGTCTAGGTTTTAATGATTAGGGTTTTAGGATTTTAACACCTGCATAACATAGATACACACATAAACATACACATATAATACATATATACATGTATATACACATGCATATAGAAATATACATATTTTAGGTCTAGATCTTTAAAATTAGGGTTTTAGGGTTTAGGCATACATATAACTCAATTAAATTTATATAAAGAGAAAATATAGAAAACAATTAAGGAAAAAATCTGAATATATAACTAAATATATATAAAAAATAGGATAGTTATATAGATAAATAAATATAAAAAGAACTAGTGTTTTAAATAAATTAATTAAATATATATAATTAAATATATATAATTAAATATATATAATTAAATATATATAATTAAATATAAAAGAATAGGATTAATTACAAAAAAATCTGAATATATAAATAAATAAATATATAAAATAGGATAATTATATAGATAAATAAATATAAAAACAACTAGTGTTTTAAATAAATTAATTAAATATATATAATTAAGTATATAAAAATAGGTTTAGTTTTAAGGATTTTAATGACAATAAATATATATACATATACACATACACACATATACTTATACACATATCTATATACACATATATACATGTTTTAGGTCTAGGTTTTTCTTATTAGGGTTTTAGGGTTTAGGCATACATATAACTCAATTAAATTTATATAAAAAGAAAATATAGAAACAAATTAAGGAAGAAATCTGAATATAAGAATAAATATATATATAAAATAGGATAATTATATAGATAAATAAATATAAAAAGAACTAGTGTTTTAAATAATTTAATCAAATATATATAATTAAATATATAAAAATAGGATTATTTAAGAAAAAATTCTGAATATATAAATAAATAAATATGTAAAATAGGATAATTTTATTGATAAATAAATATGAAAAGAACTAGTGTTTTAAAGAAATTTAAATATATATAACTAAATATATAAAAATAAGATGTTAATTATATAAGCAATAGACATATATATATATATATATATATATATATATATATATATATATATATATATATATATATATATATATATATATATATATATATATATATATATATATATATACATACATATAATACATATGACACATATACACATATATAGGTCTTTAGTATTAGGGTTTTAGGATTAGGGTTTTAGGTTTTTTTAGGTGTTTAAGTATTTAGGTTTTAGTATTTCAGGTTTAAGTCTTTAGGAGTATGATTTTTAGGTTTAATAAAAAAATCAAATGCTCTAAAATGTCCATATTGTATCAGATAGCTAGTTTGGATGTGGAAGAGAGAATGGCATGTCCTTGCACTCAGTGCAAGTATCAAATTTATCATAAATGATGGATTTGTACTCCACATGTTAGAGAGTACGGATCCTTTGATAAAAGTCGACTAGAAAACCTACGCTACCATTCGCATGGTCCCCAAGGTGAGCAGATGGATCCAAACAACATTGTACCGGTAACCTCTCGTGGACAAAAGAGAAACTTTCCTATTATTCCACGAATTAAGAACATGTTTAGATGCAAATCTATAGCTGAGTTAATGTCATGGCATACAAAGAGCAGGTCTACAGATGTTATAATTCGAGTGCCTACTAACTCTGATGCTTGGAAGCACATAGATAGTAAGTGGCCAGAGTTTGCTAGTGAGCCTCGGTCTATACCTCTAGGCCTAGCGATGGATGGAGTAGATGCATTTGGTTTACGCAACTCTTCATGGAGCACATGGTCTGTATGTTTAGTCAATTATAACTTCCCACCATGGTTGGCCACAAAGAAAGGTCATTTATTCTCATATTGTACCAGGTAAGTATAAGATAAAAAACATGGATGTATATCTTGCACCACTTATGGAAGAACTGCGTATTTTATGTGATGGGATTATTGTGCATGACATGTCTCAACCTATAAGGAGACGAGACCTGCGAGTGCAAGGCATACTTAGGTGGATGATGCAGGATTCACCTGGTTATGATGAATGTTCAGGTTTATCGATTTCGGGTTAGCATGCTTGTCCCTTATGCGAGCCACGACTCCAAGCACACTATTCCAAAGCACTACGTAAAACTGTATATGAAGGACACCATAGATATATGCCTGATGGACATGTTTTATGTGAAGGACAAATTATTCAACAAGCGCAACACCAAATGAAAGCTAGCGATTGGAAACAACTGTGGGATTCAGAAACTCCAATCGCTGGCATGAAATGGTTGTCCATTTTTCATTAACTCCCTTATTAGAGTGAATTATTGATCAATCATTTGATAGTCCCGATGCATATTTTTAAGAATATGGGAGAGATTCTTTGGAAGACTTTGATCGAAAAGAAAAAAGCAAAGCACAAAGGGAGGACTTAGAAGAGTGAGGTCCTATGCGAGAGTTGTGGGCAATTACTAAGCCCAATGGAACAGTATCATTACCAAGAGCTCCTTGGTTGCTTCGCAAGATGGACGAGCAACAAGTGAAGAAAACAATTTCAGAGTTTAAGACACCTACTGGATGCATGAGGTATCTAAAGGCCACTTTCACATGAAACGACGATCTTGGAGGGCTCAAGTCTCATGATTGGCACAAGTTTTTACAGTTTGTGCTCCTTATAGCCTTAAAAGATTGTCTCTGAGAGGATGTACGAAGAACCATCTATAAAATTAGTTCTTTAGTACAGTGGATCTCTTCTAGAGAGATAAATAGAGATAGCATAGAGAGTGCGAAACTGAATGCTATCGAGGGTGTTTGTATGGTAGAGAAATACTTTCCCACTAGTATTCTCACTATTCAACTTCATTTACTGGTTCATGTGGTAGATGAAGTTGCAATAGCAGGAACTGTTCATAGTCGATGGATGTTCTTCTTAGAGCGCTTTATGAAGACATTAAAAGGGTTTTTTCGATAGAGAGCACGTCCAGAGGGAAGCATGGCAGAGGGATGGCTTGTACAAGAGTCCTTTGTATTCATAACTGAGTTTCTACGTATGTCAGATCCCGATATGCGTCACTTATGGAGTGATGATGAAGATGTTCATCTCATAGGCGATGAACCATAAGGTAAAGGATTGCAAAAAAAGATGGATGCAGCTTTCAGAGAGAAGGCAATGAAGTTTTGCATAGTTAACTCTAAGCCTATGCAGAAGTGGTTAAAAAGTATGAGCTTGCCAAGGAGACCATCACAAAGGAAAGAGCTCAACTTTGAAGCAATCGTTCCACTCGATTTTTGCCTGTTCCAGAAAGTCTTTGACCTCTTCCACCTTTTCAATGAGCAGATGGCTAGATACCGCAGTTTGACAGGCAAAGGCAGCGGGTGAAGATATCTCTGGTGAAGAGGAAGAACTCGTAGAGGGATGTGATTGGGAGTATAGTAAATACGATGCACTATGGTCTCATGGACGACACTTTCGGATCGCACGAATCGATAAAAATAGGTCTACTTTTGATAGTGGGGTGATTGTGAACTTTTTGCAAAAACGTAGAGTGAATGCAAGAGATGATAATGCTCAAGAAGGCTAGTTAGATTATTGTGGTGTGATTCAAGATATCTTGAAACTATCTTTTAGGAACTTTGATTACTTTGTTTTGATGTGAAATGGTTCAAAGTAGTCACCTCTGGAAGAAACGCAATAGGAGGCGGGATAAAATCAGTTTGCTTCAAGTCGACTCCAGAAAATGTACATTTGTACTTCCTGAACACTGTGAGCAAGTTGTTTTTATACCAGATTCAAAGGAACCAGAGTGGCTATTTGTTTTACAAGTCATCCCACGTAGTAGAAAAATTTGTGAGAACATAGATGTAGAAGAAAGTCCATCTCTAGTGGACTCAGAGATTTATTTGATAGTTGAGGAGGAAGAGATAATTGTTTGAGAAGAAGAGGTCATTGAAGAAGATGAAATACAAGACAAAGCAATAGATAATGATCATGAAGAAACCAGCATAGCAAGCGATTTAGAAGTCATCAATATAGAGATAGATATTTTTGGTGCATCGGATCTCCAAGAGGATGCTAGACTAGAGGATTTTTGAATCAAACACTTGTACATGCTAATTTTTGTTTATTTTTTTTGCTAGGTTTTTTTGTACCCTACCATTTCTCTATATTATCTTTATTATCACATGCTAATTACTTGAGTTCTTTTGTTACAGGGCATGATGGAAGACAGTCTCTAATAAAGTAAGTCTATGATCTAAGGGTCCAGTTGGTTCAGAAAGATCTGAAATCGGACACCGTTTGGTCGCCCGTGTGTATGACAAAAGATCTTGAGTCTAGGCTTACTAGTTCATTTAATTTTGTAACCAAGTGATCCACTTAGCCTAGTGGTTAAGACTCAAGGATGTGAAGGAGGAGGTCTTGGGTTCAACCCCCATGGGATACATGGGGAGAGTGTTTTGCCCAAAGAGCTCTAGAGCCTTCTAGAAGCGTCCACTTGAGTTAACTCTCGGACCACTTGCAGCACATGTAGTTACATGGCTGATACATGGATGGTTAGTATCCACCTGCCCAAGAGGACAGTTCCCTGGAGAAAGCTATATATAGAGGCATTTCATTGGGAGAAGAGTCATCTCTCTAGCATATGGTGGCCGTAATCCTTGTTCTCTTGCATTGGTATCAGAGCAAAGTGAGACAGTGTTTTGAATCATTTAGGCAGGGATGCCACCACAGAGATAAGACATGTTCTTCTAGTTCTAGAACATGACCATGTTCCTCTAGTTTTAGAACATGAGGCTCGGGGGTTGCCTATAGTACTTATATAGCTCTATTTCCGAGGATGAAAATATTTTCCAAGGGAGGAAGAATGTAATAGAGTAAGTCTATGATCTAAGGATGCGGCCGGTTCAAACAAATTTTAAATCAGACACCGTTTGGTCACCCGTGTGTATGACCAAAGACCTCGAGTCTAGACTTACTAGAAGGTCATTTACTTTTGTAACCAAGTGATTCACTTAGCCTAGTGGTTAAGACTCAAGGATGTGAAGGAAGAGGACTTGGGCTCAAACCCCATAGGATACATGGGGAGAGTGTTTTGCCCAAAGAGCTCTAGAGCCTTCTAGAAGCATCCACTTGAGTTAACTCTGGTTAACTAGGACACTTAGAGCACATGTAGTTACATGGCTGACACATGGATGGTTAGTATCCACCAGCCCAAAAGGCAGTCCCCTGGAGAGCGCTGTATATAGAGGCATTTGGTTGGGAGGAGAGTCATCTCTCTAGCATGTGGTGGTCATAATCCTTGTTCTCTTGCACAGTCCTCCAATCACTCCACATTCCATGACAGAGGAGCAGTTCTTAGAGTTCATCTCTCAGGTACCTCCCGCATATATGGCTGCTCCATCACAGTATTAGATCACTCATGGTAGCACTCCCCTCGGCCTCACTCTTGGCATCCTCACTCCCACCGGTGTCACTCCTTTAAGCTTCTCATGTATGTTCCTCTTATGTTTTGTATATTTGTTGCAAGAGCTGGCAATGGGTCATCCTCCAACACGAGCAGATGAGGCTTATGGATATCATCATGGATTGATTGCACTATTGGAGGACTTGGAGGAATGCGGTGCGATCATTTCAGGGGAGCGTTTACGATGAGGTGATGAATTTATAAACTTGGTTTTTACTTATTCTTTGTAAATCTCATGTGAGTTTATCTCATTTCATGAATGTTCTTTGTTGCACAATTGTTGATATGGAACATTCTTTGCATGTGTATGGCAATGGCACACCAAAATTTTGTATTTGATTTTTATATGGCACTGCCTACCTTAGTGCCACATTTGGTAAAATCGTCATATATGACAGTGGTTTGCCACACTCTTGTACATGCTTCATTTATGAAATACATAACTCTTCTTGTACATGGTTCATGGTTCATGGTTCATTCTGATTATCTCTTTTGTGTCCGATAATCTTCTGTTTTATGAAATCATATTTCGGTTGACATTAGAGTACACATCACATGTACTTGGTTTTCTTTTGTGTAGAGTGTATTGTCTTTTGCTAAGCAACATCATGGTAATGTTGCTGTAGCAAAAGACAACACACTATGCCCAAAAAGAAATTTGCAGATATGGTTGTCGGTATAAGGGATGGTACTCCTAGTAATGCCATCGGAATATGCGTGGATACACCCAACGGGCGTCGGTATACATGGCAGTACACCCAGTAGTGGTATCAGTATAACCATCCATATAGGCATCGGTAATAATGACGTTTATATCGATGCTCATACCGATGCTCATACCGATGCTCATACCGATGCTCATACCGATGCTTATATCGATGCTTATACCAACACTTTAATATCGACAGACATACCCACACCTACATGGATTTCGGGGGAAAATATGCGCCTTCATTTCCCTTGGTAAAAACCTCCATATACGGGCAATCTGTTGTAGTGTGTATGAGTGAGCAATCACAGTCATACATATGATTGCCACAAGTTTGAACATTAATAAGTTAGTATTAACATATATTGGTCATGGTGGTGGTGTTAACTAATTAGTCTATGTAGTGAGAAAATGACTATAGGGCCTCTACTTTGTAGACCCCTATCCAACCCAAGAACCCTATAAAGTATTTCTATCACTATTATCTTAACCACATACAATAAAGTTAGAACAGAGATTTAACAGAATCAAGTTTTCAGTTAGGATGCCTAACTAGTCTAGTATCCATCTCGTGGGGTTAGTTACGAATATTCCTATTACACTATAGGGTGCAATCTATTATATGACTTGTTGTTTTGGACTTACCTGAGTTAAGTTTGGATTATAATTTTCTTTTTGGCCATCCTTGGCTAAAGCAGGCTAAAGTTTTACAAGATTGTTCATCCCACAAACTGATCTTTAAATGTAATCACAGAAAATACACTCTTTCACTAGATGATATTAAACCATATGAAATCCATGCTAGGCTTTATGTCGCTCAACTAGTCTATATGCTAGACTATCTTTTGGACCATAAGGAAACAAGCTTTCTGTCTGCTAACTAGGATCTACTCTCTGTTGGAACAATGCACTTCCAACATGTATTGGACTATTGGTCCCCAACACCCTAGAATGTTCAAACAACTATGATAGAGACTAGAATTTCACCGGACGATCTATTGGACTTAGAAAAATTGCCAAAACATTTGCATCAGGGGATGGATAATACATTTGGGTAGCAGACTTATGTTCCAGAAGATCAATTAATTACTTGTAGCCTAGGTGATGATTTAAACCCATGACTTCTCAAGACTAGAGCACGATTGGAGGAATTTTTTAAATGGGATCTTTAAGCATTGTTAATCAAGTTTCTTGACATATTTGCATGAGATTACAAGGACATGTAAGGAATAGATCCTCGAATATACTAGCATAGAGTAGTCTTAAAATTAGATGCTTATGTGGCTAAGCAGTAGAGTTATCGAATGGGCCCCCATAATGTTGAACAATTCAAAGATGAATAAGATCATTTAATATGGATTCAGTTTATACTTCTAGTCGAACATGTGAAATGGATCTCTCCAATTGTCATCATACCTAAAAAGAATAAACAACCCCGAATCTGTGTTGACTACCAAAAAATGAATGTAGGTACCATTCGTGACCTGTTTCCTTTGCCCTTCATGGACATTATGTTGGATGAAGTTTCCGATCCTAAAATCTACTCCCGTTTAGATGGGTACAATGGTTATAATCAAGTTTGTATGGTTGAGGAAGATATACCTAAAACAACTTTATTACAAATTGTGGATTTAACGCATGCACAATCATGTGGTTTGGGCTTGAAAATGCCCCTAACACTTTTCAACACTATATGTAGGTAATTTTGTATCCTTATGTCATTAGCTTCATGCATATTTCTTGATGTCGGGTGCTACTAATGCACATCTACAACACCTTCATCTATGCTTTCTTAAGTGTAGAGATTATCTAGTGTACATTCACATGATCAATAAAATCATGCTCTATATAAGCATCATGAGCATCCAAAACATGCTCTACATGTGCATCCATCTGAGCATCTTAATCATGACATACATGTGCATCAAGAATGTCCATCTACCTATCTGTAGGTAGATAAAATGAGACATGATGAGTCTCACATCGCACATAAAGCTCAACTCCCACTGAGATGAGATTGTTTCTCACATGAAGTTCCTACAGTAGATACCTGTACCCAATCCTAGAACCTCAAACAAGTGTAAGCTATCCCAACTACAACTGAAAATCATGCTCATAAAGGAATGCATAACATCTGCTCTCGTGTAACTACCTAACTGAAATCAAGCTCATAGGGAATGAAGGCACATTGCATACATGTCTGAGCATAAGTGGTGCTCCACTGGGTAGCATAATGCATACATCTCCTGCACCCTCAAAGTCATATGCCGTACCATCAGGCAAGTGCACATATCCATGACACTCATATGAGAATCAACAAAACCACCCATGATGTGGAGTAACATGAAAAGTGGCTAATGCATCAAGCAACCAAGCCATATGTGTGCCATCCAATGAACAAGAGGAATCGTAAGATGAACCATAAGAGAAAGTGACATCACCATCACTAGCATAATGAACTATCATAAACTCTCTTGAATCCACTACCTGTCCTGCATCACGTGCATATCTCTGAGGTTGTAATCACATCCGCCTAAAGCAACATCCATGAATATGGCCCTCATGACCACAATACCAACATCGAAGCTATCGATGTGACCTATGTCTCACATGAATCAATGGACTCACATACATATCGTGTAGTCTCTGCCATAATGCACTACTCGTCTCCTCATACATCACAGACTCATATATACAATCCACAAGATGTAATCGGATAGTGGAGCTGGCCAATGCATCTATATCCATCCATACATGTTGAGGCATGTCACGAGGCCTCTGTGCATCACTCTGCACGTACATGTGTAGACCCACAGGAACCAATGTATGCCACATCTGATCTTTCCATCTCAGAAAGTGAGTGCCATCAAACTCAGAAGACACCATGCTGGCAATCCAAGAGACTAAATGTAACAAGATACTAGAAACAGTATTCTATCACCAATACGATCACACCTGCATATCCATATGCATAACTCATATCACAAATATCTCGATGGAGAAGAAAACCATGTGAACCACCTATCACATAACCATGCATCTATCATACACATAAAACCATGAGCATAAGACTTCTCACCAAGTCTCCAAAGTGACGAAGTAGATGTGAACGAACCTTGGGAAATATTCAGCAGATCATCCCCTATAAACTCAGCTATCAAACAAGATAACAAATAACCAAAGAACAATGAATAATCTGTCACCACCTACCACTAATCCAACCAAAGATAGTTATTTCCTTTAAAATGTAGCCTAGCTTTCTCAACGCATGATGTAGCTACAACAAAACCATCAATTGTTGCATCTAATCTAAGATATTCACAAAGCTTCACCTAAGATGACTTGGGTAGAGCTTTTGCTTTCCATTCTTAACCAGAAAATCGCTTGGAGCATATGGGAGACGTGAAACAAGTGCTTTTGTCCTACTGTGAATTTTGTGAAAGGATTCACCTAATCTCAACTTTAGGTTTTCTAGCTGATCTAGACATTTTTTGAGGAGCACTTGGTCAGAATGTCTACACGAATGCCATCCTTAGTGCCTGCCACATAGTGACATGGTCATCTTCATATTGACTATACCATTTGTCTGCACGACTTTCCAATGTAGATAGGAAGTGTACCAACATTGCATCCTCTCAGTTATGTAGACCTCGTCCATAGCATAAGAAGATGAATCTCCTCATGTGATCATCTACATCCTCATAAGCCAGTCCTTTAGAATTAGCAAGCTTGATATTCAACCTAGAGAGTTAATGAGGGAGATTCTCCATTGGGAGTGGTGCTTCTTTTGAAATATCTGAGGAAAAATCTAATGTCCTCGTAGGCTTCTACTTTGAGGGTAGTGTGGGAACCAAATCTATAGACAAATTCAAAAGGGGTAGAGGAGACCTAGGTTGTCTAGTCAAAGGTAAAGATGATTTCATAAGGCTCCTTTGTACATGAAGAGCCTCCGTATCGGCTTGAGTATGGGTCATGTACCCACTAGCTAGATACAAATAGAAAGAATTATGCAAAAATAAGTATTTTTTATACTAAGGGCCTCACACAAAAAATGCAAGTGTCCCATCAGGCATGCCAAACTTTAGAGGGGGTACTGGGGTACCCACTTTCAGTAATATGAAACTATATACACTTCAAGTACTCTGTCTAATCAAGGGGCGTTCTACTTAGGGAAGTATACCTTGTAACATTCCTATGTGCAAGTACATTCACTTACAATAGAGACACTGAAAAAAGTGAAAATGTACAATCTTGGAGAGAGGAACAATGACAAGTGCTCATAAGAGAGGAAACCCAACATGTTGTTGAGATATCAAGCTCAACATGTGATGATCCAAGATGGCATGTACCAATTTATCATTTCTCTGACATGTATCGTGGTCACACCGGTATATGTCAGGGATACTTCATTGAGCTTTATTAGATTTACCTACCAAGAGTGATGGCACATTTTTTCCTTGCCACCTCACTCATTCCCGTACATTATTTTTTTTGTTATGTATTGATCTTTATATATTGCACTTGTTGTATTCTTGTTTTTAGGTCATTCTTGTACATTCATTTTTATATAATAGAAGAAGAAGAAGAAGAAGATTATTCTTCCTTGCCTCAATCTATGTGTTTTTCTGAGATCCAATTGTCACGTCATAGTGTGACAGTGTTCAAGCAGAAGTGTTGCTTGTAGTGTTTTGTAGTGTTGTGAATTGTTGCAGAAATGGCAAACGCAGATGGAGTGAGTCAACTTATGAGCGATAAATTGGACAAGAACAACTTCCATGCTTCGAGATTCAGAATGACGAATTTCCTGATAGGAAAAGGCTATTGGAAGTACATCAAACGAGAGAATGGAAATGCTCCACACTTACAAAAAAGGAATCAGACTGCAGATCAATTAAGAGGATATGAGGAATGGAATCAAGGAGCACGAAAGGTAATGTATTGGCCATCTAGCATGCTTGGACACATACACGATGCCAAGACTCCAAAACAGGCTTGCAACAGTTTGGTCACATTGTATGAGACCAATACAAAGGCACGAAAATTGCAACTCAAGAATGAGTTGCATACATTAGAGAAGAAGAGCATGTCGGTAAGTGACTACACCTTGAAAATCAAAAGCATATGTGAGTCACTTGCATCTCTTGGCATGAATGTAGATGATGATGGTAAGGTGGAAGTGTGTCTTTGTGATTTAGGAGCTACATATAAGAAATTCAGAACTTATATACAGAACATGGAAAATATTTTGAATTTTGCTGATTTGGTATCTATGCTGATTATTGAAGAAAAGAATCTTCGTGAGGATTCAAACTCCCAAGGAAAATCTAGTTCTGAGTAGGTATTCTACTCTGCTAGAGGAAGAGGCAAAGGTAGAGCTTTTGGAAGTGTGAGAGGAAATAGTAACCAAGACGAAAGCCAACAATAGAACCATGCAGGAGGAAGAGGATAGTTTCGAAGTAGGGGGAGCAAAAGAGGCCGCAAAAATTTCCAAAGAAATGATTGAGGTAATGATAGTAAAGGATACTAGAATTGTGGTATACTTGGACACTTTGAACGTGATTTCAAGTTGAAGAATCAAAATAACAGAAGGTAGCACAATAAGTATGCATCCACAAGTGCAGATGATTATGAGAAGTTGTTCATGGTTAAACATCACATGATGAATATGATATCTTCTGGTGTTTCAAAATCAAATAATAATGTATGGTATGTTGATTCAGGTGCTTCAAATCACATGACCAGTCATGCAGAATAATTTAGTACTTTGCAGAAATTGTCACTTCTTGGATATGTTGAAACAGGTGATGACATATCACATCCTATTGAGCATACAGGAAACATAGTACTATCGATGGAGGATGGAAAGGTAAAGCATCTTGTTGATGTGCTACATGTTCCAAATATAACAAAGAATCTTGTTTTTCTATTGGACAAATGGTTGAACAGGGATTACAAGTCAGGTTCAATATTGATGGATTATATGTAGAAGAGTACAAGCATGATGGAGGATTGGTTGCCAAAGGAAACAAAGTGGGTAGAATGTTCACCTTAAATGTGAAGATTCCTGAAATGAATGCAGCCATGTTTGCAAAAGGTGCAACAGTTATTGTAGATATAGAGATGTGGCACAAACGGATTGGACATGCAAATCTGCAAAGGCTGAAATTGATGCAGTCAAACGAGATCCTCCATGGACTACAAAATTTCAAAGTTGCAAAAATGCAAAAGGTATGTGCAGCATGTCATTTGGTAAACACTCAAGAGCATCATTTCCACATGACAAGCATGTTAGTGAGAATGTACTAGAAGAAGTACATACAAATGTTTGGGGTCCAGTAAAGACCACATCTATGGGCCATTGCAAGTTTTATGTTACTTTCATTCATGACCATACACCCAAAGTATGGGTATATTTCATGAAAGAGAAGAGAGAGGTGTTCACTCACTTCCATAATTTTAAAGCTATGGTGGAAAGGCAGACAGGGAAGTACATTCAGACATTAAGTTTTGATGGAGGAGGTGAATACATGTCAAATGAGGTCAACAGTTTTCTAAAAAAATCATGGAATTTGACATCAGTTTTCATGCAGGTACACACCAGAAAAGAATGGCGTTGCTGAATGCAAAAATAGACATATTGCAAAAATAGCAAGAGCTTTAATGGCTGAGAAGATTATGCCTCATTGTTATTGGGCAGAAGCTGTGGATAATTTTCTTTTTGGCCATCCTTGGCTAAAGCAGGCTAAAGTTTTACAAGATTGGTCATGCCACAAACCAATCTTTAAATATAATCATCAAAAATACACTCTTTCACTAGATGATGTTCAACCATATGAGATCCATGCTAGGCCTTATGTCGCTCAATCAGTCTATACTTTTGGACGATAAGGAAACAAGCTTCCTCTCCACTAACTAGGATCTACTCTCCTTTCGAACAGTGGACTTCCAACATGTATTGGACTACTCGTCCCCAATGCCCTACAACGTTCAACCCACTATGAAAGAGACCAAAATTTCACCAGACGATCTATTGGACTTAGAAAACTTGCCAAAACATTTGCATCAGGGGATGGACAATACCTTTGGGTAGCAGACTTATGTCCCGAAAGATCAATTAATTACTTGTAACCTAGATGATGATTTAAACCCATGACTTCTGAAGACTAGAGCACGGTTGGAGGAATCATTTAAATGGGATCTTTAAGCATTGTGAATCAAGTTTGTTGACATATTTGCATGAGATTATAGGGACATGAAAGGAATAGATCCTATTAATTTTTTATCTTGTCGAGATAGTTATAACTTACGTTTCGACTATGCGTGGGTTCTTGGGATGGCCAAGAGCCTATAATACAAAGGCCCTATATATATTTTCCCATTCATTTCACTATGGTAGTAGTCTCATCATTACTTTTGTGAGAATTCCTACAAACTTAACTACTAATCTCTAGTGCATAACATCTTATAACAATTATCACGATAACTGTGCCCGAATCAAACTCCAGACACATCGTCCAGACGCACAGTGGCGAGGCCATTGTCGCTCTCTTCCAATCACCTCTTATATTATCAAGAAAGGGTTACAATGATTGTGTGACATCCTTTCGATGCGCGTCTAATATTTCTACTAAATAAAATGATATTCCTTTTCGGCGGCCTAACACTGGCAGGCATGCTGGACTCGAACCTAGCAGGTTAATTTGTTATCTTATCGGGATAGTTATAACTTATGTTCTGACTATGCATGGGTTCTTGAGATGGTGAGGGATCTGTAATACAGAGGCCCTATATATATTTTCCCATTCATTTCACTATGGTAGTACTCTCTTCATTACTTTTTTGGCAATTCCGATAAACTTAACTACTAATCTACAATGCATAACAACGTATAACAATTACCACACTCGAATACATAGAGACTTAATACTTGCTAACTTATAATCACCATTATATTTGCAATTCATCAATGACTCAATGAACATTAACACTGTACCATGGTTATTCAATACCCAACGAAGATAAAGCTGATGATACAACAATGTAGATAACTGCGCCAGAATCAACCTCGACACACATCGCCCAGACACAGTCTGGTGATGCCCCTGTCGCTCTCTTTTAGTCGCCTCTTCTATTATCAAGAAAGGGTTAAAATGATTGCACGACATCCTTTCAATGCGCGCCTAACATTTCTACTAAATAGAATCATATTCCTTTCCGGCAACCTAACAATCCTCAAATATACTAACATAGAGTGGTCCTCAAACTAGATGCTTATCTGGCTAAGCAAAAAAACTATCGAATGAGCCCCCACTATGTTAAACAATTCAAAAATGAATAAGATCATTTAATACAGGTTCAGTTTATAGTTCTAGTCAAACATGCAGAATGGACCTCTCCAACTGTCATCGTGCCTAGAAAGAATAAACAACTCTGAATCTGTGTTGACTACGGAAAACTGAATGCCGGTACCATTCATGATGTCTTTCCTTTTCCCTTCATGGAAATTATGTTGGATGAAGTTTCCGATCCTAAAACGTATTCCTTTCTAGATGGGTACAATGGTTATAATCAAGTTTGTATGGTTGAGGAAGATATACCTAAACAAAAGTTTATTACAAATTGTGGAGTTTATGCATGCACAATCATGTGGGCTTGAAAATGCCCCCAACACTTTTCAACACTGTATGTAGGTGATTTTTTATCCTTATGTCATTAGCTTCATGCACATTTATCTTGAGGATTTCTTGATGTCAGGTGCTACTAATGGACATCTGCATCACCTTCATCTATGCTTTCTTAAGTGTACAAATTATCCAATGTACCTTAACCCAAATAAATCGTTTTTTGTTGTCTCTTGTGGCACGTTATTGGGCTATATCATTTCTGGATGAGGGATTTAGGTTGACCCAGATAGGGTGCAAGTCATTCGACAAGCCCCACCCCCAAAGCTACATAAAGAAGTTCTAAGATTTCTCTGTCTAGAACAAAGTGACAACCTTGCACTATCATAAGTACTTTTTCAACAATGTCGCATGCTGCAACCCGGTGTTGATCTGCTAGTGTAGCTTTGAAAGGTGCAAACTTGGTGGGGTTCAATTTTAGTTTCTTCATGGTGTAATTTGGCATCAAATTGATGGCTGGACCTACATCTATAATAATGCCATGCAGGGCTTCGTCTCTTTTCAAAGCTAATTGCTTTGAACTCTAATAGTTGACCAAGGGTGTAGGGGGAAATTCAACCATGAAACCATCTATGTTGGGAGGTGGGCTCAGGTAGGTAGAGTGTATAATCTTTAACAAGTCACTTCTTACTTTTTAATCCATCTTTGTAAGCTGGTACAAACTAACTTTTTGATGAATAGCTTTCAAGATTTCTTTAATGTTCACCTCTTGTGTGTCTTCCTGAGAACTTGCTGGTTGGTCCTTTAGCAAAGTAATCACCTTCTCATAAGCTCCTTCAATGTTAGCTTAGCCCTTCCAACCTTCCTTCTTTTCCTCATCTCCATCTTTGAGTCCTTGTTCTTCTCTAAAAGTTATTGCCGCTTGGCTGGCTCTAGTCATCATGGGCATTGAAGAAGATGAAACAACATAACACTGAGTGGTCATAACTTCTACTTGTGGGGAAACTGTAATCATGTGAAAATCGGAGCAAGTAGGCTTCTTGGACAATCTCGGGTATATTGATCCTTAGCATCTAGACAATGCTGACAAGGAGGTTCACCTTCCGGTAGGGAATAAATGTTCTACGTGTGGCCATACTCACCACAGTGATAAGACATCAGTGGCCTATTATAGCTAGGCCGAGTTGGATGGGTCTTTTCTCTATTAGGTGCATTTGAAGTACTAGCATAATCCAAATCAATAACTCAATGTTTGACATGTTGTTGTGCTCCCTTGAGGTAGTGGGAGTCCATTGCTTCATGCACATCCTTGCCATAGAATTGATAGCTCATCTTGTTAGGACAATTAACATTAGAATGTCCACTATTGTTACATATTGTACACCAAACATGTCTTCATATGTCTTGTGTATGTCGGAAATCTTCTTCTTGACAATGAAGTTGAGTTGTCTCATCATCATTCTAGCGCTATTGTGGTGGCATGACCCTCTCTTCTTGGTAACTTTGCTGCATTCTTAAGGATTCCAAATCCTTCCTGAGTTGCTAGAAAGGCCAATTCAAGAATTTAGGGAATTATTCAGGTCCCATGGATAACACTTTATATGATAACTTCTTAGTTTTGAGTCTAGCCTTGATACTCCATTTTTAATACAATTAGGCTTAATATTAGAGTGTCAATTTTATAATCCAATCAAGAGATAATAAGATGTTGTAGTATGTAAAATGACTCCAAAAGATAAAATTTTGGAAAGAAACCAATGTCTCAAAATCATGAATAATTCCCACTTTTCTTGAATAGGCCTTCAGATAGGATATACGTCTGATGCATAATTTGGTTAAATATCTCCTTCAAAATGTAGCCTAACTTCGTCAATGCGTGATGCAGCTACAACAAAACCATCAAGTGTTGCATCCAATCTAAGAGATTCACAAAGCTTCTCGTGAGATGACTTGGGCAGAGCTTTCTCTATCCTTTCTTAACCAGGAAATCACTTGGAGCATGTGGGAGACGTGAAACAAGTGCTTTTATCCTAGTGTGAAGTTTACAAAAGGATTCATCTAATTTCAGCTTTAGGTTTCTAGGTGATCTAGAGATTTTTCGAGGAGTCACTTGGTCAGAATGTCTACAACAATGCCATCCTTAGTGCCTTCCACATAGTGATGTGGTCATCTTCATATTGACTATACCATTTTTCTGCAAGGCTTTCCAATGTAGATGGGAAGAGTACCGACATTGCATCCTCTCGGCTCTATAGACCTCGTCCATGGCATAAGAAGATGAATCTCCTCACGTGATCATCTACATCCTCATAAGCTTGTCCTTTAGAATTAAGAATAGAGAGTTAATGAGAGAGATTCTCCATTGGGTGTGGTGCTTCTTTTGAAGTATCTGAGGAAACATCTAATGTCCTCCTCGGCTTCTCCATTGAGGGTAGTGTGGCAACCAAACCTATAGAAAAATTCAAAAAGGGTAGAGCAGACCTAAGTTGTCTAGTCAAAGGTAAAGATGATTTCTTAAGGCTCCTTTGTACATGAAGAGCCTCCGTATCGGCTTGAGTATGGGTCATGTACCCACTAGCTAGATACAAAAAGAAAGAATTATGCAAAAATAAGTATTTTTTACACTAAGGACCTCACAGAGAGAATGCAAGTGTCCCATCGGGCATGACAAACTTTCGAGGGGGTACCAGGGTACCCAGTTTCAGCAATATCAAACTATATACACTTCCAGTACTTTGTGTAATCAAGGGGGGTTCTACTTAGGGAAGTATAACCTGTAACATTCCTATGTGCAAGTACATTCACTAACAGTAGAGACACCCAAAAAATTGAAAATGTACAATTGTGGAGAAAGGAACGATGACAAGTGCTCATAAGAGAGGAGACCCAACTTCTTGTTGAGATATTAAGCTCAACATGTGATGATCCAGGATGGCACGTACCAATTTTTCGTTTCTCTGACATGTATAGTGGTCACACCGGTATATGTCAGGGATACTTCATTGAGCTTTATTAGATTTATCTACCAAGAGTGATGGCACATTTGTTCCTTGCCAGCTCAGTCATTCGTGGACATTAGGTTCTTCCTTATGTACTCATCTTTATATATTACACTTGTTATATTCTTGTTTTAGGTCATTCTTGTACATTCCTTTTTATGTAATAGAAGAAGAAGAAGAAGATTATTCTACCTTGCCTCAACCTATGTGTATGCTTCTCCTTGAGAGTGAGAGTGTGAGCTCTCTTCCTTATCTCCTTCCTCGTGACATGGTATCAGAGCCAGTGTGGGTGTAGAGAGCTTGTGGAGAAGGCGACGATGAAGAGTACGCAATAAGGCATGGAGAAAACGTGATTCACAAATGACCTCTATTTCCTATGAAAATTGGTGTGAAGGTAGAAGACCTCAAAATATTTTCAGGAGTTATTCCTTTAGGGTCACTTGATTTTGTCAAATCGAAGTTTTGGAGCCATCTCGACCTCCATTTCAAGCCCCCAAGGTGGGGCCTACAAAAAAACTAGGTCAGTTTCAAAAACTGTAACTTGCGTTGTGTTTGACAACACTCATATATTCCAGATCCAGAGCTTCAAGCAATTCTGTGTACTGTTGATACACAAAAACTGTGTTTTTGTGAGATTGAACTGTCACGTCATAGTGCGACAGTGTTCAAGCAGAAGTGTTGCTTGTAGTATTTTGTAGTGTTGTCGATTGCTACAGAAAAACGCAAATGGAATTAGTCAGCTTATGAGTGATAAGCTGGATAAGAATAACTTCCATGCTTGGAGATTTAGAATGATGAGTTTCTTGATAGGAAAAGGCTACTCAAAGTACATTGAAGGAGAGAATGAAAATGCTCTACAGTTACCAAAAAACGAATCCGCATGTAGATCAATTAAGAGCATATGAGGAATGGAAAAGGAGCATGAAAGATAATGTATTGGCGATTTGGTAGCATACAAGATAGCATGATTCTACACATACGTGATGCCAAGACTCCAAAACAGGCTTGGAACAGTTTGGTCACATTGTATGAGACCAATACAAAGGCACAAAAATTGCAACTCAAGAACGAGCTGCATACATTGGAGAAGAAGAGCATGTCGGTAAGTGACTACACCTTGAAAATCAAAAGCATATGTGAGTCACTTGCATCTCTTGGCATGAGTGTAGATGATGATGGTAAGGTGGAAGTGGTTCTTTGTGGTTTAGAAGCTGCATATAAGAAATTCAGAACTTCTATATACACCAAGGAAAATATTCTCAATTTTGCTAATCTAGTATATATGTTGATTATTGCATAAAAGAATCTTCATGAGGATTCAAACTCCCAAGGAAAATCTAGTTCTACGCAGGTATTCTACGCTGGTAGAGGAAAAGGCAAAGGTAGAGGTTTTGGAAGTGGAAGAGGAAATAGTAACCAAGACCAAAGTCAACAATAGAAGCATGCAGGAGAAAGAGGATAGTTGCAAAGCAGGGGGAGCCAAAGAGGCCGCAAAAATTTCCAAAGAAATGATTCAGTTAATGATAGTAAAGGATACTAGAATTGTGGTAAACCTGCATAGTTTGAATGTGATTGCAAGTTGAAGAATCAAAATAATAGAAGGCAGCAGAATAAGTATGCATCCACAAGTGCAGATGATTCTGAGAAGTTGTTCATGGTTCAACATCACATGATGAATACGATATTTTTGGGTGTTTCAAAATCAAATGATAATGTATGGTATGTTGATTCAGGTTCTTCAAATCACATGACCAGTCATGCAGAATGGTTTAGTACTTTGCAGAAATTGCCACCTCTTGGATATGTTGAAACATGTGATGACACATCACATCCTATTGAGTATACAAGCTACATAGCACTATTGATGGAGGATGGAAAGGTAAAGCATCTTGTTGATGTGCTACATGTTCCAAATATAACAAAGTTGACCAGGGATTACAAGTCAAGTTCAATGTTGATGGATTATATGTAGAAGAGTACAAGCAGGATGGAGGATTGGTTTCCAAAGGAAACAAAGTGGGTAGGATGGTCACCTTAAATGTGAAGATTCCTGAAATGAATACAACCATGTTTGCAAAAGGTGCAAGAGTTATTGTCAATATAGAGATGTGCCACAAACGGATTGGACATGGAAATCTACAAAGGCTGAAATTGATGCAGTCAAAGGAGATTGTCCATGGACTACCAAATTTTAAAGTTGTAGAAATGCAAAAGGTATGTGCAACATGTCAATTTGGTAAGCAGTCAAGAGCATCATTTCCACATGACAAACATGTTTATGTGAGAATGTACTAGAATAAGTACATATAGATGTTTGGGGTTGAGCAAAGACCACATCTATGGGTCATTGCAGGTTTTATGTTACTTTCATTGATGACCGTACACCCAAAGTATGGGTATATTTCATGAAAGAGAAGAGCGAGGGGTTCACTTACTTCTAGAATTTTAAAGCTATGGTGGAAAAGCAGACAAGGAAGTACATTCAGACATTAAGATTTGATGAAGGAGGTGAATACATGTCAAATGAGCTCAATAGTTTTCTAAAAACTTATGGAATTTGGCATCAGTTTTGATGCAGGTACACACCACAACAGAATGGCATTGCTGAATGCAAAAAGACATATTGCAGAAATAGCAAGAGCTTTGATGGCAGAGAAGAATATGCTTCATTGTTATTGGGCAAAAGCTGTGCATACTGCTATATATATAATGAATAGAACTCTAACGACTGCTATACATCAAGTTACACCTAAAGAGAAGTTTACAAGTAAAAAGCCAAACTTATCACATTTGAAAGTTTTTGGCTATATTGCATATGTACATATCCCTGATGAATTGAGGATGAATCGTGATCCAAAAGCAGAAAAGTGTGTCTTCATTGGATACTCGCTTGAGCAAAAGGGATATAAATGCTATAACCCACTCACACGATAGGTAAAGGTGAGAAGAGATGTGGTATTTGATGAAATGTCAAGCTTCTATGCAGATGCCAAAGAAGGACTGAATCTCGAAACAAATAACAAAGCAAATGCTGCAAAATCAAGTGCAAAATCTCAAGTTTTAAGTAGAGTAGATGCATCACCAAGCAAGAGTTCCAAATCAAATCCATGGAGTGGAAGATTGCATGGAAATTTCAGTCTAGGAAATTCATCAAATACATCCAAGAAAGGTAAATAAAAGCTTTTTGTAGGTCATAAAACATGTGCAGATTTTGAAGACATTGATGGAGATTAAAGCGGTTCAGAAAAGAGTCTTGATGAGGAACTTGGATTGCCCTCTATGAAGGCTCCTGGAGTAAGAAGGGTACATGCAGATGATATAAGGAGAAGTGACGCAAGACCAAGGAGATCTAGGAGGATGCGGAATTCAGTGCAACGATTGACGTATGAGAGTTATATGGCTTGTCAGTGTTCCTACATGACAAAGGTAATACAAGATGCTGAACCTTCTTGCTTTGAAGATGCAATTGGAATTGTAGATTGGGAAAAAGCTATGGATGAGGAGATGGCTGCACTTTATGGAAATGATACATGGAAGCTGGTTCCATTGCCACAAGGAAAGAAACCCATAGGCTCCAAATGGGTTTACAAGGTAAAGCATAATGGCGATGATAGCATAAGCAATTGTATAGCACGATTGGTAGCTAAAGGATATGTAGAGACATATGGCATTGATTATGAGGAAACATTCAGCCTTGTAGCTAAAATGTCTACTGTCAGAACACTTGTTGCATTAGCTACAACAAAAGGATGGCCTTTGCATCAGATGGATGTGAAGAATGCTTTACTAGATGGTGAGTTATAAGAAGAAGTATATATGGAAGGATATGAAGATTCAAAGCATCCAAACTATGTTTGCAAGTTGCAAAAGGCTTTGTATGGGCTGAAGCAAGCCCCTCATGCATGGCATGCAAGGATTACTGATTACTTAACCAGCATTGGATTTTCAATGTGTAATGCAGATCAGTCACTATATGAAAGGAAGGCTGACGATGGCATCACTATTGTGGCTATTTATGTTGATGACCTGATTGTAGGTGGTGATAATGAAGGAAGCATCAAAGAGGTAAAGCAACTTCTTATGCAGGAATTTGACATGAAAGATCTTGGTGTGTTGCGCTATTTCTTGGGCATTGAGTTTATACATATAGAAACAGGTATATGGATGTCGCAAAGGCAATATGCCTTGAATATGTTACAAAAGTATGGTATGGCTGATTGTAAACCAATTTCCATGCCATTAGATCAGAATTTGAAGTTGGAAACTACATCAGGTGAGGCATTGGAAAATGCTACTATGTGTAGGAAAATTGTGGGAAGTCTTATATATCTCACAATTACAAGGCCTAATCTAAGATATACTTTTGGACTTGAAAGTCTGTTTATGCAGGTTCCCAAGAAGCCACATTTGGATGCTTTGAGGCGCACTCTACGTTTTGTGAGTGCTACTTTGGAATATGCATTGTTTTATGAAGCAAGTGTAGATTTGCAGGTTTATGGATACACCAATGTAGATTGGGCTAGTAGCATTCTAGATAGAAGATCTACTAGTGGTTTTCAATTCTCATTTGGGAGTGCAGCTCTTACATGAAGTAGCAAGAAGCAACCCTTTGTTGCTTTTGTCGAGTATAGAGGCTGAGTATAGAGGTGATGCAATAGTAGCATCTGAGACATCATGGCAAGTAATGCTACTTGCAGATTTAGGTGTGGAAGTGGGAAAGCCTATCACTATTTATTGTGATAATTTTAGCAGCATATAGTTAGCACAGAATCCTATTATCCATGCTGAAACAAAGCATATTGAGGTACATTATCACTTCATCAGAGAGAAGGTATTAGTAGGTGATATTGATCTTATTTATGCGAGAACCATTGAGCAGGTTGCTGATATTTTCACCAAAGCACTTGGAGCTGAGAAGGTTAAGAAGTTTCGAGAGATGCTTGGATTATAGGATATGGCATTGAGCTTGAGAGGGAGTGTTGAGATATCAAGGTCAAGATGCAATGATCCAGGATGACACGTACCAGGTTTTCATTTCTCTAACATGTATACTGGTCACACCGGTATATGTTAGGGATACTTCATTGAGCTTTATTAGATTTATTGACTAAGAGTGATGGCACGTTTATTCCTTGTCAGCTCACTCATTCGCAGACATTAGGTTTTTCCTTATGTACTGATCTTTATATATTGCACTTGTTGCATTCTTGTTTTTAGGTCATTCTTGTACATTTCTTTTTATGTAATAGAAGAAGAAGAAGAAGATTATTCTTCCTTGCCTCAGTCTATGTGTATGCTTCTCCTTGAGAGTGAGAGAGTGAGCTCTCTTCCTTATCTCCTTCCTCGTGACATGGTATCAGAGCCAGCGTGGCTCTAGAGAGCTCGTGGAGAAGGGGACGATGAAGAGTACGTAGTAAGGCATGGAGAAAATGTGATCCACAAACGACCTCCGTTTCCTACAAAAATCGGTGTGAAGTAGAAGAACTCAAAAATTTTTTGGGAGTTATTCCTTTAGGGTCACTTGTTTTTTTCAGATCGAAGTTTCAGAGCCATTTGGACCTCCATTTCAAGCCCACAAGGTGGAGGCCTACAGAAAAACTAGGTCAGTTTTAGAAACTGTAACTTGCATTGTGTTTGGCAACACTCATATATTCTAGATCTAGATTTTCAAGCGATTTTGTGTACTGTTGATACACGAAAACTGTGTTTTTCTTAGATCGAACTGTCACATCATATTGTGATAGTGTTCAAGGAGAAGTATTGCTTGTACTGTTTTATGGTGTTGTGAATTGGTGTAGAAATAAAAAACACAGATGGAATGAGTTAGCTTATGAGCGATAAGTATAATAAAGTATTTTTATGATCTAGGGGTCCGATCAGTTCAAACATATTTGAAATCGGACACCCTTTGGACATCCGTGTATATGACCAAAGATCTCGAGTTTAGACTTACTAGGAGGTCTTGTGCTCTTGTGAACAAGTGATCCACTTAGCTTAGTGGTTAAGTCTCAAGGACGTGAAGGAGGAGGTCTTGGGTTCAAACCCCATGGGGAGCATGGGAAGAGTGTTTTGCCCAAAGATCTCTAGAGCCTTCTAGAAGCATCCACTTGAGTTAACTCGAGTTAACTGGGACACTTGGTACACATGAAGTTACATGGCCGACACTTGCATGGCTAGTATCCACCTGCCCAAGAAGGCAGTCCCCTAGAGAGAGCTATATATAGAGGCATTTGGTTGGGAGGAGAGTCATCTTTCTAGTATGTAGGGGTCGTAATTGCCATTCTCTTGCATTGGTATCAGAGCTCTACGCAAGCTTCCATGGTGACCTTGGTGGTTCATCATTATCTTTAGATGTAGAGCTTCCTTTCATCAAGATTATCACCAATTCATCTTTGTACGTCTTTCTTGCTCTCCGTCTTTCTTTCACATGGGAGTGCTGAAGAAGCAGCCCGAATGCTTCTTGGTAGCAAAGGCAAGAGGAGAGATTAAAAGGACTACAACCTTTTGGTGGCGGACAGGATTTGAACCTGTTACCTTCATCAAGGGAAGGTTCTAATATATCCAACAACACCAGGCGCTTGCATGCTCTTTGTCTACTACAAAAAACTATCTTTATCTAACTCCACGATGTTACGAGAAGAGCAAAAGAAGATATTTTTGCTCGGCATGCGACTAGGATTCGAACCCTTAATGCCCGCCTGAAAGATGTCCAGCTTAACCACTTGAGCTAACATCTTAGGCCTAAGTTGTGCACTGTTGTTTTCTATAATTGATTACCGACCTATGCGTCAGGCATGAAGAAAGCAAAAACTAGTAGCTTTGCGTTAATACGATCTTCTATGAGTCGAATCCCTTTCGATGGCAAGTCTAAAGCTAGAAATAAATGGAGATTGCAAAACTAAATTTCCAGAAAGCTGCATGTGGGGATCCAACCCACGACCATGCAGTTTTGTATACAACTTTATCCAACAGCAAGGCACCTGCACGCTTTGAGTGTTTAATATAAAAAAAAAGTTCAAATATGAGAGCCACCAAGAATTGATCCCGAAACCTCATCCAACTGTGGTTTCAAGTCTGATGCTCTCCCAATTTAGCTATTCTTGCATGTGTCATATGTCCCACACATCTTCCATACTGACGGAGACATATACATCTTTGAAGCAAAAGTTTGTGGCTCGAGTTTTGAAACCGTGACCGCTTATTAAGGAGCCTAATGTTTTGCTTGCTACAACAGACGACTATCGATGCTTCGATTCGTCTCCTAGTTTTCACTATATTATCCATCTTCTCTACTATATCTGAGCCTTAAAGACATCTCCCATCTGAATACTTCTTTTGAGAAGCTATTTTGGATCCAATCCGAATCAGAATTAGTCTTGATTCATTCTTTAAGTATGAGAAGAACAGAGGATGGACAAAGCTATGATCAAAGATAAGTATTTTTCAATTTCTACTTGGCATTAATGCTTGATTTATCTTGTTTTCATTATTCTATGCTTAGTCCTAGATGCACATTGAAATAGCCAAGATTTCAATCGATTAAATCTAGATTAGAATAATGAAATAACCCACTTCTCATTCCAAACATTAGTTTGCATTAAGGAAAGACTTGATTTTAAATTTAAGTACTTGCAAATTTTTTGCGATGTATGATGACTCTAAGACCCGGATGTACTTAGGGAGTCATGAAGATAAGCTTATAATGATTACTCTAAGTATAGGTGATATTTAGAAATTCATGCAGATAAGCTTTAGTTGATTGGTTACATAATTTATGTAACTTCTCAAGCATCCCAAGATTGGATGAAAACTTCAGCTATATTTCCAAGTTTCATGAGCACTCTTCGATTCCATGGAATTCAACAACCAAATCGATGAACTTAGAAACAAATTGAACTTTGAATTTCAATAGATTTGTGTTTTGTTCAAGTTTTGCATCTCTGGTAATGATGCATAGGGCCATGAAAATATGGAAAGTTTAGAAGCACTCTTCTATTCAGAAGATTGCAAAAGTTCTAAAGAAATTTTCTTTATGGTTTCAAGATTCGCATCTCACGATGAAACCTCGGTAAGTGACTTTTAGGAATTGAGATATTTCCTAAAAGAGAAACACTAAAATGAAATAGTCAAGTCTTCTATTCCACACGTAAGATCATTCTCCTATCATGTTTGAGATGAATTTATTTTCGGAAAGGTGGACGTTGTGGAGGTGATCACAATCCGAGTGGATCGGGTCCCTCGTGGCGCACACAGGGTGTATGAAGCTAATGAATGTTGGAAGGATTAAGGACGTGAAAGTGAACTTAATGTTGAGTATGGAGAAGAGAGAGATGTTGAAATGATTATGGGAATGGGAATGTAGGAGTGCAAGTTAGATTTATGAACATGAATGATAAGAATGAAAGAGAACCATACAAACAAATCAAATTTGGAAGGAAGAATGGTCCATTGAAGGAGCTTCTTAAAAACTTCCTAATTCTAATTCATATGCATAGTCTTCTTTGGATGATATGTATGCATGACGAGAATAGATGGAATCCTTACACATAAATCAGTTTCTAAAGGAAGAATGGTCTAATATTGGAGCTTCTTATACACTTTCAGAAACTAATCAATATGTATGGGTATGTATGGATTATATGCATGCAAGTGAATTATGATGATAGAGTTTAATCACAAGCTCAATAAAACATCCTCACTGGTTCAACGCAATGTTGCGAAGCCTTCTCACACATAGAAGAAAATAGAAGACATGTAAAAATACTTAAGAGACTGAGAGACAAGAGACAAGAGACAAGTGACAAGTGACATGAATTAAAAGGATTCTAATTAAGATACATGTATACGATCGGCGTGATACGTCAAGCTAAGTAGTCTACTGATCAAAGGCGGTTCCGACCCTCAAACCATGAACGTTCAACCGAATGTCACACGTAAGAAGATGAGTTCCACTTCATTGACCCTATGTATGTCTAGGCTCGTAATGTCTAACTAAAGAAGTCTAAGACTCATTAAAACCAGATCTAACTCACTCACACGCTCCACCGAGGGTGAGTCAAGATAGAGATGCTGGTTTCAAGAGCCTATCCTAGATTGGAGTTCTAAATTAAATTTGGAACTAGGTACTATACTCATACTAGCCGACCTTGGATCCTCACTCGCTCAACCGAGGGTGATCGTCTCAAGGAAACCTTAAGCTAGCAAGAGCCCTATGGATGCCTAACAATGATGGTCTAGGAGTTTGGAGGGGGTTTATATAGTTTTTTTAATAAACTTGGGCCCTTGGATCTAGAGAAATCAACTCTCAACTCTACGATCACTACTTTCGATTACAACCGTTTGATTTATCAAATAAATGGCTTGGAATTGTTCTTTCTATCAAATCTAGTGTAAAGGAGTGAAATTTAGGCGCCTTCAATCTCCACCATTGGATCTGGGGATGATTTGGACCGTCGAATGAGTGCTGAGATCAATTCAGATAAGATATGCCACTATTTTTAGAGAAAAGTTGCATTGTTGATCTTTAACTGTCAAAAAAGTCTTCTTTGATGGAAAAAAACTCGTGGATTCTCCTTGCTTTAAGCATAAGTTCATCTCCACCCTTGAATATGAGCTCATCTTGATCATACAACATGGCTCAATCAGCTTTCACCATATGGAAGCCCTTCAACCCTTCAATTTGCTTAAATTAGAAAACTGTGGTGACCTTGAAAACTCGACTTTATGCTCTTTGACCCTCCAAAACGTCTTTGATGAAGATGAAAGGACTATGTTTCCAAAGATCTCCTTCAGGAATATGCAGAAAAAACTTTTATCTGAATCTCCCTTATACAAGTTTGACTATGGCAAACTCTGATAGCCTTGAAACTTTGTAGAAATATGTAGCCACATATGGTCTTTATATGTGCCAAACTATATGGCTAACAAAAATTCCTATACAAGATTTTGTAGGTTCTAAGTGGAAAAATTACATTTTTTACAAAATGCACATGGCATATCAATGTGCTAGAAAATCCATTTACATGCGAAATTTGGGCTATACACTGCCTTTGATAGGCTTTACAAGTATATGAATTTTCATGTGATTTGGAGATATTGAAATTTTTGCCCTAATTTCCAAAGTTTGACTAGCTTTGACTGCTACCCTAGATTTGCTCAATTTCCTCGTTTGCATGTGAACTACCTTTGACATCCTTGATGCATCTTGGACTTCTGAGGGAATTCTGGCTACCTTCACCAAATGTGTTTCCTATAGGCCTTCATGAGTGAGAGAGGAGAGAAAATCTGGACGACAACTTTCCAAGTAGAGGATCTTAGTTGATTCATGAACTCTTCCCAAAATACACATAAATTCATAATATATGATAGGACCAAGGAATGATAAAAGGTCTATAAAGAAATAAGAGCAAAACATCTATAAAGTATGCTTGGTTTTTTTTAAACTAATGCGAGCTTAAAGAAGAAACCCAAGTCAAATTAATCTTTAGGAAATAAGCTACTTCCTAAAAGTTAAACCAATAAAGGGAATAGCCTAGTTAACTATTTCCTTAGTTAAAAAGGAATATCTTTTGGATAAGCAATAAAGCCTTAAGTCTTGTTCTTGTTCAATAGTCAATATTTCTTTAAGAAAGAAGATTCTAGTAAAACAAAGGATTCCAAGATGAATCATTGGACTGGAAAGCAAAAGATTCCAAGATGAATCATTGGCTTAGTGTTACTGATTCCTTGACAGGAATCTAAAGTTCTTGAAAGAAAAATCTCCCTAGATGTGAGAATAAAATCTTTCAAGAAAAGTCTAATAGCAAGTAGTTCCCAGTAAATTCCCAAACCTTTGGTATGGGTACTTAAGTCCAAATAGTGATATAACCTAAAGGTATATCAAAGATTCTTAGCTTTGGAATCTAAGCTGCATCAGTGTATGCTTGGACTAAAGTTCAAGAAAAGATCCCTAAAAATCCCGCGGGTAAGCAAAGAAGCTTTTTTCATAGTTCCAAAGATCTTAAAAATAAAGAATAAGTCTTTATTTTATTTGCAAAATCAACTAAACTTGATCAAACTTGGCCATGATTGTCCAATAATTTGTGATTGGAACTACTTTACAGATTACCCAAGTATTAGCAATAAAATTCCTTTTGGAAATTATTCACTCAGGTTCCATTTATCCGATGGAACATTGTGAAAAGAGTAAGCTGTTGCAAGTCTGAACAGAGTGAAGAAATTCCAAGAATGTAGTCTGCAACCATATCGACGGTAATTAAGTTTGTGGAAGTTAAAACATAATGTTTGCCTATTCTTAAAGGGATTTTGGTACAAATCCAAAGAGCATGATCTGATGCTTAGAGTTAGGCAGTAGAGAGATTCCTGTAAAAGTCCCGACTGGGATAAGTACCTAAAGCTTCAGTAAGAAAGGAATCTAAAGACAAGAAGTCAAAAGCTCTTGTCACTACAAATTGGTCAAGGATAAACCAATTGAACTTGAACCTATGAAAATTCAAGTACTTGGAATTCTGGTTGGTTTTCATTTGAAAACCCTAGCAAAGAAGGATGGATGCTCCATCAAAAGGTTTTCAAGTTCCCAAAGGAAAGCACAAGATCATGACATGATCTTGTGAAGGGCTCAAAACCTAGAAAATCTAGTTAGAGGTAATGCCTGAAACTTCAAAATTCTCGTAAAGAGTTGAAGTGAAAAGGTACTCTATCAAGATATGTTCAAACTTTAGGATAAGAATCACCTAGACATTAATGTGAATATAAAATAGGGTGGTATGGGACACCAGATTTTATATTCAGATTGATGTAGAAAAGATGGTACGGGACATCGGACCCTGGATGATAATTACCTTTTAGTCCTAAATTGGATCTTGAAGTTAGGTTTGATCCTCAAGGAAATTAAAACTTCAAAGAAGGAGTTTGATTCAAGAAGGATGAAAGTAGTAGCTCAAGATACTTCAAGATAACTTCAAGATAAAGGAAATTGAAGATATGAAGTAAGTAACTTCTAAGATCTTCTTAGAACACTTCAAGCTCAAGTGTTGTCGATCAGAAATATTTGATAAATTTCTGAAAAAAATTGGACTTTGATTTTGAGTTGATCTTTTCAACCAAGGATTTGATTGACGAAGTCAAGCACCAAGTTCCTAGTGTAACTTTGTAAATTCACTCTGTTGACTCAAATAAATGCACAAGAAATTGCATTCCCAATAAGGAGTCAGAAACATTGAATGTGACCTGAACTTCATCTCAAGTGAAGCATTATTTGAATACAAAAACTCATCAACAAAACCTCAGTGGGTCGACACACTGATGTTGGTTACCACACTAGTATCTTGTGGTTGGATGATGTGTTTTGAGTTTCTTTGAATCTTTTTGAGAATCCAACTTATTCCTCTTAAAGATAAAGAAAATGCCTCAATACCTTGTTTGAACAGATCTTTAAGAAGTTAAAGCCCTGAGTCATCTAGACTTTGACTCATAGTAAGTTTATGTATCTTTGAAGTTTGAATTGGTTGTACAAAGATTTAGTTATTTCTTTTTGCTTTCCAAAATCTTTTTGAATTGGCTCACACATGGTATCTGATTCCTTTTGCAAAAGACCAAGGTTAGTTGGTTAGAGCTAGATAGCTAAATTAAAACATCCTAGATAGATGTTATGTACAAGAACCTTTTCAATCTTCAAAAGATAATAAGTCTAAGTGGATTTATTTACTTGAGTTTGCTTCAAGTTAATAGCATAAATGATTTCCTAGAGTCCAGTATACTCTAGAATAGAGAAGTTAGGAATTGCTCAACAGATTGACAATTCCCAATAATTCTTAGCTCAAGTCTTTGAAAAAAGTGTCCTACATTGGACAAATTTTGTTGCAATTTTGTTTTGGACAAGTTATAGTATGGTTGACTCAAAGAAAATGGTAGCTTTCTCTTACAGTTTACATAGGATTTTTAAACTCATTAGGACAAAGTAGTCCTCTAGTTGGGTGAAAAAAATCAAGTAACTGTTGGATCAAAGTAAATCATTGAACAAACATCTAAGTTAAATGTTGGAACAACCAAACTTCAAGTTCTCCAAAAAAAATTCAAGTGAATCAAGATTTCTCAAAGACTTGTAAGGAATAAGAATCCCACCTTCATACTAAGTCCATGCACCAATTATGCCTAGAAATGGACTAATAATTTGAATCCACCTCGTTCACATGTTTGTGTCTAGATCGCACATCGAGAAACTGTCAATTGGCCACGGATGTGTTTAGATCCACCCTTGTTATTCGATCACTAGTTTTTACTTTGTCCAGTTCATCAAAGTGCAAAATGAGACAATGTTTTGAATCATTTGGGGAGGGATGCCACCACAGAGATGAGACATGTTCTTCCAGTTTGAGAACATGACCATGTTCTTCCAGTATTAGAACATGAGGCTCGCGGGTTGCCTACAATTTGTATATAGCTCTATTTTTTAGGAGGAAAATATTTTCCAAGGGGGGAAGAATGTAATAAAGTAAGTTTATGATCTAGGGGTCCGACCGGTTTAGATAGATCTAAAATCGGACACCGTTTTGGTCATCCATGTATATGACCAAAGATCTCGAGTTTAGACTTACTAGGAGGTCTTCGACACTTGTGAACAAGTGATCCACTTAGCTTAGTGGTTAAGTATCAAGGATGTGAAGGAGGAGGTCTTGGGTTCAACCGCCATGGGGAGCATGGGGACAGTGTTTTGCCCAAAGAGCTCTAGAGCCTTCTAGAAGCATCCATTTGAGTTAACTCGAGTTAATTGGGACACATGGTGCACATGTAGTTACATGGCCCACACCTGGCTAGCTAGTATCCACCTGCCCAAGAAGGTAGTCCCATGGAGAGAGCTATATATAGAGTCATTTGGTTGGGAGGAGAGTCATCTTTCTAGTATGTGGTGGTCCTAATTTTCATTCTCTTGCAATAAGCTAGACAAGAACAACTTCCATGCTTGGAGATTTAGAATGAGGAATTTCATGATAGGAGAAGGCTACTAGAAGTACATCAAAGGAGAGAATGAAAATGCTCCGTAGTTAACAAAAACGAATCAGCATGTAGATCAATTAAGAGCATATGAGGAATGGAATCAAGGAGCATGAAAGGTAATGTATTGGTCATCTGGTAGCATACAAGATAGAATGATTGTACACATACAGGATGCCAAGACTCCAAAACAGGCTTGGAACAGTTTGGTCACATTGTATGAGACCAATACAAAGGCATAGAAATTGCAACTCAAGAACAAGCTGCATACATTGGAGAAGAAGAGCATGTTGATAAGTGACTACATCTTGAAAATCAAAAGCATACGTGAGTCACTTACATCTCTTGGCGTGAGTGTAGATCATGATGGTAAGGTGGAAGTGTTTCTTTATGGTTTAGAAGCTGCATATAAGAAATTCAAAACTTCTATATGAACCAAGGAAAATATTTTGAATTTTGCTGACTTGGTATCTATGCTGATTATTGAAGAAAAGAATCTTTGTGAGGATTCAGACTCCCAAGGAAAATCTAGTTCTAAGCAGGTATTCTACTCTGTTAGAGGAAGAGGCAAAGGTAGAGGTTTTGGAAGTGGAAGAGGAAATAGTAACCAAGACCAAAGTCAACAATAGAAGCATGAAGGAGGAAGAGGATAGTTGCAAAGCAGGGGAGCCAAAGAGGCCACAAAAATTTCCAAAGAAATGATTCAGGTAATGATAGTAAAGGATACTGGAATTCTGGTAAACCTGGACACTTTCCATCTGATTGCAAGTTGAAGAATCAAAATAACAAAAGGTAGCAGAATCAGTATGCATCCACAAGTGCAGATGATTCTGCGAAGTTGTTCATGGTTCAACATCACATGATGAATACGATATCTTCTAGTGTTTCAAAATCAAATGATAATTTATGGTATGTTGATTCAGGTGCTTCAAATCACATGAACAATCATGCGGAATGGTTTAGTAATTTGCAAAGATTGCCAATTCTTGGATATATTGAAACAGGTTATGACACAACACATCCTGTTGAGCATACAGGAAACACAGCACTATCGATGGAGGATGGAAAGGTACACCATCTTGTTGATGTGCTACATGTTCCAAATATAACAAAGAATGTGGTTTTTGTTGGACAAATGGTTGACCAGGGATTACAAAATAGGTTCAATGTTGATGGATTATATGTAGAAGAGTACAAGCAAGATGGATGATTGGTTGCCAAAGGAAACAAAGTGGGTAGGATGTTCACCTTAAATGTGAAGATTCCTGAAATGAATGCAGCCATGTTTAGGGTGCAGGAGTTATTGTAGATATAGAGATGTGGCACAAACCGATTGGACATGCAAATCTGCAAGGGTTGAAATTGATGCAGTCAAAGGAGATTGTCCATGGGCTACCAAATTTCAAAGTTGCAGAAATCCAAAAAGGTATGTGTAGCATGTCAATTTGGTAAATAGTCAAGAGCATCATTTCCACATGATAAACATGTTAGTGAGAAAGTACTAGAATACGTACATACAGATGTTTGGAGTCGAGCAAAGACCACATCTATGGACCGTTGAGGTTTTATGTTACTTTCATTGATGACCATACACCCAAAGTATGGGTATATTTCATGAAATAGAAGAGCGAGGTGTTCACACACTTCCAGAATTTTAAAGCTGTGGTGGAAAAGCAGACGTGGAAGTACATTCACACATTAGAATTTGATGGAGGAGGTGAATACATGTCAAATGAGCTAAATAGTTTTCTAAAGAATCATGGAATTTGGCATTAGTTTTCATGCAGGTACACACGGCAATAGAATGGCATTGCTGAATGCAAAAATAGACATATTGCAGATATAGCAAGAGCTTTGATGGCTAAGATGAATATGCCTCATTGTTATTGGGCAGAAGTTCTGCATACTATTGTATACACCATGAATAGAACTCCGAGTGCTGTTGTACATCAAGTTACACCTAAAGAGAAGTTTACATGTAAAAAGAAAAACTTATCACATCTGAGAGTTTTTGGCTATATTGCATATGTACATGTCCCAAATGAATTGAGGAGGAAGCTTGTTCCAAAAGTAGAAAAGTGTGTCTTCATTGGATACTCCCTTGAGCAAAAGGGATATAAATGCTATAACTAACTCACACAATAGGTAAAGGTGAGGAGAGATGTGGTATTTGATGAAATGTCAAGCTTCTATGCAGATGCCAAAGAAGGACTGAATGTGGAAACAAATGACAAAGAAAATGCTGCAAAATCAAGTGCAGAATCTCAAGTTTCGAGTGGACCCGATGCATCACCAAGCAATAGTTCCAACTCAAATCCGTGGAGTGGAAGATTGCATGGAAATTTCAGTCAAGCAAATTCATCAAATACATCCAAGAAAGGTAAAGAAAATCTTTCTGCAGGTCATAAAACATGTGCAGGTTTTGAAGACATTGATGGAGATTCAAGCAGTTCAGAAAAGAGTCTTGATGAGGAACTTGGATTGCCCTCTCTGAAGAATCCAAGAGTAAGAAAAGCACATGCAAATGATACAAGGAGAAGTGATCCAGGACCAAGGAGACCTGGGAGGATGTGGAATTAAGTGCAAAGATTGACGTATGACAGTTATATGTCTCATCTTTGTGCCTACATGACAAAGGTAATACAAGATGTTGAACCTTCTAGCTTTGAAAGTGCCATTGGAATTGTAGATTGGGAAAAAGCTATGGATGAGGAGATGGGTGCACTTTATGGAAATGATACATGGGAGCTAGTTCCATTGCTGCAAGGAAAGAAACCCATAGGCTACAAATGGGTATACAAGGTAAAGCCTAATGGTGATGGTAGCATAAGCAACTATATAGCACGATTGGTAGCTAAAGGATATGTAGAGACATATGGCATTGATTATGAGGAAACATTCAGCCCTATAGCTAAAATGTCTACTATCAGAACACTTATTGCATAGCTATAGCAAAAGGATGGCCTTTGCATCAGATGGACGTGAAGAATGCTTTCCTAGATGATGAGTTACAGGAAGAAGTATATGTGGACCAGCCACAAGGATATGAAGATTCAAAGCATCCAAAATATGTTTGCAGGTTGCAAAAGGCTTTGTATGGGCTGAAGCAAGCCCCTCGTGCATGGCATGCAAGGATTGCTGAATACTTAACCAGCATTGGGTTTTCAATATGTGATGCAGATCACTCACTATATGAACGGAAGGCAGATGATGGCATCACTATTATGACTATTTATTTTGATGACCTGATCGTAGGTGTTGATAATGAAGGAAGCATCAAAGAGGTAAAGCAACTTCTTATGCAAGAATTTGACATGAAAGATCTTGTTGTGCTGCACTATTTCTTGGGCATTGAGTTTATAAATATAGAAACAGGTATATGGATGTCACAAAGGCAATATGCCTTGAGTATGCTCCAAAATTATGGTACGGCTAATTGTAAGCCAATTTCTATGCTATTAGATAAGAATTTGAAGTTGGATACCACATCAGGTGAAGCATTGGAAAATGCTACTATGTACAGGAAAATTGTGGGAAGTCTTATATATCTCACAATTACAAGGCCTAATCTAAGTTATATTGTTGGACTTGAAAGTCAGCTTATGTAGGTTCCTAGGGAGCCACATTTGGACGCTTTGTGGCGCACTCTACCTTATGTGAGTGCTACTTTGGAATATGCATTGTTTTATGAAGCTGGTGTAGATTTGCAGGTTTATGGATACAACGATACAGATTGGGTTGGTAGCATTCTAGATAGAAGATCTACTAGTGGTTTTCAATTCTCACTTGGGAGTGCAGCTGTTACATGAAGCAGCAAGAAGCAACCCACTGTTGCTTTGTCAAGTACAGAGGCTGAGTATAGAGGTGCTGCAATGTAACATGTGAGTCATCATGGCTAGTAATGCTACTTGCATAATTAGGTGTGGAAGTGGGAAAGCCTATCACAATTTATTGTGATAATCTTAGCAGCATATAGTTAGCACAAAATCCTATTTTCCATGCTAGAACAAAGCATTTTGAAGTACAATATCACTTCATCAGCGAGAAGGTATTAGTAGGTGATATTGATCTTGTTTATGTGAGAATAGATGAGGAGGTTGCTGATATTTTCACCAAAGCACTTGGAGCTGAGAAGTTTAAGAAGTTTCAGGAGGTTCTTGGATTATAGGATATGGCATTGAGCTTGAGGAGGAGTGTTGAGATATCAAACTTGGCATGTGATGATCCAGGATGACACGTACCAGTTTTTCATTTCTCTAACATGTATAGGGGTCAAACCGATATATGTTAGGGATACTTCATTGAGCTTTATTAGATTTATCTACTGAGGGTGATGGCACATTTGTTCCTTGCCAGCTCACTCATTTGCGAACATTAGGTTTTTCCTTATGTACTGATTTTTATATATTGCACTTGTTGTATTCTTGTTTTTAGGTCATTCTTGTACATTCCTTTTTAGGTAATAGAAGAAGAAGAAGAAGAAGAAGAAGATTATTCTTCCTTGCCTCAATATGTGGGTGTGCTTCTCCTTGAGAGTGAGAGTGTGAGTGTGAGCTCTCTTCCTTATCTCCTTCCTCGTGACACTTCTTAACTTAGAAAACGATTACAAAAGACCACAATTCTACAAAAGGATGAAAGAGAGGGTTAGCATGCCATTCTAGGAACTAGGAAAAATCAAATCAAGAAGCACAAATCACACAGAGAGCACTGAACACATGAAGCTCCTTCTCCAAGAGAAATGGAATACAATCACACTAAGAAATTATCTACAAGCCACTTAGTCAATCTATAAGGCTAATAGCCCACTCCACTGGGAGGCCCACACTCTGTATAATCACAATAGAGTGAGTAGCCACAAAATGCAAGGAGTTGTCCAGAAAATGGTGCTTGACTCTGAAAAATTGATGATTGACTATGGTGCTCTTAATGATGATGATGATCCCTCCTATTGTATCCAAGACTTCCTTTCAATTGAGACCATATTCCCCCCAATGAGCACCAAACATCTATTTATATAGACTCCAAAGAGGCCAAGGGTGGCCTTTCCAAATCCCAACCTTAACTACTCCACATGCCAAAATGATGGCCACAGACATCGAGGAGTGGGATAATTATGGTTCTAGTAGCCAACTTCAATTAGACCCTCAATTTTAGCTTCTAAAACCACCAAAGATTGGCAAGAGTATTCCTTGCATTACTTTTCACTCTGAGACTTTACAAACAAAAATATATTTCACCCCTCATTTGGCACCAACGATATCTCATGATAGAGCCCATCATAAGTTAGTAACCACAATTTGATATGTTGTAGCAACACCAACTCATCTTCAGATTGCATCCACTATCTCTCTTCACAATTAAATCAATGTTTCTTTTAATTTTATGGTGTGCAAAGTGCTTGCAATGGCCCAGGAATGCCAAAAAAGGGTCTGCCATAGCAAGCACTTTGGACACAAATTAGAAACCCCATGTACATCAACTATTAGCTTAACTTGATAAACAGTTGGAAGACTCTTCTTATGTGCAATGAGTAGAGAACATTTGGACTCCTATGGGTGCATATAAGCATGCATCAAGGTATAAGTACAAGTAAGTGTGCACCAAACTTTTTTCTCTCTTGTACAAGGGGTTTGCATGAATTGCACCTTAGATAACATAGACCATATCCTCCAATGTTCATGCCTTGTGGTTTGATGACCTAGAAAAGCCAAAAAAGGCTTGCCACACTAAGGCAGGATTTGGCCCTGCAAATGTTTTGCAGAGCCCATTCTCGCATTTCTGTTGCAGGCCTTTTCTGGCTATTATTTTCCATTGTAAGCACTTTAAGCACACAATATACGCACCATGTACATGAAACATTTGCTTAACTTGATAAGTGTGGAAGAGTAAGATACGTATGTGCAATGTGAAAGAGATAATTTTAGATACTTAGGAGACATAGACTTCAAAACATGTAGACTAAGAGAAAAAAACTTTGGCAAACAAATATGATGAGAAGAAGATTATACTAATCATTTGGTATATAAAAAAAGTTTGCTCAACGAGAGTTTAGAAATGTTAAGGGTTATTCCTCCTAATCCCTCTAGCTAGCTTCATACCTTTAGGTTGTATTGTCAATCTCTTCGCATGGAAAGCACATAAGTTAGAGTCTTCCAACATTGATATTAGATATGCCTCTACAACTTCTTTGAGTGCCTCAATGGCTATCCCTTGAGTATGAAGTTCGACGTAATAGCTTTGGAGAACTTCACAACTCTTTTAAGTGGCCTTTGTGGATTAAGAATCCCCACAGATTTTTGATAATGCCAAATCTTTGCAAAGGCTCTGGCTTGCTTTCTATGCCTTTTTGGTGCTCTTGCAGTCGGAGTGACCTTGGGTTATTGTTTTTTTGGTCTACGATGCAGTTGATAGTTCCTCTTTCTTCTTTGAGCATGCCTAGATGGTCCTATCTCATCATTTACATGCTATGCCATATATACATGTTGACTTTGCTCTCTGTCTTCATCGGATGGTCTTTGCCCTTGTCCTATAGGGAGTGTCTTGCCTCTTTGTGTTACTTGATGGTTCATCGGGATATAATCATGGTTCGGATGGTGGCTGGTTAACACTTTCTTCATTCAAGGAACCCTCTAAATTTGAGGTTGACTCCATTACGAGTTGTCTCCATAGTTGTTGTTTGGGCCTTGCCTTGAATGATGTCTTAGGTGAGGGCTCATCATCATATATAGGAGGGGAAGGTTGCAGTTCTTATGTTACATCTCTCTCTTGTAGTGAAGCTTCATTCCCCATGATGGAATGGTGCTAGAGTGTGTGCTTGCACATGAGTTTCATCTAGAAGAGTGGCCTGTGGCTCGATGTTTCTTGTGGGGTGTCATCCATGGTGGGAATTGAATACCTTGCACATGGCTAGGGTAGATGACAATCCTTTCTAGCAATCTGCTTCATGCATGCCATTCTCTTAGGATCGAAAGTGGTAAAATGAATAAGGGCACCTTTATTTATAGCCTTTCACTTATGATTTATCCTATTCACATTTAAATGGAAAAAAATGAGTTTTAAAACATCAAAAGAGTATTAAAAAAAAAACTAAAAAAACTAATATTGACAATAAGAAATTCAGCATGATATGATAGATTTCAAAATTTATTTGAAGAGAAAGCAATTATAAAAACATTGAAAAACATTTTGATAAGAAATAATGTATTGTGGGAGTCTGTAAACCATTTCTAAGCAGAACCCTTGCAGACTCTATGTGCATGCCATTGGCCATGATGTGGCGGTCCTCATGATGACATTCTGTTCTCTCTTGCAATATCATATTTTATCTTTCTTGAAATTTTTGCTATTCATTACTCACATACTCGTTCCATTGCATATTTTCTAGAGAGTGATCTACGAAGAAACTAGCTGAACATTTTTTCTAAATAGTTTGATTGTAGTAGATCACCCCTATGATGGGTTTTTTTTAAGTAGACACCTCTAGTCATGTAATGTGACTTCTCCATTCCCTTTGTAATAAAGATGTCTAGTGATCCATATCAATTCATAAAATATTCTCCATGTGCAAAACGAATATGCTCCATGTGTTTAGTCAATAAGATATACACGTGGTATTTAAAACCATATAAAAAAATGTAAGAAAAACTTACTATGTAATGTGTAATGTTGCTTTCTCCCTATGAAAGGATGAATGACTGTGTAAAATCCTTCAAAGTCACTTGGAATAATTCTCCTTGTATAGCATTTGTGGAAACAAAATCCATCAAATGTAACAATTGATCTAAGGATGACCAAAACGTCTTTCACTTATTGATGAGATCAACCTAACTATCAATGTCTGCCATGATCAAATAGAGGTCTTTCCAAAGCTCCCATTTCCCATCATCTTGACTACTCACATCTCTTTTAAAGAAATTTCTTGCCTTCTTCCTAGTCATTCAAAATTGTTGTAAAATCTCTTGAGACTCACCATACTTCTTAACAACTAAAGATACATGACCACCATGATAACCAATAGAATTAAAAAGATCTTCTATTTTTTGGATTGCTATTGTAGACCTCTCTAGTGATTTCAGTGCAAGTGCATATTCAACATGGAGCTTAAAAATCCTATCGAAGATCCTCATGAATGCATGCAAAGTACAAAAGTGAACATTGACCAATGGAAATGGAATAATGGGGTTCCAATCTTTGGTTGTTTTTTCAGGAATTGGTTCTTGTAACATTGGATACCTCAAAAGAGATATCTCCCATCCCCTACTATCCCATGAGTCTCTGTCATCAATTTCTTTGGAGTCATCAACTCTCATCAATGCCCTTGCATGTTTACATTGTCTCTTAGATCCTTCGTAATCTTGTGTACAATATGCATGAGGATAGATAGAAGATGCTCCTTGTTTACAACCTAACATGCATTTTATACTCTTAAAGTCTCTACCCAAATGTCATTCTACCCCAAAATTACCTATACCATCAACAAAAATGCCCATGTATTTTAGAAGAAATTACTTTCTGTAATCCATGGAGTCCACTTCATAATAAGATTGTTTATTTTTTTGGGAACTTCTATAGCACCTAACCATCACATATCTCTCGCAGATTGGACACTATAAGTAAAATGGAAAGCAGATCCTAAAGTTTTATCAGCCACTACATGTTCCATAACTTCATTCATTAGCCTCACACTCAACCTTTCCAATTGTGGGCCCTTTATAATTTCGTACTCATCAAGCTTTAATATGAAGTTTAATTTATCTTTACAATCTCCACAAAAGAGGAAACATTACCTTAAATTAACATTTGAACGTAATAAAACTTCAACACTATATAAAATGTAGTAGAGGTACCTTTAATTGTTGAACTATAAAAGTGAACCATTGCTTGTTGAAGCTTTCAAAGATCCACAAATATACTATTGAATTTATTATAAGTAAATCCTTGTGTAGATAGGATCTTTAATTATTTCTTGAGAATATTTGGGTGATAAACATAGGTAGGCATAGTGTCTTCTATGAATAATAGAATCCAATAATACGAGCTACATCCTCATTAGAAGTTTTTTCTTGATAGACACTCTATATCAGCATGGAAATATACTTTGAGAACTACCTTGTGCTCGTAAGGTTTGCCTCAAAAGGTTTTACATTGTAGTATATCGATTTCTACTAATACCCGCTTCATCACATATTGCCTGCATATCTTGCACTTTGTTAACGTTTTTTAACTTCTCTCAGAACTCATTGTGAACAACTCTAATGCACTTTTCTATGGTATGTCTATAGCAGAATTGAGTTCTTAGCTGTTTACATAACTATTTATGAGCTTCAACTAGTCTTGTGTTGTTGATGAAGCACTTATGTTTTGAATAAATGACGTACACAATGAAAGATTCTATTTCAAACCTTCATTAAAACATACTAAATTAAAATAAAAAATAACCTTGTTGCATAAATATGTCGTTTGCATGGTCCAGCACCTACTAAAAGAGCTTCAAAGGATGACAATGCTCTGTTTCTATATCTGATACCAAGTGGAGTCTCTTTCAACTGATAGGTATTGGCATTTAACTTTGCAATTGTGCTTTCCTTTGCTTCCATATCCTGTTCAAGATCTACAAGTTGTTTTTGTAGAGATATGATTGTGCTTTCTAAAGTGACCAACCTCATATGATGAAGTTGATATTGTTGGAATTAATACTTAATAGTAGCATGTGAATGTGTAGATAACCGCTTGTAGTAACCCAATAGTCAAGCTTCACCTGCACCAATGAATTGAAGTAGAGTTAAGAGGTTATGGAATGTTGGATGGTAAGAAGATATGATCACAAGGATATAGTGAACTAGGAGTCCAAAGATTAATCCTCTTTTCTCCAGCCGCACGAGGTTCATTTTGAGAATCGACATCATTGTTGCATTGTGTATTTGGAGCAAACTCTCTAGGCACACAAAGATGTATACTTGTTCATGTAGGAGCACAAGGACGTTCTAGTATGAAATGTGTAATACATGTCAATACCATCTTTTCTAATGACCACGAATATAAAAAACAAAGTGGAAAACTAGTTGGAAGAGATTCTAAAGGATATGTTTTGCTGAGAAAATGTGTTTTCTTGTATTTGGATGGGTTAAAGTGTATTTTTCAACTCTAAATGGTATTTTAAAACCATTTTTTGGGAGAAGCGTAGTTACAGATTTGATAATGTGGCACTTACTTTTGGAGGGAGTTTGAAAATTATACTTTTTCTAAAAGAAAAATAAAAAAATGAGTCCAAAAAAGTGACTTTTGACATATATATTAAAAATGGACCCTTTTAAGTAAATATACACTAAAATTGAGACTTGAAAAAAAAAATTGATTCAATTACATGCACGATTTTGATGATGTGGAAAGTAGATTCTCTTGCTGTGTCTCTAAAAGAAGAAAGAGAAGAGCCTAGTAAAACCTAAAACAAAAAAAGCTTACTCGAGTCTACTAAAAAATGGCCTATTAAATGCACTTTGTCCCCTTAAACAAGAATATAATTAAGCTTTAACCCTAAAAATTAAGGATGCATTGATTACAATAAATGAGCAATTTACTAAAACGAATAGGTGACATCCATGACAGCCTACGTATAAACGTTGAAAAGTTTAAATATAAAAAACACCATTCACCATCGCTTCAATAATACAACCTTAACAACCATAAAAGCACAATGCCTTTCACAACAACAATTTAGGAACGATCAACAGCAAGATAAAGAACAAAACTCGATACGTGGAGTGTACATTATCTTCATGTCTTTAACTATTAATTTCTACACCGGATGTCTCTATGTCTATTTGCCTAAAGAAAATGATTATAATGGTTGTGCTAAACACGTGAAAGTAGACAGATACTACCAGTCATGAATATAACCCAATCAAATACACGATGTAAAATACAGGATTCAATACTCATTTCAAACATCGTCCGTAATAACTTGCATAGTATCACTGATTTGTATGTTCAATTCCCAATGGCTCATATCAATTGTTTGAAAATATGTGAAAATTCGAGAAGCTGGGAACAGTATAGAATATGATAGTATATATAATGTATCTTCAAGAATTGAGGCGCAGTATATCCACTTATCTTATATTCATACTTGGAAAAAAAAATTTCAAGGATAATAATATTCATCGCAATAATTGCTTTCATCTTACTAGACAAGTTGACCAATAGCCAATATCAACAGTCCATCGCCAAGACTTCCATTAACTCCTTGTACTTCGTCTGCATTTTTGCCTGCAATTGTCGTCTCCAACATCGGAAGCGAGTATCGCAGCTGCTCATGCCATGCTTATGATGATCTGCCAGTGAAAAGGCCTTAGCCAGTAGATGCACCTCTGGATATCTGATCAACAGCATGTACTTCAACTTTCTCAATCCGCCATCTTCTTCATTCGAACCCCCCTCGTCAATAGAACAGCCTCTGTTTCTGTAAGTGACTTTCAATATAATTAGCGTTCTTTAGAAAGCTACCACAATTTTATCATATGCTAAATTTAGAGTCAAACAATTAGCGCTGTTCTAGCCTTGCTCGTTATTTGCTCTTCATATTTGATTTCACACCTTATTAGATCTGAATTCCTTCATATACAAAGGATAATCTCGTTGCAACATTCAATTAACTTTGTGGAGCAGGAAAATACATATTTGTGACTCATCAATGATAATTCGGATGAGCTACCATCGAAGGTAAGCATTGGAATACTATGGCGGCTACTATTTATGTAGGCCGAGGAGAAGAGACCAACACCTTTTGCCAAACGCCAAAGAGGAGGCAACCACCACAGCTATATATGACATAATATAGGGCGAGGCCACCACTATTTTTTTGGCAACAAGAAGGGGCTATGATCGACTCTCCCATATTCAAAGAATAGGCACCCAATACTCGTTGGCATAAGAACTCGAAAAGAGGGTGCCCTTTTGACCATATGGATATGTGGAAATCGATTTATATGCACCTACCAAGTACCAAGACGGCATTTTGGCAACTCCCAAGGAGGTGGGCAACACCCATTTGGTGCAAAACTACACACAAGGTGAAAGCGTGTAAAATCTTGTACTTTCAAGAGGGCGATGACCATTCTTGCATTACATGGAAATATGGGTGACGCCTCTTAGGTTCCATATGCACTTTGGGCGACGCCTTGTTTTCAAGGCATATTAGGAGGTAACATGTAGTTTCATGACCACTTATTGCATCACTTGACAACTTCAACTCCAACTTGGGCGACCACCCGTCTTAAAGTAAACTTTGGTGACCACCTCCTCATCATATCCAAGTCAAACTCGGCAACCACCCATCTTGGGCTTTATGCAAGGTTTGTCGGCCACACATTTTGGGCTTGTTGCAAAGTGGGGCGACCACCGATCTTGGGCTTTGTGCAAGGTTGGGTGACCACCCATTTTTTGTGCTCACCTCCACTATGAAGATCTCCATTATATAGGTGACGCCCATCTTGGGTCTCACACAGAAGGGGGTGAGGCCCATTCTCAGCAACACACTAAGGTGCAACTGAAAGAGGGCCATGCCGAAGAGTGATTATGTCCATTTTTTGCAATATAGGGGAGGGAGTGATGCCCATTTTCATGAATGTGAATGCCAATAAGGCCACAACCCGTTTGAGCATATCAAGCCCCACTACTTGGGTGACAACCACAACTTAGGAAATCCTTAATCATAGAAACTAGGGTGACTACCATCACTCCATATCACAGTGGGTGACCTCCTCATATGTCTCACTAAGCGACTTCATCTACTCAATCTATGGCCGAGGTGACCATCTAAAGTGCATCAACTTGGGCACTACCAAACACCATAATCTATCGACTATTATTTTATGCACGCACAACAGCCAAGTGAGACTTCATAGTTGATTAGTAGACCCTTTGTGCTTCCTAGATCCACCAAAATATCAGCCAAGTACTTTGGAACATGTATCTCAAAAGTTTAAGTCAAGACAGGCTAGTTGCAAGATGACTAGCTCCCAAAACTTGTTATTTTTGTACATACACCTACTAGAAAAAATGAACACTTCTCTCAAATTGGTAGTAATTAGAATGATTCCTTTTTGACATAGAAAATAGAGTTAGGGAGCTTGCAATTACAAGTTCAAACACTTCAAATGATAACTTGAGCATTGAGAACCAGATTCATCAACATCACAAACATGCCTACCATTTTTGGGGCTCTATAGAGATAGACCAATGAGCAGTAAAATGCAGATTTACCCCAAATTATAAATCAAATTAACATGAATCTACGTATGCAAAAACTAGACAGAGAGAGAGAAATCCAACGCACATTAAAACACTAAAAAAGGCTGAGTAGAAGCCAAGATATAAGCTTTTGAAGTTAATGCTCTGAGTTAGTATAGTAGAGAACAAAACAGAGAAGTAGAGAATGATGAATGTATAAATTCACATATGATTACAACCAGATTGGCAATGAATATTTGCACAATGGGAGTAGAATGATAGAGCTATGGAGTAAACTCTTCAATATCTAGAAAATGACATGAAGTGGTCACGTACAAGACTTTCTAATCGCCTCTTCCTTCTTGCTCTTTTTATAATTACTCTTGGAGGGAGTTTTGAATTCAAATTCTATGGCTCCACCTAAAAGTGATACCCAAAGTTAGGAAATATTCCCTCAGCTCACTAATTCATGGTTTTAGGTGGTTAGAGCCACGAGTTTTTTTTTACATCATGGATGAGGTAAGCCATTCTTCTTCTTTTTTCTTTTCACAATTACAAGAGTTAAAATGTACTCTTTTACAAGAGGTGATCACATGACTACACATATGAACATAAATCAAATAATAGCAAGCATGTAGGCTTGGGTAAAATGCACCAACAGCTCCCCCTCAACCCTAACATGATTGGCCTCCAAATATATCTTCAATTTTCCTTGATTTCCTGCAAGCCAATCATCAACTTGAATCTACTTAAGTTTGTACCATCAAGAGCTTTAGTCAACATGTCTGCACATTGCATATCTATACAGGCATAGGATAGTTGAATATCCTTGCTCATTAGCTTCTCCCTTACATAGTGGTAGTGGATTTCAATATGCTTGGTTCTAGCATGGTATACCCGATTAGCTGTAAGATGTAGTGAGGTTCTGTTGTCACAAAAAATGTGAGGTGTTGAACAATGAAGTCCAAGATCTGTATACAAAGACTTTGACCACATGATTTTCTTGATTTGCATTAGCCAAACCTCTATATTTGGCTTTCGTAGAAGATAATGCCATAGTTGGTTGCTTTTTGGATGAACAAGAAATGACTTTTGAACCTGCAATTAATATATACCTAGATGTGCTTCTTCTATCATCTCTAGATTTGGTGCAATCTGCATATGAGTAGACCTTTAGTTCAATATCTGAGGTAAAGGAATAAAACAAACCTTCATTCATGGTCCCCTTTAGGTACTTGAGGACTCTCTTGGCCGCTTCCATATGTGGTCTTCTCAGCTTATGCATAAAATGACTCAATATGCTAACACTATAGCATATATCCACCCTTGTGAGTGTTGCATAGTTCAAACTTCCAACCAAGCTTTGATAGCTTGTGATGTCTTCAATTGGCTCTCCTTCATAAGCACTAAGCTTATGATTTTGCTCCATAGGTGTACCTGCACACTTGGTGTTTTCCATCTTGAACTTGATGAGCATGTCATGCACATACTTCCTTTTGTGATGTATATACATGAACCTATGTAGATTAACTCCAATCCAAGAAAATAAGTGAGTGGTCTGAGGTCACTTATTTTGAACTCCTTCTTCATTTGACTCTTTACCTGTTTGAATCCTTCAAGATCATTGCCTTCGATAATAATATCATCAACAATACACACATAAATAGATCACTTCAGATCCATTCCTCTTTATGAAAAAAGCTCTTGGATCCTTGGTCCTGCAGATAATTCACCAATCAGAAATTCCAAGCTCTTGGAGCTTGCTTCAATCCATACAAGGATTTCTTTAATTTGCATATATAGTTAGGATGATGTGCATCCTCATATCCAGGAGGTTGTGCCATATACACTTCCTCAGAAGTCCATCCATTCAAGAAAGCATTCTTTACATCAAGTTAATAGAGCTTCCAATTTATAGATGCAGCAAGAAAGCGTTCTTTACATCAAGTTGATAGAGCTTCCAATTTCTAGTTGATAGGCATTTTTGCAACAAGAGAGAAAGTCTCCTCATAATCAATACCATGGGTTTCAGCAAACCCTTTAGCAACTAACCTTGCTTTATGTCTATTTATACTTCCATTTGGAATCCTCTTGATTTTGTATATCCATTGAGATCCAATTACCTTCGTAGATGTCTTGTTAGGTACAAGATCCAAGTGTCATTCTCCTTCAAGCTTCCATTTCTTCATCCATTGCATTTCTCCAAGCTTTCTTGCTTTGTGCTTCTTCGAATGTGGTAGGTTCTTCATTGGTTGAATCCTTTGCAATGTAGATTGAGTGCTTGGTGACCAAAGAAGTATCATAACCAAACCTCTCTAGTTTCTTCTTCTCCCTTGAAGACCTTCTAAGTGGTTGATGTGAGCTCTCGGGTCCATATGTAGCATCTTGCATCTTTGCTTTACCTTTGCTCTTCCATAGCTTTAGTCTTTTGAAGTCTTCTAGGTCAATCTTCGAATCACTTCTTCAATCTGCTTTGGCTCCTTTGGTTGAGGTGATGGAAAATCTTCATCCAAGGCATAAGGCAGCTTCACTTTCATGTCACCATCAAACCATGATTTGTTTTCATCAAAAATTACATCTCTACTCACAGAAAATCCTTTATTATTTGAATTGTACAATCTATATCCCTTTTGGTTTTGATCATAACCAATAAATATGCACTTCTCTGCCTTGGGATCCAATTTCCCTCTTACTTGAGAAGGAATGTGAGCATAGGCTAAGCATCCAAAGACTTTACAATGCTCTAGACTAGATCTTCTTCCATTCCATACTTCATATGGAGTACTGCCATCTGGTGACTTAGATGGAAGTTTATTTATGAGATATGTGGCTCTAGACACAACCTCTGCCCATAGGTAGTTTGGAAATCCCTTTTCATTGAGCATGGACCTTGCAGCTTCAACAATAGCTCTGTTTCTTCTCTCCGCTACACCATTGAGTGCGGGTGTATACCTTGTAGTGACTTCCCTTTTAATGCCTCTTTCATGCAAGAAGGCATCAAATTCAAAAGAGAAGTATTCTCCTCCACTATCTAATCTGATTCTTTTCAAAGACCTACCTATTTAGTTTTCAACAAGAGCAATATACTTCTTGAAGCAGTTAAACACTTCATCTTTGTGCTTCATGAAAACGAGAATAGTCCACCTGCCACAATCATCTATGAAAGACACATAATATCTTGAGCCCGATATAGATGGCTCCTTACTTGGATCCCACACATCTGTGTGCACTAGATCCAAAAGACTTTGATACACATATCCCTTCTTATTGAAAGTTTGTCTATGAGCCTTGCCAAGTTGACAAGCTTCACACTTATAAATCATGTGTTGCCTTGTAATAATAGGCAAACAAAGTACACTTTGGTCCCTGCAAATTTGTTTGAGTGGCCTCTCACCAATGCGAGCAAGCCTTTTGTGCCATATCTCCAACTCTATGAGAGTTTGGGATCCATAGCTAAACAAAGCTATGTTCTTTGTATCTTCCACTTCAAAAGTGAAAAGCTTTCCTATCTTTTCTCCTTCGGCAATCCTTCTAAAGCCTTGCCTTGTGTCTTCAACATATGCTCCAAATCCGTTGAATCTAACCTCCAATCCTTTTTCAACAATTTATCCAACACTTATTAATTTTTTCTTAATTGTAGGGACATACAAGACTTTGCTTAAGAGTTTCATATTCCCATCTAATGTCTTCACATTACCTATCTTCTCCACTGAGTTCTTTGTGTCATCTCCTCTTTGCACTTCATGTTTGTTGTGAGGAGCTTCCAAATCATAAATTAAAGCCACATTTTTTGCTACATGATTTGAGCATCCCGAATCAATGTAAACGATGTGATCATCATCCTTACCCTTCTTCACTGATAGATTCATAATTAATAATGAATCTTCTTGACTTTGGTCCTTTGCATAGCCATTGTAGTCTCTTCTTCCTCTATGGCCACTTTGATAGTTGTTGTTGTTGTTGTAATTGTTGTTGTAGTAGTTGTTGTTGTAGCCTCCATTGTATCTACCTCTATTTGATCCATAGCCACTTGTATTGAATCCTCTTCCTCTTTAGTTCCTCGGGTTCTTGAAGCATTATTCAGTAGTATGATTAGATAAGCCACATATATTTCAAGGTTGAGATGCTTGGAATCTCCCTTGCCTTGCTTTCCACCTCTGTCTCTTCCTCTAGCTCTTCCTCTACCTGCAAAGTTTTCTTGGAAAGAGCTACCTTCATCTTCATTATTCCTATACTTTGACTTGTCCTTGACCTTAGCTTTATCAAAATATAAGGCAGAAGTTTGATTACCTTTTGAGGACTCATCACCTTTGCTAACCTTTGCTTCATGAGTGAAGGGTTGGCCCATGAGTGTGTTGAGGTCGGGTACATGCATATCCCTGTAAAAATCCATGGCTGTTTTCAATGACTCCCACTAGTCATCTGCTTTGATTCCATTTATGATTTGTCTAATGATTTTCTCCTCTTCAATTACCTCTCCAATGCTTCCAAGTTGATCGGAAATCTCCTTCATCTTTGTGACATAATCAGTCACACTTTGCTTCGGGCTCTTCTTCATTGTTCTGAACTCCATCCACAAATGGTTACTCCTTGCTCAAGTGTTGGAGGAGAAGAAAGAAGCAAGTGAATTCCAGGTCTCTCTTATTTTCTTGCATCCCTTGACATGAGGTAAAAGAAAATCAGATATTGAGTTTAGAATATAGGACCTTGCAAGTGCATCCTTCAAACACCAATTTGAAAGTCTTTCCACTTCTTCATGTGATGGTTGCCCTTTGTTTCTCATGGTTGGCATTGCCTCATCTCCAGATATGAATCCATATAGATTCTTGCCTTGAAGGTAAGCCTCCATCCTTAGAGACCATGTTGGGTAGTTGTTTCGATCCAATTTTTCAATTGTTGATGGAAGTCCATCTCCCATGTTGCTTGACTATGCTCTAATACCACTGTGAAGAGAGATGGTGGATGCAATCCAAAGATGAGTTGGTGCTACTACAAACAGATTCACACCAGCCAACTAAGACTTTAGAGTTGACTAGTAGACTCTTTGTGATTCCTAAATCCACCAAAATATCAGCCAAGTACTTTGGAACATGTATCTCAAAAGTTTAAGTCAAGATAGACTAGCTACAAGATGACTAGCTCCCAAAACTTTCTATTTTTGTACATACACCTGTTGGAAAAAATGAATAGTGCTCTGAACCTAGTAGGAATTAGAAAACTTCCTTTTGGATATAGCAAGTAGAATTAGGTAGCTTGCTATTACGAGTTAAAACATTTCAAATGATGGACTGAGCACTGAGATCCAGATTCATCAACATTAGCAATATGTTTGCCATTCTCGAGGCTTTGCGGAGATAGTCCAGTGAGCAATAAAATGCAAATCACTACCAAATTATAAATCCAATGACCATGAAACTTTGTATGCAGAATCTAGACAGACAGACAAAATCCAATGCGCATGTTAAAACTATGAAAAAGGTTGAATAGAACTCGAGATATAAGCTTCTGAACTTACTACTCTGAGTTAGTATAGTAGAGAACAAAATAGAGAAGTAGACAATGATGAATGTATAAATTCACATATGATTACAACCACAATGGCAATGAATATTTTCACAATGGGAGTAGAATGATAGAGCTATGGAGTAAGATCTTCAATCTCTACAAAATGACATGAAGTGGTCACGTACAAGGCTTGCCAATCACTTCTTCCTTCTTGCTCTTTTTATATCTACTCGTGGAGGGAGTTTTGAATTTGAATTCGAATGGTTCCACCTAAAAGTGATCCCCAAATTTAGGAAATATTCCCTCAGCTCACTAATTCGTGGTTTTAGGTAGTTAGAGCCACGATTTTGCCTTTTACATCAGGGATGAGGTAAGCCATTCTTTTTCTTTTTTGTTTTTCACAATTACATAGTCAATCATAAATCTCATTAGATATTGATCTTAAAGCATATCCTCATCCTTGCCTCTTCCCATTGCATATAGTGGAGCGTAAGAGTGACCCATGCCATTTTGCTCCACAACAAGGGATTTTAGAATATTCTTCTCCAAAATTCTTTCCTTGTTGTGGCAAGACTCTCTTTAGTGTCATTTTGGTTGGCATCACTCAAAATCTCCTTGCACATAAATGCAATGGTGTCTGCAATTAGATCACCCAATGGAATGGTTGTTTTTTCAATTCCTATCACAAGAGTTGTCCATGGGAACATCTAAGGTTGAGCAAAAAATATTGAGCCTTTCATTTAGGCATAGACCAATTGCCTTCTCAACATCATGTAAGAGAAAAAATTCTTCTCCATCTACAAGCACCACAAAAAACATTTCCATCTCTCCCTTTGGTACAGTGGGTTCTAAGGGCATGAAGTTGGAGGTTGGACAATTTTGTGAACTACTAGCTTCCTTCAATTTCTCCGCTATGCCATGAGGAGATTGTCTACTTATTTTTTCACTTTCTTATAATAAGTTGAGAGCTTCTATTTGAGGTTCCTTTTTATCATCTATAAGACCCCTGAATAACAAGATGGGGTAGGTCCATGGCTGTCGGTTTGGGCTCCTCATTGACAAAAAAATATTATTGTTGCAACATATGATAAATATTTTCTTCCTATCTTCCTCTTATTATTTAATTACTTGATTAATGGCATTGTGTCATCTAGAAAGTGCCATGCATCCTCAAGAACAACCATGAAATGCTTTACTTGCTTCAAAAAGGCCTCATCTCCTTTATGGATATAAAAAACTATTTCATAGGGGACCCATTTACACTCATATGGTGGAATATCTATGGAGTATCATAAGATATAGAATTCCAAGAAATCAGTAATCTCCTTGAGCACATTAGAGTTCATTGTTAGCATCCCTTCAAGATTAGGTACTCTATAGACTAGCTCATATGAATATATACGACCTTTGTAGCCTGTATTATCCAAGAAGTCCATGAATAGATTTTGATGAGATTTGATGGGAATGGAAGTGGTAGCCATCATTGCATTTGAGTGTAGTATTCTATTGGATTGCAACATTTTATAGCTACTTGCGAGTGCAAATGTGGAAAATGAGGACATAGAACCCATTTCTTTAGCAGTTTCAAGTTTTTAAAGTGACTGGGCCCACTTTTGAGAGTACATAATAAAATAGTGAAACTTAAAAAAATGAGTTTCTAATGACAAAATAATGCAGAAAACACCCAACTATATGAATAATTTTGCATCAAAGAAAATGTTTGAACATAACATAACAAAAAACAACATGAACAACTGCATTTCAAATTATTGAACATAGACTTTTGACATTCCAAAAGTTTTCAAATTACCATTGCAAATAAGAAGCTATATACAATATCTAACGTGTATTGTTTATCCTAATTTTTACAAGTTTCTTGCAAGTTCAAAAAGCTACAAAGACTTGGACCCAAAAAGTGACATCATCAAGTTGCAAAACAACTATGACAATGAGAGTTCAATTCCATCTTTACTCCAATCTACAGGGGCTTTCATTTTGTATTCCAATGTTCTTTTGACCTATAATAAACTTACAAGAAATTGAAGTTATAAAACTAAAATAAGAAATAATGAAAAGATTACTTTTACAAAAGAACAAAATATTTCTCACCTTATGTAGTTGTATTTTGAATTTGGATTGCATCCCTCAAACTCCATATCACCAAGTGTTCTCTTGGATTAACCAAGGTCCAATGATGATTCACTAGAATAGTTTTCATTTCATTGTTAAGCAATTTAAGCTTTATTTCAAATGAATGTAAAGATCCTCCTGAACTTTGAAATGGTATCCATTGGCCAAGTTTTCACATCCAACAATCATAGTAAAATATAATGTAAAATGAAGTGCATTGTTTTAATTATTTAAATCCTATACTTGTTCCACCTATCAGCTTTTGGAATTCCATCTATCAAACCCAAATTTTCACCTAGAAGACTTTTGACTTGTTCATATGTGATATCTTTACACATGAACATGGTGGACGTATCTTGGAATGAGAATCCTTGAAATAAATATATAAAGATATTGGATGGGAAAAGACCAATGCAAACCTACAGATATAGATACTTTTGTGAATTTCAAAGATTTACGTATATCCATTACTATTTTGTGGTTCAAAGATGATATGGACCATATATCAGGTTTGGCCACTCGAAGCTAAGAAGAGAATGTAGTTCAATTCTCTCTAACCTTCCAAAACCATTCATTGTAGAGACAACATATCTTTATGTGTAGAAGAAAACTCTATCATGGTAAAGTTGAGCAAGAGATATTTTTGGAAAGAGTAGTGCACCAACATTGGCATGCAATGCCAAGAAAGTACCTGTAAGACTATGAAGTGGTTGTTCTTCCACCATAGTAGAAGGAATTATATCTAAAACAAACAAAATAATATCTAAATAGTTAAGAAATATATTCAAGACTATAAAGCATATAATATTGTAGAGTAACACTTATAGTTCACAAGATATCTCATTCTAATGGAGTTTTTGAGTTTCATAGTTGTCATTGTAAAAACATGTCCTACATAGCAACCATCCCATTGTCTTTGCGATTCTTGAAGCCAAGTAGCTTTCCTTCCAATGAAGATCCAAGTTCCCACACTCTCTAACTCAATGAGGTCGATCTCGATGGTTGTGTGTACATCCATGCATGTTTGGATTACTCATGTGAAAGCCATTCTCCATCTATAGCTTTGATATTCTGGCATCTTAATGTGAGGACTTTGTCTTTTAGTCACCTAGAAGCTTTAGATGTTGCCACTGAACTTGAAGCTCTTCAAGCTATAGTAGTAGTTCGAGATAGGAGATGCAACTAGGTTGGAATGTAGAAACATAAGCTTTAGTGGTGTGCTAGAGAGAGAAAGAAGGGGACAAAGATGACTTTTTGGGACCTGGATTTGAAAAGGTGAGGTGTAGGAGGAAAATAACTCTTTTATGAGTTTTTTTAAAAGTCATTTTTTAAAGCTCAAAGCATGCATAGATTTTGAATTGGGGTCAAAAAGCGTATCTTTGACCCTAAAACATAATGAGGGGTCCATTCTCAGGTGCTATGATGAGTTTCTTGACTTTTTGAACTTTTGAATTTTTGGGCCTAACCAAATTATGAGATTCCTTCTCCCTCAAGAGGAAGCTCATTAAATAAGGGAAAAATCTATCCCCTCTCCCTCCTTTAGCCTAGTATTTTATAGGGCATAGACTATGGCCACCACCCTCTTCTGATTGGTCCACCACGAATCACTTCTTAATCTAAAAGGCCCATGTAGGGTTCATTATTCCCCTAATTGAAAGCATGAATTTGATTTTGCATCGACCTCACTGCGCCCATATAGTAGTCACTTCCTTATCCTCCAATCCAAATAGATTGCATAAAATGTGATGTCAAAACTATCCTTTGCTCAACCCTCTTCTTTGGAACACCAAGCTTCCTCATCCACCATCCTAGTCCCACCCTCCGCAATTATAGAAGCTATGGTTTCACCTACTCCCTTTCCTTCACCCACCGATTCTCTGAAGCTTGCTGACACTACTTAAACATCCTCTCCCGATCATGCCACTCATACTCCTACTCTTCCTTCTTCAACCTCCTACTCTCCACGTGGAACCCCTCCCAACTTTGGATGGTCATCCTTTTCCCCTCCAATTTCTCTTTGGAATTGCGATCCAATAGCCCTCAAAGACAAGCTTGTGTTGCCTAAAATCTCACTCCTTCCAATAGTGCAAGAAGAATACTGGCAATTTGATGTCAATGAACAGTATGGCATGCACGAGTTGGTTGACTCAAATCCTACGTGCTACACATGCAAGCCCTCATTGCCCACGATATGGATCACTAGAAACGTACCTACAGGCACCTCCTTGCCCACAATGAATGGCTCGAACTTTGCAATCACTAGCTCCAAGATGAAGTAGAGAATGAGGTGTTCATTAACCTGCGACTAGGTGATTCCTTATACGAAGAGTCTGGGTTTATTCAATACTTCACGGGTTTCTTTGAGAACCCTCGTCTATATAGAAGTTCTAAACTACTTATATGTAGCTCCTAAACCATGAAGGCACATTTCCACCTTATCATCATCATCATCATCTACATTTACGTCAATAGATGCAAGTGACTCACATATGCTTTTGATTTTTAGGGTGTAGTCACTTACTGACATGCCCTTTTTCTCCACTGTATGAAGCTCATTCTCACGTTCCAATTTATGTGCCTTTGTATTAGTCTCATACAAAAGTGACCAAACTATTCCAAGCCTCTTTCGGAGTCTTGGCATCCTGTATGTGCACAATCATGCTAACATGTATGCTTACAGATAGCCAATACATTACCTTTCATGCTCCTTGATTCCATTCCTCATATGCTATTAACTGGTCCGCAATCCAATTCCTCTCTAGTAACTACGGAGCATTTTTGTTCTCTCCTTTGATGTACTTGCAGTAGCCTTTTCCCATCAAGAGATTTATCATTCTTGATCTCCAAGCATGGAAATTCTTCTTCTCCAGCTTATCTCCCATAACCTAACTCATTCCACCTACGTTTGGCAATTTTGCAGCAATTCTGAACACTCCAAAAATACTAATAGAAACACTTCTACTTGAACACTCGCACACTATGATGTGACAATTTGATCTCACAAAAACATAGTTTTCATGTATCAATAGTACATGGAATCACTTGAAATATTTGATGTGGAATATATGAGTGTTTCCAAACACGATGCAAGTTACAATTTTACAAATTGACTGGTTTTTCTATGGGCCCCACCTTATGAGCTCGAAATTGAGGTGAAGATGGCTCCGAAACTAAAATTTGACAAAACATAGTGACACTAAAGTGAAAATTCTTGAAAGTATTTTGAGTTCGTCTACTTCATGCCAATTTTCATAGCAATCTGAGGTCCTTTGTGAATCCTAATTTCTTCATGCCTTCTCACATACTCTTCACAATCCACCTTCTCCACGAGCTCTCTACAGCCATAATGGATCTAATACCATGCCATGAGGAAGGAAATAAGGAAGAGAGATCACACACACACTCTCACACTCAAAGAGGATCACACACATAGACTGAGGCAAGGAAGAATAATCTTCTTTTTCTTCTTCTATTACATAAAGGGAATGTACAAGAATCATACTATTCAGCTTTGATTGGGGAATTGTTCACTAGAATGGAATAGCAAGAGAAAGTCAACAATTGCATGTGATGATCCAGGTCAATGAATAACATCATAATCAAATTGCCATAGCATGAGGTCCCAACATGTGAGTTGGTCATAGCAGTTTTGGTGTTGTACTAAACAAGTTTGGGTGGAATGATTCACATGGAAAGTAAATTTATGACCAAGTAGATAATGAAAAAACTTTTTGATAGAATAAATGAGACCAAGACACTTGTGTTCAATACCTAACTAGTTTAATTTTTCAAGGGTGAGGTGTTTGGTAGCATAGTAGACGAGAGGATACCATTTGTCATGGATTGCATTAAAACACTACCAATAGTGGTATCTGATGCATCAACAAATACATGGAATGGTAAGTTGCATTGAAGGGTCTCCAGGATAGGAGTTTGCATGAGTAATTGCTTAAGGCAAAGAAAAATATTCTTTCACTCATCGTTCTAATAAAATCATTGAGGAGGGATTGTTGTCAACCATGGGTCAACTGGAATACCATGGCAACAAATAATATGCCCAAACAACTTAGCACACGTCACAACAAAGAGGGATCTTGCGAGACTAAGACAAAGTCGATAGTCTCTAAACTTTGACAAACAAAGGTGGAAATGCTATAAATGATCTAGTTTAGCACCCAAAACTGAAAAATCATCCAAAAATACCTCATGAACCTAGTCAAATAAGGGGAAATGATGTCATGCATACACCTTTATAAGGTGCTAGGGGCATCGCGGAGAACAAACCATGTAACTATAGACATAGAAACCCCAATTCGTAATAAAAGTAGTTTTAGGAATGTCTACTTCAGCCATGAAAATTTTTTATATCCACGATATCCATCCAAGAAGGAGTAAATTTTGCAGCCTACTACCTCATGGAGCATACTATCCAAAAAAGGTAAGGTAAAAGGATCTATAATGGTGGCAGCATTCTGTTTTTGGTAATCCACACAAATTCTTGATTGTTTATTTTTCTTAGGAACAATCACTATAGGGGAGATCCATTCAACATGTTCAAAAGGGACAATAAACCCATGTAAAAGGGGATCCAATTCTTCCTTCACTTGTTTGGCATAGTGTGCACTCATTCTATAGCCCTGTTGCTTAGCCATATTAAAATATCATTTGAGAACAACTTAATGTTGGTAAACACGAGGATCTAGCCACTTGATGTCTTTTTAATCCCATGCAAATGTCAATGAATTCGGTTAATAGGGCTAGGAGATCATCTTGAAAAGGCTCATCCCAATCAACTTTAATTTTTACTAGCGAAGGATTCACATCACCCAAATTATAGGTGATCAATTGGTATTTAGGGACATATGACTCGTGGCCAAGAAGATTATCCTCCCCATGGCTCATGTGCTACTGGAATGTAGCTAACTCCAATGGACTCTCTAAACACTTCCCCATTTCTACCAAACTGGGTTGGACTGTACAAGATACCAAAGAACAATGATGTAGTACATGTTGTAAATCCATGGTTCCTAACAAAAGTAGCTCATGGTTTGAAGATAGGAAAGCAATTTCCTCATCATGAGGGAGTGCATCCAACATATGAATAGGTTCTCCAACATAACGTATAGCATCTATTTTACAAGGTTTTAATTCATCAAGGCAAATAGTATATTCGGTGGTTACATTTAAAAATGAGCTCATGAGATGAACAATCCTACAATAGTTTGGCTTGTTTCAACCAAGGTTGTCTAAACAATAAATTACAATCCACACTAGACTCGAGAACATCAAGAAGGACAAAAATTATATAAAAGATAACACCACGGAGGGCAATTGGAATATTACATACTAACTTAATTGATTGTACTATAGATTGGTCGGCCATTCAAACAAAGAATTTCATTGGCTCAATCGAGTTCCATCCTAATTGTTTAGAGAGGGTCCTAGTGGGAATATTGACTCTTGAACCACCATTGATCAGAAACTTCATAATTTCATGGTTTTTATATCAGACCATAATCAAAGGCACCACATGGTTGACAATTGTCTCAAGTTTTGGTAGGTAATGAAATGTGGTACATGCTTATTTGTTGTTGGAACTACTATCGAACATCAAGTACTAGGCCTACAAAATCTCTCGAAGGTAGAGTGATTGGTGCTTTTGATAAAATATCCCAGGCCTTACTATGGGGCAATTCTGTAGGTGGTTGATCCCATTGGGTTGTTAAGTGTGGTGTAGTCGACGCTAACGGTTCTATGATGAGGGAATTCACTACGGTAGGAGTGGGTAGAATAGGGGCTTCTGCTTAAGCCCATTTTTTTTACTTTGGCTAGCATTCTTTGTTGTTCTTTAAATCTAGGTTCAAACACTTTGGTTACTGGTTGCAACACTTTCCATGATCACGTTTGGACCATAGTAGCTTGTGCTTCAGTAATTGTGATGATGATCATATTTTTCATTGGGTTCTCCTTGTCTTTCTTTCCTTTTTCATACTCTTGAGCTTTGTTGCAATGATGATGGATATGGCCCATATCCCCACATACATGGCTAAAATGATTTATTAGAGGCATTGGCAACACCTTGATTCCACCATGCCTGTGTAGAATTCCCCGATTGTTGTTTGCAAAAATTTGTAAATTGAAAGAAGATGTATTATGGAGGTGAGCTAGAACATAATTAGATATGGGTTCTCTAGGGTCCTATATGATAGCATTGACTGCCATTCTCTTAGATGGCAGAGTACACTTGATTTAATGCACAACTCTCTCCAACATGGCTAGGATTTTTAAATTTCATACAAAATATTTTTTTAAACATGTCCTCTTATTTATCTTTTTTGTTCTTCATCCACCCTAAAACCACCAATTTTATGCAAGTTACAAAGCCATTTCAATAATGTCTCCCAAAACATGCCACGAATGCACCAGATAATCATAATTTACCATATTTGTGGGTTGATTCCATTAATAAATCACTAGGTGAAAACATTTTTCAGTCCATTGACATTTGTGCCAAGAAGCTATTTGAGATGAGCGTGAAACAATGTTGCATATTCTTGCATACCCTAATTCCTCTTGTGTACTATTTTGTAGAACCTCAAAAACTTATATTGGATTCTTCTTTAACTAGAATATTTGTCAGAAGGTTTCCTTGAGTCTATTATACTATTGAAAGTGGTCTAAACCAAATTTTGCTAATCATTGTGCAACTTCGTCTACTAGTGTGGATTGAAATACTTGAGCCTTATACTCATCATCATTCAAATTATCTAGTATGCTATAGTTGATTTCCAATGTGTGAACATGTGCATCTGGTGTTGGAACATCAAGCTTACATTATGCTTGAGGCTAATTTGATTTACAATAATTAGCTATTGTTTAGATTATGTAGAAAGATTATTAGTTATGTCCATTTATTGTATTTATTTGAAAGATTTTTTTTGGATCATTTACCATTGTAAAAGCCTAGAGCTTTGCACATATAAAAGTAGAAAAAGAGAGCTAAAATTCCACGAGTTTTAGGTGGTTGAGTTGCAATCAATGAATCAATCAATCACGTAAAAGTAGATTAAACTAGATGTTCACTTTTCCTAGATTGTAGGAAAGTGAATCGATTCCCTCCAACAACTAATCTTGGCTTCATTTGAATTAAAACTCCACTTATAGGAGTCCTACAACACTTCAAGATTCTATATAAAGACTTCAAATCACTTGTGCATTACATGGAAACAATATACATACACTTGTGGCCATTATTGTATTGCTCCATTTTTCTACATCATCTTCTTCAACACTAGGAAGCTTGCAGAGGCTGCAACTCTCTCTAGAGAGATAGATAAATGATTGAGCACTCATTAGAAAACTATTAGTGTCTAGTTTATGTGTAAAAATTTCCAAAGAATCGGATTTAGTAGATTGGGAGAAATCTTAGTTTTTCTATCTCGCGATCTATCTCTACAAATTCTTGAAAAATAGGAGGTACCATTGTTAAGTGTGAGGCTCATTCCAAACGCATATTTTTCTTATATCTTGTACTCTTGTGCATTCTATACACTCAAACCTATTTTTATCACTTATCCAAAATGATGTTTTCCATATTTAATCATGTTGGATGCTATGAGCATTTGAAGTTGATCGTTTCATCCGAGGATAGTAAGCTTTTTGAGCTAGTGAATGCCCAAACCTATCTATTTTGTATCGACTCTTTCTCCTTGATGCTCCAAAGTACATAGTGCACTTTATTGCACTTCTTGCATGCATATAAGGTCTATTTGAGTTTCCATAAGCTCATGGGCTGATCTTGTGCGGGTTGGCTAGACCAAACTTCATCAGTTCCTAACTTGCATTTCTACCTCCCACAAGGTTCTCCAAGTTCTTTCAGTGGTATGAGAGCTAGATCAAGATGGGTAAGGATTTTTGTCCATGATTGAGAATCTTGATCGATGCAACTATGCGGCTTGGAAAATCAAATTGGATGCCTATTTACAAGGTAGAAATCTTTATGGAATTATAGTAGGTGATGAAGCTATGCCTATTCCAAGATCCAAAGGAGGACCTACACAAGAGGAGACAGATAAGCTCACACTTTGGTGCACAAGGGATGCTGAAGCAAGGTCCTAAATACTAAACTTGACAACCATTCAAGCACAAAGAATACATCCACAACAACATATTGGACTTAGTACATATAGAAATATGTGGATCAAGTCAAGAACCTTCATTGGCAAGATCAAGGTATTATGTCTCATTTATTGATGATCATAGTATATGGACTATTCTATACTTTATCAAGAGTAAGAATGAAATGTTTGATTGCTTAAAAAAGCATCTAGCACATGTGGAGAGTCATACAAGTACATCACTTAAGAAGCTCATATCTGATGGAGGGGGAGAATACTTCTCGAAAGAGTTTCATGAGTTCTTGTATGACAAAGATATCAAAAGGGAAGTGTCTACAAGGTACCCTCCTCAACTAAATGGAATTGCAAAGAGGAGAAACAAGATGTTAGTTGGATCAGCCACAACAATTCTTGAAGAGAAGAGGTTTCGATATTATATATGGACAGGGGCTATTTCAATTGTTGTGTACCTTATCAATAGATTACCATCCATATCACTCCAAGGTATGACTCCTTATGAAGCATGGCATGGAAGAAAACCTAGACTTGGACATTGCAAGGTGTTTGGTTGTTTAGCTTATGTTCTTGTACCATCACAAATAAGAGGTAAGCTAGATGAAAGGTGAACAAAAGTAGTGTTTATTGGGTATGACTCAACTCAGATGGGTTACAGATTCTACAATCCTTCAACTAAGCAATTCACTACAAGTAGAGATGTTGTGTTTGAAGAACAAAAGTCTTGGTATGATGAACACAAACAAAAGGTAACTCTACCATATGATCTTGATTTTGATTCTCATCAATTAGGAAGCAAGCATGATACATAGGTCCAAGATCCAACAAGTGATACAGATGATGACAAAGATGAAATGGAAAAGGATTAAAAACTATGGAAGTCAAGAGGCAAAGCAAAGATGCAAGAGTGTGGAGAATGCTCTAACGAAGCTCGTAGAAGATCGACAGAGAGAAGAACCAACCAAAGAGGTATGGATGTCATTCCACATTTTTTACAAAGCATTCAATCTACTTGGCAAAAGACTCAATTTGAGAAGAACCCTCAACCTATGAAGAGGCAAAGGAAAACCCTAATTTGGAAAAGTCCATGGGTATATAAAGTTAAAAAAACCTTTAATGGATCAGTGTTCAGGTACAAGGCAAGATTAGTTGCCAAAGGATGCTCAAAAATGCATGGTATAAACTATGAGAAAACATTCTCACCAATTGCAAAGATGACCACGATCAGAACATTGATAAGTGTAGCTCCTACAAGAAATTGGAGACTACTACAAATTGATGTAAAAAATACATTTCTAAAGGGTTGCATAATGGAAGAGGTATACATGTCACAACCTCCAAGTTTTTAAAACCCTAATCATGCATCTTATGTTTATAGACTTAAGAAAGCATTGTATTGATTGAAACAAGCTCCTAGAGCTTGGAATTATAGGTTGGTCATATACCTTCAACAACAAGGGTTCAAACATAGCATCTTAGATCCTTCTCTATTCATAAAAAAGGATCACAATGAGGTTATCTATCTATCTCTATGTGTAGATGACATAATTGTGATAGGTGATGATTTGAATAGCATTAAATTGATCAAGAGACACATGTATGAGGAGTTCAAAATCAGTTATTTAGGTGACCTCACATTCTTCCTAGGTATGTTGGTCATATACACAGATAAAGGAATGTATTTGACTCAGAGGAGATACATTCAAGATCTACTTCTTAAGTTGAAAATGGAAACACTAAACCTATAGGTACACCTTGGGAGATGAATCATAAACTTAGAGTTTATGAAGGTGAGAAAAATGAAGAAATTAAAGAGTATCAAAGCTTAGCTAGTGCTTAATATATGCTATTCATATAAGGGTACACATCTCATATAGTGTAGGAGTGCTAAGCAAATTCATGCACTCACCCAAAAGAGCACACATGCATGAAACCAAGAGAGTACTTAAGTATCTCAAAGGTACAATCAATGAAAGTATATTCTATCCTTACTCCTCATAATTTTGATATCATAATCTATTCATATGCAAGTTGGGTAGGAGCTAAGAATGATAGAAGAAGTACCTTTGGTTACTTAGAATTTCTAGGTTCAAAGCTAGTGTCATGGAGTTCCAAGAAGCAACCAATAGTTGCTTTATCCTCAACGGAAGTAGAGTATAGAGCTTTGACCATAGCAACATAAGAGGCATGATGGTTAAAAGGATTGCATATAGATCTGGGACTTATGAGTTCCAAACCTCAGATATTTAGAGATACTGTAAGTTGCATGAATCTAGAAACAAACCCTATTTTCTTTGCAAGAACCAAACACATAGATGTTCATTACCACTTCATCAGGGAGAAGCTCATGACAAAGGAGATTGACATTTATTTTGTTCCAAATGAAAGCAAGTAGTAGACATAATGACGAAGGCACATGATGGAATAAAGCTTTGCATATTTTACTCAATTATAGGTATTCAACCTATTATAGAATGAGGACTCAAGCATACTTTAGCTTGAGGGGGAGCTCTTGGAACATCAAGCTTACACTATGCTTGAGGTAGATTTGATCTACATCAAAAAGCTATCATTTGGATTACATCGAAAGAATATTTGTTGGAGAGCTAATTTAATTATTTTCATTTATTGTATTCTTTTAAGAATATTTTTATGGATCACTTACCATTATAAAAACCTAGAGCTTTACACGTGTAAAAGTAGAAAAAGGGAGCTAAAATTCCACGAATTTGAGGTGGTTGAGTTGCAATCAATCAATCAATCAATCACCCAAAAGCAGATCAAACTAGATCTTTACTTTTGCTAGATTCTAGTCATGGATCACTTCAAGGGTTTATATAAAGAATTCAAATCACTTGTACATTACATGGAATCAACATGCATACACTTGTGGTCATCATTGTCTTGCTCCTTCATTTTTCTGCATCATCTTGTTCAACAACAGTAAGCTTGCAGAGGCTGTTACTCTCTCTATAGAGCTCAAAACTTGATGAACTGAGCACTAATTGGAAATGTATTCTCCTTTTTCTATTCTCTTGAATCCTGGTTGTGGATCTTCAACAAAGGCTCCATTCCTTGTGAAACGTACCTAAACTTCTTTTTATATATCTTTCCCCAATACTTATGAGATTTTTTGTTATGGTAGGTACATAAAATACCTTGCTGAGTAGATTTATGTTTCCATCTAGAGTCTTCGCATTTCGAATCTTTCCCACTAGGTGTTTGTTATCTCATGCTTGAACCTCATGTCAATTTCTTGGATCCTCCAAGTCTAAGAGGAGAGCCACATTCCCTCCTACATGATTTGAATAGCTAGAATCTATTTAGAATACATGCTCATGTGCTTTACCTTGCTCCATGGTCATGTTCATCAAAATAAGTGAATCCTTTGTATTTGCTATTCAATCTAATTCTTTTAATCTCTTCTTCCTCTATATCCTTCTTGATGATTTGTATTGTTGAAGTTGTTGTTGGTGTAGCCATTGTGGTTATTTGATATTCCTCTTGCACTTCCATAGCCTCCTCTATTGAAGCCTCTTCCTCTCTGATTTCTAGGTTCCCAAAAACAATTCTCAGTTGCATGATTAGTTAGGACACATATGGCACATGGAGAGGAGCTTTGAAATTTGCCTTGCCTTGTCTACCTCCTCTGCCTCTTCCTGTTGAACCTCTACCCCTACCTATAAAGTTTACTTGAGAGGTAGTACCCTCATCATCATATCTTTTAGCTTTGCTTTTGATGTCCTTACTCTTGTTCTTATTTTTGTATAGGGTATAGGATTGATTAAATTTTGATTTGTCTCCATTCTTCATAAGCTTTGCCTCATGTGTGAACAATTGTCCCATGAGGGTGTTGAAGTCAAGAACCTTTATGTCCATGGATAGATCCATTGTTGTGGTGAAAGCTTCCCATTTATCATCTAATTTGATTCCATTAATTACTTGCCTTACTATCTGCTCCTCATCTATGACTTTTTCAATTCTCCCAAGTTGATCTGCTAAGTCCATCTTGGTGACATAATTAGTCACCCTTTTCTTGGACATCTTCTTGAGTGTGGTAAAATCCATCCAGAGTTAGTTCTTCCTAGCTTTAGTACTTGATGAAAAGAATGCTTCAAGAGCATTCCATGTCTCTTCTGAAGTCTTGTAGCTCCTAATGTGTTGAAGTACAAAATTAGAGATTGCATTGAGAATGTAAGATCTAGCTAGAGAATCCTTTGAGCACCATGTGGTGAGCCTCTCTTGTTCTTCTTATGTTGGTTGTCTTTTGCTTCTGAGGATTGGCATCATCTCATGTCTAGAGATGTAACCATAGAGATTTCTCCCTTGAAGATATGATTCCATTCTAAGTGAGCAAGATAAGTAATTACCTTGATCCAATTTTTCAATGGATGAAGGAAATCCATCTCCCATGTTGAGATGATGTAGCTCTAATACCATTGTGAGGAGATGGTCTGATAAAGTATAGAGATGAGCTAATGTTGCAATAATTCTGCTCTACACCTTCCAATGTGACTTCATGGAACCTTAGTAGACTTGGTTAGCTTTAAAAGTAAGCATGTAGACCCACTATTCACTTTGAACCATCATTGTCAAACATTTGTACTAAAACAAATAACTTGCACATAGAAGCACTATGAGAAACTTGCTATTTTGGGACTTGAACCACTCAAAAAAATCTTTAGTTCTGACTCTTTCATAAGAATTGAACCAAAAACTTTTATAAACATCTAATTCAAGGGCTTAGCTAACTAGTCCAAGTTATTTCACTAATTTAGAGTGAGTGCACATAGAGAAATGCATTCAAGAACTCAGTGGTGTAATCATGACTTTTCAAGAGGGAGAATGTGTGTAGACATGGGTAGCTTGTTTGATTCATAAGTCAAGATACAATGGACCAGATGTAATGAAATATAATATTTAGTACCTCGAGTGATCACTCTCGATATAGCAAGTTAAAGAAAAATAAATGATCAAGTATATGAAAGGAAATCAATCAAGCAATATCTCTAAAATGAAGAGGTTGTAGCAGAGAGGAGTAGACAAAGATGATCATGAACTAATGTATCAACCTATATGTGAAAATGGATGTATGATACAAAGGATATGTAGTGGACTTACTCATACATATGTGAGCTTAAGATTTGCTCAACCATGAGCCTCAATGGCTCTCTCTTCTCTGTCTCATCTCGTGACTAAAAGGTCACTTGTATATATACTCATAGAGAGAACTTTGAATTTGAATTTCCCTCACCTAAAGGTGTTCCTAAACTTTATGTGCTAATTGATTTCATTCCAACCACCAAATAATTCGTGGTTGATGTTCCTAACATCACAAGATTCCTCATCTCAGTTCCATTACTTTTATCCAATGAACTAAAGTCCATGACTTTTTACAAGGGCTATTCATATGCAATCCTTTTGTGAGCCAAATGTATATGTGAAAAGTCTTGATATTCGGTCAAGCATCTAGACTTGCCAAAGTACCAATGTAAACAAGCAGAAATTCCATGTAATTGATAGTATCAAGAAAGAAACTTAGGATATTCTCAAATTTTACAATGTCTAATTGAACTTAGGGACTCTAATAGATTTTCTTTTTCTAGAATTTTGTTAATTAAATATAGGAAACCTAGGGTGCACAAGTAGGGAGAGGTGGGGTACCCATTGTAGAGTGAGGATCTTAGACAATTAAATGAGAGGTGGATACTATTATATCTCTACCTCTTTGTAAGTGTAGATGCTTCATGGAGGTGTGAAGAAGAGATAACCACATGAGATCACTCCCTTAAGACTTGAACTACCTTTCTGTCTCTTGATCATGGCCATCCTATCAAGAGAGAAAAGTTCCACTTGATCTTGGAAGTGTAATTACTAAAAGATCTAACACAAATTCTAGTTCAACACCTTCTATGATACCGAGAGGAGTAACCTTCCTATGATTTGGTAATATGATAATAAAATAAGTTGCCTTTGTGAGATTTAGGTTTCTATTTGCACATCTTTCAATGATGCCGAGAGGAGTAACCTTCCAATGATTTAATAATGTGATAGTAAAATAGGTTTTGGATTTGTGGGGTCTAGTTTTAACATGGATATGATGTATTCATGCATGAGGTTGATTTTTTAGTCCCCATTGAAAATGAAAAAATTGATATTTATAGTTCACCTTAGGATCTTTTAATTTGTTATGGATTCGAAAGTGGTCATATAGTTTCCACAGGTGGATAAGTAGTGAGAGACATGCATCCTACAATTCACATAGGTGGGGACCATATTATTAATGGTTGAAAGAGCTTCACTTCTAAAGGTGGTACTCATGGCCAATAGGTGATATACAGACACTTTTTGGAATGTCTTTTGGTGAATATCCATAAGAATGTGAGATGTGTCACTTACAATTTCCCCTTGGATTATTTGTAGTTCCTAAATTTTATCCACATAGGCATCATCAATCAATTTTTCTAGAGGAACTTCTATCTTAGCTTGCTCTTTCTTTTGCGAGACCATCCTTGATTTTTTAATGGAAGCTAGTTGTGTTGCTTTTGTTGTGCCTTGATCTTGATTTCACACTATTTTTTTCTTTTAGGGTAATTGGGACTTGGTTGCCTTTTGCTTCTCAAATCTCATAGGCTTTCATGCTTAGGTCATCATGCCAATAGTTTCTTGGAGTAGCTCTAGTTCAATTCTAGGTGTGTGCTCATATGCTTGCTTTCGTTTGTTGTTCCAATGGTTTAGTTTTATCATTTGAAAGAGGTAGTATTTATCTTCTATATTTGTGGAAAGAAGTGCCTTCTAACAATCCTTCGTCTAGTGGTCCCTCATTTATGGGAAATTTATGCATGGAGGCCCATATAGGGAAGACAAAGTTTTTTTCGACATCTCTATGTTTGCCACATTAGTAACCCATAATGGGATGTTGGGGTCTATTTATTCCAGGTCCTCCCCCTTATCATAACTGATTTTTGTATTAGCTTGCATGGGAGGTAGAGCTCGATGGTAGAGAATTTTGTCCTAGGCGTGTAGGGCAGTTATGCCCTAGCCATCGCATAGTCAAGGTAGGGTTGCTACTCATTTTGAGATTCGAGTCTCCTTTAGGAAATATAAATGCATTACATCATGTTCTATTTGTGTGAAACTAATAGGAAACGGACCTTTAACACTCTTGGACAAAATGTGCTTGGCTCGCACAAAGTGTGCACCATAAACTAGTACATACCTCTTGTATAGTTTAATCTCTTAGATTTCTTGACTTAAGCGTGATTAGAATTAGCATCCTTGTTTTAGCATAGCATCTTCCTCTAGCAACACCTTTTGCAACTAAAGATCACCTTACTCTCTCTATTGATAGAATTTAATCCCTCATATTTGCGCACTAGAAGTGAAATGAACCCAATACCTACATCCCTTCATACACCTTTTTTGCTACCCTATAGCAAAAGTCTATTCACCTACCTTAAACTAATCCAAATCACCTAATCTTTTAGCCACACTTAGTATGGTTCATAAGATTTTCAAAAAGTTGTAGGAAAACTCAAATGGATCTCTTTATCTCAGTGAAGAGCTCTCGACAAGAAATACTATGCAAAAATGTAGGATATGCAAAAATTAGGGTTACAAAGATACACCAATGTCTCCAAACATATACTAGCTATAGAATGCACTTTAAATCTCTGAACTAGATGCACAAGGTGTTACATTTGTTATAAGCACACTATGTCTATACCTACAAGAGACTAGAGGGGGCATGGGCTTGATAACTCCTCTTTACTCCTCTGTGCATGTAATGCCCTCCTCTACATTTTTCCTATCTTGGACTACTATGTTTCAGCTCCTTGAGCCTTGGATGACTCTCGTCTTGAGCCTCCTTGTGTATATGTCTCTTAGTCTTCAATGACCTACAAGATTTCCATGCATTTGATGAATCTTCACCTTCTTTTATAGCTTTTGGATGCCTCTCGTGACTTTTCCACCACCTTAAGACTGCCTTTCTTGAGAATGCCCAACCTTGAGACCACCATAGGTGATTTAAGTCATGAATTTTTCCACATTAAGATCTTTTGATGCCTTTGCCCACCTAAAGCTTGCATAATTCACACTTTCAACACTCCCCCTCAAGCTTAAGGTGGTAGTGTCTATATCAAGTAAGCTCATAGCCTTTTAAAACTTTGTTAACTTGGTCAGATCCAAGATTTTTGTGAAGATATGTGCAATTTGGTCCTTTGAACATAGAAAATGAACAGTAATGTCCCCACTTACAACCTTTTCCCTTGCCTAATGGTAATGCAACTTAATGTGCTTTCTCCTTGCATGGTATGTGGGAGTTTTAGCAAGATGTAGGCTTGAAATGCTATCTGCTTGCACTAGAATTGGTCCAAGTTGTATACCAAAATCTTTGAAGAGCTTCTTAAGCCACATTGCTTCACATGTGGTGAGGGCTAAAGCTCTATAGTCAGCCTCTCTTGAACTCAATGCAACTATGGATTGTTTTAGCTCATCCATGAAATTGATTTTTTACCCAGCATGGAAACATAGCCACAAGTTGACCTCCTATCATCAACATTGTGTGCCCAATCTGCATCACTCCATGCTCTTACTTGAAGTTCTTCATTGTACCTTTATAGAAACCCATAATTAATTATACTTCTCACATCCCTTAACACTCTCTTTGCATGATTGGGATGTGTATATCTAGTTGCATGCATGAACTAAGATAGATCTCCAACTATGTGGCACAAGTCAAGCCTTATGAGTGTAGCATAGAGAAATGATCCCACAATGCTCCTGTATAGGGTAGGGTCTTCTAGCTTCTTACCATCTTCCTTCCTTAGCCTCACATTTGAATCCATAGGTTGAGCTATCAGTTTGCAATCTGTCATGCTAAACCTGAACAACACATCTAGAAAATACTTCTTTTTAGAAATATAGATATCGTCTTTCACATAGATCATCTCATTGCGAAGAAGGTACTTTAGCATAGCTAAATCTGAAATTTTGAACTCTCTTTCAAGCTTCTCTTTGATGGTTCTTATCCTTGCATCATCATCACCTATCACAAGGAGATCATATACATATATGCATATCAAACATATATTTTCATATTTTTTCTTCATATAAAATGATGGATCTGCATCATGTGGAGAGAAACCACATCTCTTCAAGAAGTCCACTAGCCTCTGATTCCAAGCCCTTGGGGATTGATTAAGGCATACAAGGCTTTCTTCAACCTACGAACACAAGTAGGATGCTATGGATCTACATACCCTTGAGGTTGTTCCATGAACAGGTCTCCTTGTAACTCACCATTCAAGAAAACATTCTTTATTTCTATATGGTAGAAAGGCCACCTCCTTGATGCACATAGGGCTAAGAGATCTCTGATGGTAGCCTTGTTTTCTACAGGGCTAAAAGTCTCCTCATAATCCACCCGTTGTGTCTATGTGAACCCTTTGGCTAGTATTCTAGCATTATACCTTGCCAAACTACCAATTTCATTCCTCCTCGTCTTGTACACCCACTGCTTTGAACTATCTTCATGAACTATCGTCATGCCTTCCTTCTTGGGTACTAGTTCCCAAGTGTTGTTCTCCTTAATAACTCTGACCTCTTCATAAATAACCTTCCTCCAATCTAGTTTGGCCTTTGCTTCCTCATAAGAATCTGGCTCTTAATTTGCGCCAATAGCATTCATCATGTATGCATAATGCTTTGCCATGAAAGTTCCATATGTATACCTTTGTGGGGGTGCCTTCTTCCTTGTAGAACTCGTCTCTTGACCTTTGGGATATTTCTCCTAAAGTCCATTGAGCTTTACATTAGAATTAATGACCTCTTCAAGCACTTACCTAGCTGACAAGCATCACAAAATAGATCTAGACCTTGGCCTTCAAGATTTGGTAGTCCTTACACTAAAATTGCTTTGCACATGCTTTCTAAGTAGAGAATATTGTTATGTCCTATCCTCTTGTACCAAAGGTCAATCTTTGCAATCCTTTTGTTACAAATCATCACATAACATACCTTGTTGTGGGTAGAAGCAACATCTAGTATGAACAATCTACCTTCTTTACTTCTCTTGGCAATGAAATTGCCTCCTTGCTTCACGATGCACCCTTTTGCATCAAATATAACCTACATACCTCTCTCTACCATCTCTCCACAGATAAGGTTCTTGGAAATAAGTGGAACATGGATAACATCCTTAAGAGTATTGACATATTTACCTTCACCTAACTGCACATCTCCCACATATGTAATGTCATGCTGAGTGTAATCTCCGATATCCACACAACCTTTTGAGTTTGAAACATGCATATGAAGAACAAATTCCTCCATACCTAACATGTGACTAGAATATACAGAGTCTATGTACCACTTTGTATCCTTGGACCACTAGTGTAGTCATGTCTCATGGCTAGGAGGGTCTCCTTCTCATCATCCTTCTTGGATTTGTTAGCATAGCTCCCTTGATCCTTCTTCCTCTTGCCTTTTTCATCCTTGAACCAACAATTTGAAGAAATGTGACTCTACTTACCACATATAAAACAAGTTTTACCTTGTTGAGGGTTGTTCTTGGCTTTGCCATTCTTGCCTTCATTGAAGATAATGCCTTGCTATCTCCTTTTGAATATGATTCTTCTTCCTTGGACTACTTCCACTTGCTTTTTCCTCCTCTCCCCTTGTTGCCACTCTTGGCTTTGCCTTTTCTAGCATATAGGACCTGTGAGTGACTATCCTTCTTGGATGTGTCTCTTATGGCAACTTCTTTTGCCAGTAGTTGTGGATCAACTACTCAAGATTTGGGAGTGGATCTCTATACAAGATGGTAGTAGTAAGGGGTTTCCACTTGTCTTCCGCTCTCATTCCATTGAGAGTAATCTAGATAAGTTCTTCATCATCTACTTTTCAGTCAATGGATGCCAAATGCTCCCTCAACTCCTTCACACTCAAGGTGTAGTCAACAATAGATTGACCACTACAATTCTTCAAAGAATGGAGTTCATTCTTAAGCTTCATCTTTTTGCTTCTTGCAGAAGTAGCATAGATCTTCTCTAAGGCTCCCAAACATCTCTAGCATGACTTAACTCTGATATATGACCAATCATAGTGTGAGAGATTACCTATGATATGTAGAAGATAGCTGTCCTATTCCTTTCCTCCCAATCGTTCAACATCTTCAATTCTTGACTGGTTACCTTTTAAATTTTAGCCTAAGCTTCTAGCCACACTTATCATGGTTCATAAGATCTCCAAAAAGCTATAGAAGACACGAAATGGATCTGTTTAGATTAGCCAAAAACTCTATACAAAAAGAAACTATGTTAAGATGTAGGATATGAAAAAATTAGGGTTACAAAGATACACCGATTTCTCTATACATAAAATTTATTTCAAGAAGCCCCCTAAAGGAAAGTAAAACACATGTTTACGTTACTGAATGCAATCTAGATCTCTTCAATTGGATATCTACAAAAAGAGTTACAACTCTTATAAGGAGACTATGTCCATACCTACAAGAGACTAGAGAGGGCGTGACTTGATACTTACTCCTTACTCCTCCTTTGTGCATGTAAGACCATCATCTACTTTTTTTCTAGCTTGGACTACTGCGTTTCAACTTCTTCAGCCTTGGATGAATCTCTCCTTGAGATTTCTTGAGTATATGTCTCTTGGTCTTCAGTGACCTAGATGACTCTTCACCTTCATCTATAGCTTTTGGATGCCTCTCACAACTTTTCCATAGGACTTACCCCTCCCCAATGTTTGAGGGTTTCACTCAAAGGGGCTTGCCCTTTTGTATTGGACGAGGGTGCCCTCTAAGCAGGGGGTTTCCCCTCCAAAATATATCCTTTCTCATAATGCCTATCATGTGTGAGTTGACATTTTGGAAATAAAACATTGCATTATAATCCTAGCTTGAAGGACCCCTCCTAAATATATCCCTTCTCCATAATGCCTATCATGTGTGAGTTGACATTTTGGAACTAAAAGATTGTGTTATAATCCTAGCTTGAAGGATCTACATCATCAGGCTTGAGGAGATTCGCATGCATATCCTCATATGCATCCACCTTTTTTTTATGAGTCTCCAAATCACTACTTGATAAGGTGAATTGTGATGTTTTTTTGCACAAGGTACTGGTTCCCACGAGGAGACGTGACCTTTGTGGAATTTTCTAGCACTAAGGTTGGGTGCAATCTAAGATGCATGAGCAAAGATGTCTATGTAGCATATGAAAGGGTAGAGTCAATTCCATACATCTACACAATTCAATTTATCACAAAGTTCCCAACTCATTATTAGTGCTTTAAAAAACATAGTTAGTTCATCTTAGTTAATGCTCTTAAGCTAAACGATAAAGTTCCACCTTTGATTCCAAACCGAAAGATTTTGTGTGTACAAGTTCTCAAGAAAGTAAATCCACCATCATTCAAATGCATTTTCTAAGATATGCTTGTGTGCTCTTTAGAAAATCCCGAAAGGAGCATGAATGCCAATGAAATATAATTTTCTTCAAAAGTGAATGTATAAATTCTCAAATGTGGATGTGTGAGTGAAGTTAAGGGTGATGTATCCAATTTTTTCCTTCTTTAAGTACACATACAACCTTCTACTTCACACAATTATATTATTCACGAAACAATAAATCTTGTATCCAATAACAAGCTTTGATGACAAAATATGCCGCCCGACTATCATTATTTCCTGTGGTCTATATTTTAAGGTTTGGTGTTGATGTGTGTTTCCCCAAATTCCTCTTCTCAATATGAAACTAGGATCACAATAGGGTACAAAGAAAGAGTTTTTAATACGAAATTTCTCTCCATGCGTAAGAGTTTCCTAAAATCACTCTTGAATATTTGAAAAGAGAGACTTGTGAATAATGTGTGTGCCACTCTCCTCCAATCCATTATATAACCTTGAATCCAAAATAGTAATGCTCTTAAATGATCTAGGTTAGACACGTGGCCACCATGCAACACTCATCCCCATTACCATTGAATACCTTAGGATATCCCTTGGCAGGGACCTTGGCTATGGCTCGCCCTTGTCCCACACACACATGGAGAGGTTTCTATAGACCAATGTCTAGCACTCTCTCCTCCGTCTAAATATCATTGTCGTCAATGATAAAAGAGTGACACTACTTGCAAACTAGAGCTTCCAATTCTCAAGTAGAATCTATAAGTGGAAATCCTCTCCATGCTACTAGATACGTGTGGATGACACACTTTCCCAACCGTTTCTATCTCCGATCTGGTATACAATCTAGAAAATGATCTCAACTTTCACTTTCTTGCAAAGAAATAATACCCTCTATTAGATTATCCTCCCTTGAAATACACTTTCTAAGTTCACTCAAATAAAATAGTGGATAGACTCTACAATCTGGACGAAGCTCTAATCAATATACAAAATCACTAAGCTTCTAAACTATCATCCAAGGTCCGCAAAACCTTGATAAAAGCTTAGTACACTTCATTGTGGATAGTGAAGTAGACCTAGCTATCACTTGGAAGAGAACTCTGTATCCTTCCTCTAAGGTTCTAGAAGATCTCTTCCTATTGACATATTCTTTTTCCCTATCAGTTGCTTGCTACATCTTGCCTTTAGCTATTTGTAAGTTTTCTTGGAGATTCGCTAGGAAATCTGAAGCACTAGGACATTTATTTGAAATTCCTATGGTATTAGGAGTAGTGGGATTCATGCCAGAGTTCATCTCAAAACGAGACATTCCTTTAAGTCTATGAGTTCTATTGTTATAAGAAAAATCTACTAGTGGCATGTAACTATCCCAACATATCTCCCTCTCAAACACATATTCTCTCAACATCTCCTCTAGAATCCATTGACCCTCTCATATGACCATCTTTCTATGCATGATCATTACTACTCATTTTCAATGAGACTTTTAGTTTCTAAAATGCAAACTTCTTGAACTATCTTGTAAATCTAAGATCCCTATTTGAAACTATCGATGTCAGTAACCCATGAAAACTAAAGACATGATGGAAAAATAGCTTCACTACTTGTGGAGATTCTATCATCTCCTGCATGGGAATGAAATGAGCCATCTTGCTGAATCTATCTACCACAACTAGGATAGTATCCCGGTTCCTTTAGGTCCACGGTAACCCCACTATGAAGTCCATGCATACACTTTCTTAGCTATCCTCCATGATAATCCATCACCTACAACATTATGTTTACCTCTTCAATACATGTTTTCCATGTGAAACGCCTACATGAGCTCAACTCAACAAGCCTATCTCCTTTCAAAATCTTGGTGACTACAAAAGTACTTGGGTGTATGGTGATCTCCGTATACCTAAAAGTTTGTACCATAAAGATAGTGTCTCTAAACTTTAAGAGCATGCATCAATACATACAACTCTTCTTCATGCATTGGCCGAATGCATTGTGCACTACTCAACATTTTTCTTTCAAAAGCTGTTGGCCTATCATCTTGGCTCAACACTACCTCTATGGCTATGCCACTTGCATCTCTCTCTAACGCAAATGGTCTCTTTGGATTAACCACTTTGAGAATACTAGCCTTTGAAAGAGGTTGATTTAGAGTATAAAAGCTTTCTTGTTGCTCTTGCTTCCATGCTAATGATACTTTGCCTTGAAGCAAGTTCATCATAGGCACTCCTATCAATGAATTAGAGGAAATGAATTTTTAATCGAAACCAAAAAGTCCTGAACTCAGCATAACTACCCCTTATCTTGAGAAGTTGGACAAGCTAGAATAACTGAGACCTTCTTTGGATCCATCTGAGCCCCATCTACCAATACCACATGCCCTATATACTCTATGTCTAGACAAAACAACTAAGTGCTATCTAGATCTACGAAGAATTGATTTTCTTTTAATATATTTAACATAAACTTAAATGATTTTCATGCTCATGTACAAATCTACTGTACACTAACAATAGACCAAAAAAATCCACAACAAACTTTCAAATGAATGGTCATAAAGTATCATTTGTTACCACCATGAAAGTAGCAAGTGCATTAATCAAACCAAATGGCATAACTAAATACTCATACTTCCCAAAATGGTCATGAAATCTATTTTATATAAATCTTGTTCCTTTACTCTAATCTGGTGGTAGAAACTTTTCAAATCTATCTTATTATATACAATGGCTCCTCCTAGGGCATCTAAAAGATCATATATCTTGAGCATGGGATATCTATGATTGATGGTAATCTCATTCAGTGCTCTGTTCTTGATGCACATCCTATAAGATGCATCTCTCTTCTTTAGTAGAAGAAATGGTGCTACAAAGGGTGAATAACTAGGTCTGATGAGCCCTTTTTGCAAATACTCATCCACGACCTTGTGCACTTTATTCTCCTCATGCAACCGCATTCGAAATGGTGATCAAGGAGTGGAACTTGTGCCTAGTACTAATTCAATTCTACACTCAATGTTCCTTAAAGCAACTAAACCCAAAGGTGATTCGTTTAAAAACAACTTTTGGAATTGTGCTCTTGCTTTGTTTGAAAGTGCTTGAGCATTCCAACTAAGGTTTCATTGACTATCTAAATCCATCATTACACACTATGAATACACAAAATAAAGAAAGTAAAGAAACATACAAACGATCTTGAGCAACTTGATTGCAATCAAGAATTGCATCTCTTCAAGATGTGCCTCTCCATGGATTTATAATCACCTACCCTCATGCTCAAACTAGTAAACATTCAAAGCAAAATATATATCTAGTCATTTCCCAGCATGCCACGTTTTACTTAGGAATACATCAAAATAGGCCAATCATGTTATCCTAGAAATCCATTTTATTCTCATAGGGTTGGATCTGAATGGGTAGAACTAATAATCATCCGTTGCATGACTTTCTTCACTTCCCATCGACAGATTTAATTATGTGGACATAAATTACACACGCTCTAAGTGTAACCTTTTGACTAGTCAAGAACTAAGGGCATTATGTGCAGATCTAGTGTCAAAGAGGACCTTTATATGCTATCTAGCCATAACTCCTCTCATAGCAATGCATTTTGTATCCAAAAGGCGGTATCCTCTCCCTGTCATGAGCGAAGGGACAACAGATGGAACAAAAGGAACCTTCTTCATAATCATCATGGCCAATATAGAAGATGATATCTAAGATGGGGAACAATCAAAATCCTCATCTGCGTCACTCCCTCCCTATGTAGGATTTATAACTATGGTTAGTGTTATCTTTTTCTTCTTAGGATAATCCTTGAAGTGGTTCTATCTCAATCTTATGCCACCACCTATGGGAAACATCCATAAGGTTGTAATTCCCTTGGTAAATCTTATGCCTATTGTCCATGATATGGCATAGATAGAAGCACTGCTCCCACTTGTTGAGCCACTACTCAAAAGGAGTGCTTGCATCTAGTAGACCCATGATATCGTGGCATCTTAATATCTTAAATTTTCAATGAGGCCTCTCTTACTAAAACACTCTCTTTAGGAGTTTCTAAGGTTTGATGCTGACCTCGAGCATTTAACTCCATTCTTGGCAAGTCACTCTTTCACAATACTTCATCTTTCTTGGATCTATGTACATGCTCCAAGATATCATGAAGCGCACTTTCTAGCTTTGAGATCATAGCACTCATGGTCTCTAGAGCATCTGAAGGGTGATCACCCATGTGCATGTCAAGCCTAATTGATCTTTTTTTTTCATCTTTTGACTTCAAGGATTATTCTAAAACATCAATTGATGGTTTTCATGCACCAAAGAAATAGAGTATAGATGCTTAACAATATCCATAGTGGAAACTATATGGTTGAAGGATTTGTATACAAATTTAGAACGTATGAGCTCCAAACCTATCATTTTTGGAGAAAACTTGGGTTCAATGCATCTAGGAGCAAGCCTTCTATATACAAAGCATCATAGATTGAAGACTCAATAATGTTTACTAGGATTTCACATGGTTAAAAATAAAGGTTAATTTTTGGACAACCAAGAATATTTCTTCGAATGATCTTTTGGCTTCCATTTACCCTTTTATATCCAATTTAGGATTTATTCATCAACCTTAGAAGTATCTTATTATTTGGCAATGTAATATAAAGCCTAAGCCTTGAGTTAAGTGGTTGGTCTCCAACCAACATTCCAAATCATTCTCTTAAAAATGATTCCCTTTTTCCTAGATTATAAGAAAAGGAAACATGTCACAAAAAGGATACTCTTATGAGGATTTTGAATTGATTTTTTCTCTTAGGGGTCGTGGAATGCCACAAGGAGACCTGAATGAGTGTATGCAATCACTCTATGTACTTGTACTGAGATTTAGAAGTGGATAAAATCATATTTGATCCATATCTCTCTCAATATATCTTTCTTTCTGTTATCTTCTAAAATTTAGTAGATTTGCAGAGTGTTTGTGTTCCTACTCACTCATCCAATGCTCTGATTAGGGACTCATTGGAAATTTATTAATGTTTATTTAAGTTTTTCAAAATCTTGTATCATTTGGTTTTTTTGTGCTATTGTTGGAGTTAAATCATTGCCTAAGTGTCTTTTATTACTATTCCCTAAAACGTCAAGCTAAATAACCATAGATGTTAAGTTTATAATTAGAGTATGCATTGCTTATAAATCATAGTCTTGTGCATAATAGCATAATTAATCTATGAGGCAGAATCCTCTAGAATGAGAGGATTGAGTATTGCAAGTTGCATTTTCCATCCTTTTTTATAAATTTCTCTATAGTTCCTTCATGAATGAATAGTATATTTCCACATCCACTTATTGATAGTGACGTGACAAAGGACATAAGGCGTTTTATTGAACTAAGGTGAAGCTTACAAGGTGAAACAGGTTCTCCAAGTGATAAACAATAGGCTCTATAGTCGAAATTTGAGCCTAACTTCATTATTCAAGGAATTAGATTGTTTCTATTCTCTTCTCTTCAAGTAATTGCATGGTGAACCCTACTTCTCGGGAAATAGCATCCTATCATCTAAGGAATTTTTTTGGACTCATGCACACACATAATGTACTTTGAATTGGATATATCCTACATGTGTTATCACTTTTAGCCTTTCGATAAGATAATAGACACTTTTCTAAGCAAGCCCCCTCCTTGTTTGAGTACTTTCTCCATTATTTGAGTTGTCATAGCTCACACTCTCTTCTTTTTGTGAAAGATCTAGATAGCTTTGAGTGGGGACCAAAGTTCCCTCTACAAATTGTAACCATTTCTTATCTTTTTGATCTTTTATAAATGTTATATAGTCTTTTAAAGTTGGTCCGAAGTTTTGGTCTTAACTTTGCATAATTTTAGAGAAAATGAGTCTAGAATGATTTGTGGTCTTGATTTGCATATCTTGTGAAGGTAGTGAGTTGTGTGTCTTAGAGGAATTAACTCTAAGGTTCTAAGTATTTGAGTGGGATAAACTACATTATGATAATCTAAGAGTCTAGTTTTATTGATGAGAACCTCTTGCGTTCAATGCATAGACTTAGAGAACCATTGATTTGAGTGAATAGAGGTCTTTTAGAACATCCACATGACTCCATTCATGCATAAAGTTGCATTCTGAAGGTGGACCATGAGTGCTATCAAAGCCAATTTGACACACAAAGAAACTCAAAGAGGATGAGAAAGAGCTATTGAAGAAGAGGAGTTGTTGATTTAAGTTCAATAACATACATATAACTAAAGAGAAGGTCTACTAGTGAAGAAGCAAGGCATGAACCCATCTCTTTTAAGTACAAAGGTAAATTTGATAATACCCATCACTTTTCTTACATGAATAAGATTTATATGAGTGCATTAAAGTAAAGTACGTTAGAATATAACACTGAGATTGAAAATGTCACCAAGAACATGTTGGGAAAGATGTATGGATGCTCCAAGAGACTGAGTAGTTACTGCTAAAACCTGCTTTGTACTAGCCCTCCTTTGCTTTAGATTTGATATGTAGACCTCCTTATCTTTTCAATGACACCATAATATGCCCTATGTACTTTGGAAATGATGTGTGCAATGATTGAACCAAAATAGATAACTTTGAAACTCACAAACTCAAGAAAACCTTCTATTTATGTCTTGACACCTGCTGGGTATTTTGCTCAGTATGATCAGCACAGTAGGAATTGAAAAAATTCCTTTTAGGGGTATCTAATTATCTTGGAAAGCTAACTATTACAAGTCGAATGATGTAAAAAGACAAACTATGCTAAGAGAAATCAATTTAGCAAGTTAAGCTATACCCCCGATTTTTTAGGACTGTAGCAGATATTGACCAGTGATCACCTCGACGCTGATTTATCTGAAACGGCTGAATAGAATCTCTTCAAACTTTAGCAGAATGTAGATAACGTCAAGCTGAATCCAACAAGCTTTGAATCACTGAATTTGGTGAAGAATTGGCCGAGATATGCACTTCACAGTTGACAGACTTTTGAGTAGTATGACAGAGAACTCAGAAATGAACAATGTGAATGTATGTATTAATGAACACTTGTATACCTATCCATTGACATGAAAATCATTGCCTAATTGTGTAGATAGGTGTGGGCTAGAGTGTAGATGAGAAGCTTGGGAGATATGAGTTCTACCTACGACTTTTCCATGTCCATTTTTATAAGGAGTGAGTAAAATTTGAATTCAAATTCAAACTTTTGGCTCCCTATGATCAAGCTCCTATATCCTAGGAGATATTCCTTCAATCAAATAGCTAACTTTTTCTACAAATCCTATTGGTAGGTGATTACAAAAGATTCCAAGTCAATTTGACTTTTACAAGGAGATAAAGTGGTAATTAACCACTAGCAATGGTTCCTATGCTTCTTCACATATGTAGAGTCTTCAAGATATCTTTCAAGCCAAATGTGTAGGCTTGTGATTTACACCAATAGCTCCCCCTCAAGTCAAAAATTTTGGCTTGGTCTTCATCTTCAATCTTCAAGTATATCCTGCAATCCAATCAAGGCTTTGAACTTGCATAGTTTGGTTCCATCCAAAGCTTTAGTCAACAAATCTGCAGATTGCATGTTGGTTGATACATAGGTCAGCTGAATATCCTTGCTTATCAATTTCTCTCTCACATAATGATAATGAACTTCTATATGTTTGGTTCTAGCATGATAGATAGGATTAGCTGCAAGGCGAAGAGAACTTGTATTATCTCCAAAGATTATTGGAGACCTAGTATATAATCCCAATTCTGTATACAAAAGCTTAATCCGAATTGCTTCTTGTGTGGCATTAGCTAGTCCTCTATATTCTGCCTCTGTAGAAGACAAAGCAACAATAGGTTGCTTCTTTGAAAACCATGAAATTGGTTTGTCACCTGCAAAAGAAATGTATCCAGAGGTGCTCCTCCTATCATCCTTGCATCCTGCCCAATCTGCATCTGAATAAATTTTGATATCAATATCTAAAGTGTAAGGGAAATACAAACCATGGTTCTGTGTATCCTTGAGATACTTCAAGATTCTCTTGGCAGCCTCTTGGTATCCTTGGCTTGTGCATAAACTGACTTAGCACACTAACTCCATATGCAATATCTATCCTTGTTAAGGTAGCATAGTTCAAGCTACCCACCCTACTTTGATAACCTGTAATGTCATTGACTTCATCACCTTCATGGGCACTTAGTTTTAGGTTTACCTCCATTGGAGTGCTTGCTACTTTGGCATCCTGCAAATGAAACTTCTTTAACATGTCCTGAATATATTTTTTCTGAGTAATGTATATCCTTGAATTAGTGTAGACTAATTCAAGCCCAAGAAAATACTTCAATAGACCAAGATCATTGATCTTGAATTCCTTCATCATTTGGCTCTTGATATATCTGATTCCATTGACATCATTACCTGTAATGATGATGTCATCAACATAAAAAAAAGGTATATTACCTCTGAATTACTTCTCTTTATGAATAGAGAAGTATCTGCCTTGCTTATAACAAATCCTTGGTCTTGGAGGTATGTAGTTAACCTCTAATTCCATGCCCTAGGTGCCTACTTCAATCCATATAAAGCCTTTTTTAATTTGCAAACATATGTTACCTTTGTAGGGTCCTCATAGCCAGGAGGTTGTGAAATATATACCTCCTCTGAGATCCATCCATTCAAGAAAGCGTTCTTGACATCCAATTGGTACATATTCCAAGTTTTTGATGCAACCACACTTACCAACACTCTGATTGTTGGCATCTTGGCCACAGGAGAAAATGTCTCTTCATAGTCTATGCCTTGGGTTTGTGCAAAACCCTTGGCTACCAATCTGGCCTTCTACCTATTAATTGTGCCATCAGAATGTCTTTTAAGCTTATAGATCCATCTGGATCCTATTACCTTCATGGAGTCCTTCTTGGGTACTAACTCCCATGTGTCACTCTCCTTAAGTGCTTCAATCTCCTCATCCATAGCTTCTTTCCATTCTGATTTGGTTATGGCTTCTTCATATGATCCTGGTTCTTCATTTGACAAATCTTTGGCAAGATAAACATAATGTTTAGTAAGAAGAGATGTATCATACCCATATCTGATAGGTTTTTTGCTTTCTCTTTGTGATCTTCTGATTGATTGAGTTGAAGATTCACGTATGTCTTCAAGCTTCTTCATCTTCATTTTGCCCTTGGACTTCCATGCCTTGAACTCTTCAAGGTTGATAGTATCTTCATCTTCTTAACTTGAGGCTTCATTCTGAGTAGGTTCCTCCTTTGCAAGATTTGGAAACTCCTCTTCCAAATCATAGGGTAATTTAACCTTCCTGCATTCATTCTCATACCAAGAATCATTTTCATCAAAGACAACATCTCTGCTTACCATGAATCCCTTATTGGTAGGGTTATAAAACCTTTAACCTTTTTAATTTAAATCATACCCAATAAAGATGCATTTTTCAGCGTTTGGGTCTAGCTTACCTCTTATCTGCGAAGGAATATGTACATATGCTACACATCCAAATATCCTGCAATGGTCAAGTGAGGGTCTCTTACCATGCCATGCTTCATAGGGTGTCATGCCATCAAGAGACTTAGATGGTAACCTGTTTATGAGGTAAGTGGCAGTAAAAACACTCTCTGCCTATAGATAGTTAGGTAACCTTTTCTCATTCAACATAGATCTAGCTGTCTCTACAATTAACCTATTCCTTCTTTCAGCTATCCCATTCTGTTTAGGAGAATACCTTGTGGTTATTTCTCTTTTGATGCCTCTGTCCTGCAAGAAGTTTCCAAACTCATTGGAGAAGTACTCACCTCCTCCATCTAACCTTAGCCTCTTCAAATTCCTTCCTATCTGATTTTCAACTAGTGCAAGATATTTTTTTAAGCAATTAAACACTTTATCCTTCTACTTCATGAAGTACAATACAATCCATCTGCTATAATCATCAATAAAAGATACATAGTACCTTGAACCTAAAACTGAGGGGTCTTTGCTTGGTCCCCATACATCTGTGTAGACAAGCTCTAGGTAGTCTTCATGCATGTATCCTTTCCTTGAGAAGGGTAACCTGTGAGACTTCCCAAATTGACAAGCACCACACTTGTAAATCATATGTTGCTTGGATACATTAGGTATTCCAAGCACACATTGATCCCTGCATAATTGCTTCAAGGTTCTTCTCCTATATGCCCTAGTCTTTTGTGCCAAATCTCAAGCTCTGAAAGTGTTTGATCTTTATAACTGTATAGTGCAATATTCTTCGTGTCTTCTAACTCAAAAGTAAAAAGTCTACCTGATTTTTCTCCTTTAGAATCCACTTGAACCCATGTCTTGGATCCTCCACAAATGCTCCATATTGGTTGAATCTAACCTGCAAACCTTTCTCCACAATCTGTCGAACACTCATCAAATTTTTGGTAATGGTTGGTACATAGAGTACCCTGCTCAACAAATTCTGATTTCCATCACAAGTCTTAACATTTCCAACTTTAACTACTGACTGCTTGGTGTCATCACCTGTTTGGACTTGATGCTTTCCTTTTGGTTCCTCAAGATCAGAGAGTAGTGCTACATTGCCAGCCACATGATTTGAGCACCCTGAGTAAATGTAGAATAGGTGGTCATCATTTGTACCTGGTTTTGAAGTCATGTTCATGATCAAAAGAGAGTCATCCTACTCCTCTATATAGTTGTTGGAGTCCTTTCTGGATTTGAATCCTCCTTGGTAGTTGCCATTGTAATTATTGTTGTAATTGTGGTTGTAGTTGTTGTTGTATCCTTGGTGATGGTTGAATCTACCTCTTCACTGTGAGTATCCACCTCTTTCGTATCCTCTTCCTCTGTGATTCTTGTAATTCCTGAAACACTCATCTGTAGTATGATTTGATAAACCAAAAATGTTGCATGGTCGGGAGTTATAGGATGTCCCCTACCTTGCTTACCTCCTCTGCCCCTTCCTCTTGATGATCTACCTCTCTCTGCATAGTTGGCTTGGGAGGTAGAGCCTTCATCTTCCACCTTCTTTCTCTTGCCTTTTTCTTTAGACTTCTTATCAGTGTATAGGGCGGAAGAGTTATTACCCTTGGAAGTATCTCCATTCTTGTTGAGCTTTGCTTCATGTGTAAACAATTGTCCCATGAGAGTTGTAAGATCTGGTATTTGCATGTCCATGTAGAGGTCCATGGCAGTGGTGAAGCTTTCCCATTTTTCATCAGCCTTGATCCCATTGATCACTTGTCTTACAATCTGCTCTTCTTCAATCTCTTCTCCTATGCTTGCTAACTGATCTTCTACATCTTTAATCTTGGTCACAAATTCTGAAACAATTTGCTTAGGTTGCTTCCTTAATGTTGTGAATTCAATCCACAACTGATTTTTCCTAGCCCTTGTATTTGAGGAAAAATATGATGACAAGGTTTCCCAAGCCTCTTGGGATGTCTTACAATTTCTAATATGTGGCAAAAGAAAATCAGAGATGGAGTTGAGTAACTAAGACCTTGCCAGTGCATCCTTAGCACACCATGTGTTGAGCTTTTCATGTTCTTCTTTGGTTGGTAATCCTCTTGTTTTGAATGAGGGCAATTCCTCATCTCCTGAGATGTATCCATAGAGACTCCTTCCTTGTAAGTAGGTCTTCATCCTTAGAGACCATGCTTGATAGTTGTTCCTGTCCAATTTATCAATAAATGAAGGAAAACCATCTCCCATTTTACCTTAGTTTGCTCTAATACCACTGTTGGGAAAGATGCATGGATGCTCCAAGAGACTGAGTAGGTACTGCTAAAACCTGCTTTGTAACAGCCCTCTTTTGCTTAAGATTTGATAAGTAGATCTCCTTAGCTTTTCAATGACACCATAATATTCCCTATGTACTTTGGAAATGATGTGTGCAATGATTGAACCAAAATAGATAACTTTGAAACTCGCAAACTCAAGAAAACCTTCTATTTATGTCTTAACACCTACTGGGTATTTTTCTCAGTATGACCAACACAGTAGGAATTGGAAAACTTCCTTTTAGGGGTATCTAATTAGCTTAGTAAGATAACTATTCCAAGTGGAATGATGTAAAAAGATAAACTATGCTAAGAGAAATAAATTTATGCTAAGATATTTACTAGTGATCACCTCAACGCTGATTTCTCTGAAATGGCTGAATAGAATCTCTTCAAACTTTAGCAACACGTAGATAACTTCAAGTTGAATCCAACAACCTTTGAATCACTGAATGTCGTGAGGAATTGACTGAGATATGCACTTCACAAGTTGACCGACTTTTGAGTAGTATGACACAGAACTCAGAAATGAACAATGTGAATGTTTGTATTAATGAACACTTGTATACAAATCCATTGAAATGAAAATCATTGCCTAATGGTGTAGATAGGTGTGGGATAGAGTATAGGCCTCACACACACTCAGAATCACTCATGAGAAGCTCGAGAGATATGAATTCTATTCGCGACTTTTCCATGTCCATTTTTATAAGGAGTGAGTAAAATTTGAATTCAAATTCAAACTTTTGGCTCCCTACGATCAAGCTCCTATATCCTAGGAGATATTTCTTCAATAAAATAGCTAACTTTTTCCACGAATCCTTTTGGTAGGTGATTACAAAAGATTGCAACTCAATTTGACTTTTACAAGGAGATAAAGTGGTAATTAACCACTAGCAATGGTTCCTATGCTTCTTCACATATGTAGAGTCTTCAAGATATCTTTCAAGCCAAATGTGTAGGCTTGTGATTTACACCAACAGAACGACTATCAACCATGCATGTTTGAATGTTTAGCTTTCTCCTAGGAAATGGTTTATATAGGTTTCTTATTGGAACCGATACCAAGCCTACATTGGAGGATAATCCAAGTCTTCATTGGCTCAAGATCTTGAGGGAATATAATGAGTGAGCTAATATGGTTATTCGCATTCTTTCTTTGCATATTACTAGTGCAATGATAGGGCATATTCAAGATCCAGACACTTCAATGAATGCATGGTAAACCCTAAAATTATTTTAATTTATGTCAAGGAAATATAGGAATATTCAATGGATTAATAAACTCAATACTATGAGGAAGAAACCTAGTATCAACATCAATTATTATATTCTTAAGATCATGCATCAAAATGATGTATTCAGATCCAAAGGTTGTCACATTGATAATGATGACCTAGTTGCATATCTATATGAACATAGGGATGATGAGAAGTGGGAGGATTTCACCACTTTTGTATATGTCATATATAATTTTCCTAGCTTTGAGTAGTTATTAGCCTTAATAGATATTGAATACATGAACATTAGAGACTGAAAGACAAAGAGAAATGAAGTCTAAGAAGTTTGTATAGTTAAAGAAAGAAGTAGAGGAAGAAATGAAGGCCAAAGTATAAGAAGGCAAGTAATGAGTTCAAATTGACTAATCAAGATCAAAGGGAGCATGTTTTCTTCATCAAGAGGACGAGGAAAGTATAGAGAAAGAGGAGGAAGGTGCAATCATTCTTGAGACAACAATAACTTAGATGGATGCTACATCTATGGCAAGTATGGCCATTGTGCAAGAAATTGCGATCTAAGGGGCAAGATAAACCCATAATACAAAGGAAAAGGTAACTATTCTTCTACATCAAATGAGCATGAGAGAATATTAGCCATGATCTAGAGGAGTGATTACAAGATAGAAGGGTTAAGAACATGGTAGTTTGATAGTGGATGCAGTAATGACATGAGTTACAACAAGGATTGTTGTCAAATATGTAGGTGCCATCATCCAAACGGCATCTAGTGAAAGGTGATGATACTCTCTAGGCCATGACACACATAGGTGATTGTATGTTGGATGGTCCTCATAAGGCTTAGTGCTTGAAATATGTTCTTCATGTTACCACAATTAGAAAGAACATTGTTCCTATGGGTTAGATGATTGAGAGGGGATTGGAGGTGAAATTCATTTAGAAGGGATGCTTTGTGGAAAACCTAACTCACATGTGGAAGAAAGAAGGTAACATAATTGGATCTTTGTCACAAGAGGTATTGGCATACAAATAATTCAAGTTGAAGGATATGAAAAAGAAAAGACATTTCTTGGACTACCAAATATTCACATTCAAAATCTTACAAATTGGGTAAGCAAACTAGGTTATCATATAAGAAGAGTAACTATGTGGGTTATCATCCTCTTCATGGAGGTCATATAGATGTTTTGGGGCCAATGAAGGAGAGCTCGAATTGAGGTAATATATTTTGGAACCTTCAGTGATGATTGCACAAAGATGACTTGCCTTTATTACATGAAATAGAAATCAAATGTCTTGTATTTCAGGAAGTGCAAATCTATTATCAACAAGTAATATGATAGGTACATAAGATGTTTAAGGCTAGATGGAGGGGTAGAGTAGTCCTCCCATCACTTATATGATTTCTTGGATGCAAATGACATCAAGAAACAAATCGAATGTAGGTACTCACCACAATAAAATGGTGGAGCATCAAGGGAAAAAATCATGTTGTAGAATGTGCTAGGGAAAGGATGAAAGAAATGAGAATGTCAACTATATGCAGATTTGGAGATACACTCTTGCACTCCAATAATCTTTCTAGACAACACTAGTTCACTTCATTTGGCTTCTAATCCTGTATATCATGCAAGGACTAAGCACATTGAAGTGCACTATCATTATGTGAGGGAAAACTGCTTAGTAAGGAGATTCAACTATCTTATGTATCAACTCATTTATAGTGTGCAGATATACTCACAAAGTCATTGGATGGAACAAAGATGAACAGATTCAAATTTATGATTGGTTTGCAAGAAATCAAGGAGAAATGAAGACCAAGCATGTTAGGCTTGAGGGGGAGCTATTGGTTCAATTAAAACCAAGACCACATACTTTCTTGATTAGCTCATACTTGATTTAATGACTTAACATATGCAAGGCTTCATATCATCAACCTCTTGTAAAACTTTTTCACATTTACCCTTGTAAAAGTTTTACTCATCCACGTGGAGTTAGGAAACTCTAAAATCACAACTCGTATAGTTGATGAGTGATGGGGGAATATATCCTATAGTTTAGGAGTCACTTTGAGGTAGATCTTTGAATTTGGATTCAAACCTTGACTCCAAGTAGTATAAGAAGAGGATCAACAACATGCGCATGTATCTTGAGCCCATGAGATCATTTTGAGGGATGTTCATTGTGAAGTGAGAGCTTATCTCATAGCGCATTCACCTCTCACACATTGAGCAATGTATGATTTCCAATGACATTGTATTTGTATATGATTAAATACATATATGATCATTACATTCTCATTTCACCTCTCTGTTATAACTCTATGAGAATAGCAATCTTCTCATAGCATGTTCTCAGTGCATGATTGATCATTTGTCATGATTTAATGCATGCTAGATTCAACAGAATGTCTAGTACATGACTACAAAGTTTCATTAGCATTAATTTTCTAGATCATGAGACATCAACTCATCTTTGCTCAGTGGTCTATTGACTGTTGAACCTAGAAATTGTTAGGATGGTCTTATGATTTTGTAAACATCCTTCTCTCTATGTAGTCCATAATCCTTGATGAAATCACTCATGTTTGATAGCTTACTAATCTAATTAGAGTTTCCCAAAGGAATAAAGCCAATTAATACTGTGCTTAGAGAACTATTCAAAACATTGAACAGATGTAGGAACAAAAATAACAAGTTTTGTGTTCTCAGATCAAGTCCTACCTATCTGTTTTGATCCATTTGATTAGTGGATCATGTTCCAAGAAACATATATGATTATTTATGATCATTAACTAGCTAAAGAGGCCCAATACACTCTCCAACAATCATTCTTAGGAGGTGTGAAGCACGATCAAGTAACACCACTTCATCTCTGAAGAATATCCACCATCTCCTCCAACAATCTGGTAAAGCAAAAGTAGCTAAATTCCCCATAATATGTCAAATATAGCATGCCATAACTTCATGTTCTTCTTAGATGTAATAGAATTATCAATATTGACATGATTAATTTCTGATAACACAAACATGCCACTTTATTTTTCACCTTGAAGTAGACAATGCTCCTCATCAGGTGATAGGATCTCATGTGAATCTTTCTTAAGAAGAACTTTCTGACCATTTGAAAAGAAAGTAGAGATAGAGAGAAAATTCTTCTTCAAATCCAGAACATAAAGAACATTAGAAATTATGAGATTTGCACCTATTTTTGACTTACATTTGACTTCTCCAACACCTACAACATCGAAATCATAACCATTGGAAATGGTCACTCTATCATCGAGGAAGGAGATAAGGAAGAGAGCTCACACACACACTCTCACTCTCAAGGAGAAGCACACACACACACACAGATTGAGGCAAGGAAGAATGATCTTCTTCTTCTTCTTCTATTACAAAAAAGGAATGTACAAGAATGACCTAAAAACAAGAATACAACAAGTGCAATATATAAAGATTAGTACATAAGGAAAAACCTAATGCCCGCGAATGAGTGAGCTGGCAAGAAACAAATGTGCCATCACTCTCGGTAGATAAATCAAATAAAGCTCAATGAAGTATCCCTGACATATACCAGCATGACCACTATACATGTCAGAGAAACAAAAAACTCGTACGTGTCATCCTGGATCATCACATGTTGAGCTTGATATCTCAGCACTCCCCCTCAAGCTCAACGCCATATCCTATAATCCAAGCATCTCCCGAAACTTCTTCAACTTCTCAACTCCAAGTGCTTTGGTGAAAAATATCAGCAACCTGCTCAGTTGTTCTCACATAAACAAAATCAATATCACCTGCTAATACCTTCTCTCTGATGAAGTGATAATGTACCTCGATATGCTTTGTTCTAGCATGGAAAACAGGGTTCCGTGCTAACTGTATGCTGCTAAGATTATCACAATAGATAGTGATAGGCTTTTGCACTTCCACACCTAAATCTGCAAGTAACATCTCCAACCATGATGCCTCACATGCTGCCATTGCAGCACCTCTATACTCAGCCTCTGTACTTGACAAAGCAACAGTGGGTTGCTTCTTATTGCCCCATGTAATAGCTGCACCTCCAAGTGAGAAAAGAAAGCCAATAGTAGATCTTCTATCTGGAGTACTACCAGCCCAACCTGCATCGGTGTATCCATGAACCTGCAAATCTACACCAACTTCATAAAACAATGCATAATCCAAGGTAGCACTCACATAACATAGAGTGCACCTCGCAGCATCCAAATGTGGCTTCCTGGGAACCTGCATAAACTGACTTTCAAGTCCAACAGTATAACTTAGATCAGGCCTTGTAATTGTGAGATATATAAGACTTCCCACAATTTTCCTGTACATAGTAGCATTTTCCAATGCTTCACCTGATGTAGTATCCAATTTCAAATTATGATCTAATGACATAGAAATTGGCTTAAAATCAGCCATACCATACTTTTTTAGCATATTCAAGGCATATTGCCTTTGTGACATCCATATACCTATTTCTGTATGTTTAAACTCAATGCCCAAGAAATAGCGCAACACACAAAGATCTTTCATGTCGAATTCTTGCATAAGAAGTTTCTTTACCTCTTTGATGCCTTCTTCATTATCACCACCTACAATCAGGTCGCCAACATAAATAGCCACAATAGTGATGCCATCATCAACCTTCCTTGCATATAGTGAGTGATCTGCATCACACATAGAGAACCCAATGCTGGTTAAGTATTCAACAATACCTGCATGCCATGCACAAGGGGCTTGCTGCAGCCCATACAAAGCCTTTTGCAACCTACAAACATATTCTGGATGCTTTGAATCTTCATATCCTTGTGGCTGGTCCATATATACTTCTTCTTGTAACTCACCATGTAGGAAAACATTCTTCACATCCATCTGGTGTAAAGTCCATCCTTTTGCTGTAGCTAATGCAACAAGTGTTCCGAGAGTAGACATTTTAGCTACAGGGCTGAATGTTTCCTCATAATCAATGCCATATGTTTGTGCATAACCTTTAGCTACCAATCGTGCTTTATACCTGCTTATGCTACCATCAGCATTATGCTTTACCTTGTAAACCCATTTGCAGCCTATGGGTTTCTTTCCTATGGCAATGGAACCAGCTTCCATGTATCATTTCCATAAAGTGCAGCCATCTCCTCATCCATAGCTTTTTCCCAATCTGCATTACCAATTGCATCTTCAAAACAAGAAGTTTCAGCATCTTGTATTACCTTTGTCATGTAAGCACAATGGCAAGTCATGTAACTATCATATGTCAATCGTTGCACTGAGTTACGCATCCTCCCAGACCTTCTTGGTCCTGGGTCACTTCTCCTTGTATCATCTGCATGTGCCCTTCTTACTCCTGGAGTCTTCACAGAGGGCAATCCAAGTTCCTCATCAAGACTCTTTTCTGAACCACTTGAATCTCCATCAACATCTTCAAAACCTGCACATGTTTTACTACCAGTAGAAAGCTTTTCTTTACCTTTCTTGGATGTATTTGATGAATTTGCTTGACTGAAATTTCCATGCAATCTTCCACTCCATGGATTTGAGTTGGAACTATTGCTTGGTGATGCATCTGGTCCACTCAAAACTTGAGATAAGCTTCGTCCTCAACTCATCTAGAACATGTACATATGCAATAAAGCCAAAAATTTTCAGATGTGATAAGTCTGGCTTTTGACCTGTAAACGTCTCTTCAGGTGTAACTTGATGTACAACAACAGTTGGAGTTCTGTTCATGATGTATACAGCAATATGTGTAGCTTCTGCCCAATAACAATGAGGCATATTCTTCTCAGCCATCAAGGCTCTTGCTATTTCTGCATAATGTCTATTTTTGCGTTCAGCAACGCCATTCTGTTGTGGTGTGTACCTGCATGAAAACTGACGTTGAATTCCATGACTTTTTAGAAAACTACTGAACTCATTTGACATGTATTCACCTCCTCCATCAGATCTTAATGTCTGAATGTACTTCCCTGTCTGCTTTTCCACCATAGCTTTAAAATTCTGGAAGTGACTGAACACCTCGCTCTTCTCTTTCATGAAATATTCCCATCATTTGTGTGTATGGTCATCAATGAAAGTAACATAAAACCTGCAACCACCCACAGATGTGGTCTTTGCTGGATCCCAAACATCTGTATGTACTACTTCTAGTACATTCTCACTAACATGCTTGTCATGTGGAAATGATGCTCTTGACTGTTTACCAAATTGACATGCTGCACATACCTTTTGCATTTCTGCAACTTTGAAATTTGGTAGTCCATGGACAATCTCCTTTGACTGCATCAGTTTCAGCCTTTACAAGTTTGCATGTCCAATCTGTTTGTGCCATATCTCTATATCTGCAATAAATCCTGCACCTTTTGCAAACATGGCTGCATTCATTTCAGGAATCTTCACATTTAAGGTGAACATCCTACCCACTTTGTTTCCTTTCGCAACCAATCATCCATGCTGCTTGTACTCTTCTACATATAATCCATCAGCATTGAACCTGACTTGTAATCCCTAGTCAACCATTTGTCCAACAGAAACCAGATTCTTTGTTATATTTGGAACATGCAACACATCAGCAAGATGTTTTACCTTCCCTTCCTCCATAGACAATGCTATGTTTCATGTATGCTCAATAATATGTGATGTATGATTACCTGTTTCAACATATCCAAGAATTGGCATTTTCTGCAAACTACTAAACCATTCTGCATGACTGGTCATGTGATTTGAAGCACGTGAATCAACATACCAGACATTATCATTCGATTTTGAAACACTAGCAGACATAGTATTCATCATGTGATGTTGAACCATAAACAGCTTCTCAGAATCATCTACACTTGTGGATGCATAGTTGTTTTGCAGCCTTCTGTTATTTTGATTCTTCAATCTGCAATCACGTTCAAAGTGTCCACGTTTACCACAATTCCAACATCCTTTACTATCATTACCTGAATCATTTCTTTGGAAATTTCTGTGATCTCTTTGGCTCCCCCTGCCTTGAAACTGTCCTCTTCCTCCTGCATGATTCTGTTGTTGACCTTGGTCTTGGTTACTATTTCCTCTTCCACTTCCAAAACCTCTACCTCTGCCTCTTCCTCTACCAGAGTAGAATACCTGCTCAAAAGTGGGCTTTTCTTGGGAGTTTGAATCCTCACTAAGATTCGTTTCTTCAATAATTAGCATAGATACCAGATCAGCAAAATTCGGAATATTTTCGCTGGTCTGTATGGAAGTTTTGAACTGCTTATATACAGCTCCTAAACCACGAAGGCACACTTCCACCTTATCATCATCATCATCTACATTCACACCAATAGATGCAAGTGACTCACATATGCTTTTGATTTTTAGAGTGTAGTCACTTACCGACATGCTCTTCTTTTCCAATGTATGCACCTCGTTCTTGAGTTGCAATTTCTGTGCCTTTGTATTAGTCTCATACAAAGTGACCAAACTGTTCCAAGCCTCTTTTGGAGTCTTGGCATCCTGTATGTGTCCAATCATGCTATCCTGTATGCTAATAGATAGCCAATACATTACCTTTCGTGCTCCTTGATTCCATTCCTCATATGCTCTTAACTGGTCTGTAGTCCGGTTCCTTTCTGGTAACTGCGGAGCATTTTTATTATCTCCTTTGATGTACTTCCAATAGCCTTTTCCCATCAGGAAATTCCTCATTCTGAATCTCCAAGCATGGAAGTTGTTCTTGTCCAGCTTATCACTCATAAGCTGACTCATTCCATCTACGTTTGCCATTTTTGCAACAATTCATAACACTACAAAACACTACAAGCAGCACTTTTGCTTGAACACTGTCACACTATGACGTGATAGTTGGATCTCAGAAAAACACAGTTTTCGTCTATCAACAGTACACGGAATCGCTTAAAATTCTGGAGTTGGAATATATGAGTGTAGTGGAGCACAACGCAAGTTACAGTTTCTGAAACTGACGTGTATTTTCTGTGGGCCCCACCTTGTGGGCTCGAAACAGAGGTCAAGATGGCTCCGAAACTCCGAAATTTTGAGGTCTTCTACCTTCATGTCGATTTTTGTAGCAAACGGAGGCCGTTTGTGAAATCGTGTTTTCTCCATGCCCTCCCGCATAGTCTTCACCGTAGCCTTCTCCATAAGCTCTCTACAGCCACGCTGGCTCTGATACCATGTCACGAGGAAGGAGATAAGAAAGAGAGCTCACACACACACTCTCACTCTCAAGGAGAAGCCCACACACACACAGATTGAGGCAAGGAAGAATGATCTTCTTCTTCTTCTTCTTCTATTACATAAAAGGAATGTACAAGAATGACCTAAAAACAAGAATAGAACAAGTGCAATATATAAAGATCAGTACATAAGGAAAAACCTAATGTCCACGAATGAGTGAGCTGGCAAGAAACAAATATGCCATCACTCTCAGTAGATAAATCTAAGAAAGCTCAATGAAGTATCCCTGATATATATCAGCGTGACCACTATACATGTCAGAGAAATAAAAAACTGGTACGTGTCAGCCTAGATCATCACATGTTGAGCTTGATATCTCAACACACTCTTCTACCGGAAGAGCTAGAAGGAGAAGAAAATACCTTTTTCCAACATGTCATATACTTAGTAGCTCGAAAATAGAAAATCCAAGGATTATCTAAGATTGCATTTAATACTGCTTGATCAAAAACTACTTTCTCAATATCAACACATGGATTTGAATCTACTTTAAAACTTATTTTGCATTCTACTATGTAATGACCTAGTTTCTTATAGTAATGGCATACTCCTATATTGAATTAGATGTGGTTGAAGAATTCTTTTTGCATGTAGAGGAGGTATTAGGAGAAAGACTCGTAGAATTTCTTTCCTTCCCCTTTGATGATGATAAAACACCTTCATCATTCTCTTCCATACTCTTTTGTTGATCTTCATCTTGAAGTAACAAGAACTATATTTATTAAAATGAAAGTTGTCTATCTCTTTTAGAGAAAGATAAAGAAGTGAAAAAAACACAATATGTAGATGGAAGTGAGTTTAGAAGTGTGTTTACCATCTCTTCATCTAAAATGTTGACTCCAGCATTGAGTAATTGCTCTCGTAAATCTTTGAACTTCAAAATGAGTGACTAAACTAATTAACCAACTTTCATCCTTGTGTTGGCCAATTGTCTCATCAACTGAGCTTTGCTAGACTTAGGGTTTCTACTCTGATAGAGATTCTCTAACTCCAAGAAATCCTGAGGAGAAAAACATGATTTGGGGTATAATGTGCCTATTGGCTCCCATAGCAATATATGAAAGTGCTAGTGCCTTCCTTGAATCCCATTTGGTCTGCTCTTCTCTAGGAAGTAATCCAGTAGTAGAACGAACTCGTGATGATGAAGTAGTTCCTTTTGCTTCTTCACTAACATCTTGTTAAGAAGAAATACTAATACGGGATTTTATAGAAGATCAAGTAGCTTCTTCTCGGACTTGTCTTCACCTTAGATAATTGTCATTGACAATATTCCATAAGTCCTTCGATTCTAATTGATTCATCATCGTAAAACTCCACACCGGATAATTACACATTCTTCAAGCCTTTCTTCATTCTCAATTTTATAGTCACTCATCTTGTTTAGGGTGTACATCATCTATGCTCTCATATAAATGTTCAAAGTGGGGCAGGACTCTATAACAATTAATCCCAGGTTTACAAGATCTTCCAACACATGAACCTAAGCATACTCACCTTTATACTCAAAATGATGATGAGTGAGAGATAGAAAGAGAGTAGAAAAGCTTTTCAAAACTGTAAACTAAGCTAGGATGCTCACCTACACTATCTATTCCAATGTTAAATTACAATGTATGAATATCATACAAACAAACAATATCTGAATCTAGGCAAAAATAGGAACTAGATACAAGAAACTGGTTGCCTAAAAGGTATCAAGAATGTGTCTGTGAGAATATGGAGAATATGATTAGTTTAGAACTATTTTAGAGAAAACCCAATTTCTAACTATCTCAATCATAAACTAGTGAATGAACACGTGGAGATAGATGTAGACTTGTTACTCCAATATGTTGCTGAAAGAAACTCCTCTAGATGTCTCCATATGTAGAACACTACTCCTCCAAGATTGTAGAAACTCTCCTCTAAGTTGGTCTACAAGATCTCCTCCAAGAGCTTGAGTGATACTAAATAATGAGACCATGGCCTCTTTATATAGTATCACTCAGAGCATCACTCAAGCTTTTGGAGGATATCTTGGAGGCGACCATGTTAGAGAAACGTTTCTACACTCTTGGAGGAGATGTGCTCTACATTTCAAAACATTAGGAGGAGTTCATGTTAAAAACATACTGTGAGTAACAAGTCAATATCTCTCCCCATTTGTTCATTCACTAGTTTCTGATTTAGATATTCAGAATTCAGGTTGGTTATAAAATAGTTCTAGATTGTTTAGATACTCCATATTCTCCATATATCCTATCAAAAGCATGCATACATCTCAGCCACATGGAAGTTGTAGATCATACATTCAGATGCAAATTGTCTAATGAGAACATATTCTACTCAAGGTTTTAGGTACTTTTTTGCTTTCAATAATGATTTCTCACGATATTTGAATTTATAGTCTTAAAGTGAAGTGAGAGGTTTTCCCTACTTTTAAGAAGTTCTTAGCTATGGTTGAAAGTGAGAGTCACTCAAAGATCCAAATTTTGGTAAGTGATAGAGAAGGAGAGTACATGTCAAAAGTCTTTAGGTCTTTTCTTGAATACAAAGGTATTTCCCATCAATCATTATTGCTTATGCTCTAGAACAAAACGATGTTATAGGGAGATAGAGTAGGATGCTTGTTGAGATGGTGCATATTATGATCTCATCCAAAAAGATTTTCTCCTAAGTTTTAGTTTGATGCAATAGATACAACTAATCACATTATGAACCAATCTTCCACAAAAGCTTTGCAGGGCATTACACCTTATAAAGCTTATTATGGGAAGAAACCCAATGTGAGGGATTTCAAAGTCTTTGGTTCCCGAGCTTATGTTCACATTGAGAAGAAGGATTGTGGTAAGCTTGCTATAAAATCCATTAAAGCAATCTTTATTGGTTAGGCAATCGAAAACAAATGATAAAAATTTTATGTGCTAGATATATTGTTATCCTACTCTCATGCAATGCATATATTGTAGAAAGATGGATTTATGAAAAGAAGGAAGAGATTCGAGATTCCATAGAAGTAGATGACTATGCATTTCTAGAAGGAATTGGGATTCTTATATTCAGCCATACAAGGGGGGTGACGAGCCTTCTCAAACCCTAGGAGATGATAAAGGTTAAGAGAGAGTTACATTAGCGACATCAATATCTTGTCCATCATCAATACCTCTTGATGTTCTGACTTATGAAGTTGGAGAAGGTTTTAGAGTTCGAGAAGAAATAGATATTAAAGAACCAAAAAGGATGCCACCACTTTTTAAGAATACACCAATGTGGTTATATCAAACTTAGAAGGATAGTGGTATAAAGGAATACACTAGAAGAGCAAAAAGTCAAACAAGGAGAGACGAAATAGACCATGTAAGTTATGCAAAACATTTTGAGAGTCATAATATTTTGACTCTTAGTTCAGATGAGAATGAACTAGCTAGTGTTCACGATGCACCACAAAGTGATATGATTGCCCTAGGCCCCAAAGTTTCAGATCTATAGTTGTTTAAAGGAGAACTCAAGCATACATCTGATGTAAATGACTTAGGTGTTTTTCATTATTATACTAGGATTGAATTCATATACAAAGATGTGTGTATCTCTATGACATAAGCAAAATACATTAAAAAATTATTGAAAAATTTTGAGATGATATATTCCAATCCTTTATAGACACCTATGCATGTCAATGCTTCATTATAGTCAGAAGCATATTCAAAACCATTTGATGCTACATTATATAATCAAGTGGTTGGTTGCTTCATATACCTCTGTAATACAGGTTCCAACATTCAATTGGCAGTTTCTCAAGTATCTAGGTTCATGCGCAGTCACCTAAAGATTTAGTGGAAATCAATTAAGAGATATTTATAGACATCACAAGTTTTGCAAGTTATTGAACCTTGTACCATTGTGAAATTGACTCTAACATTGATGATATATTAGAGAAAAGTGTATTTATAGGGTATATGGATGAACAAAAGGCATATCCATTGTGAGGAGATGGATTTGTACGCTCTAGACATGAGTTGATATTTCCCAAAACGTGCTCTATATCTACCACATCTACTCTAGGGATGCTTTGTAGACTCTTTTGGCTTTAAAATAACATATTTACAACCACTAGGGCCTTTGGAACATCACTACCAAAAGTTTGCATGAAAATTGATAACGTGAATGTACTAAAAATATGAGGAAACCTTTTATTTTGGGAATAGAAGTGTTCAAGTTTTTCTTAGAGCTCCCATCCTAGTATGCATTGACCAGATAGCTTTTGCATACCTCTAATTCAAGGGCATAGATAACTAACACAAGTTGTTTCATGAATTTAGATGCACTATATACTAAGCCATAAGTTTAGCAACTCACAGGGGTCATCGTGATATTTTAGGAACAAGATGATGTGCAAACATAGTTGCCTTCATCAGTTCATATCCCAAGATTGGTTAAATGAAAAATAATAAAACCTGAAAATTAGATAGAAGAAACTTCACTCTAACTATACCAAGTTAAAGTGGAGCAAATTATCAAGTACACACAGAGAAAGCATTTCTACAAGATCACTCAAATAATGGAAATGCAACAAAGAATAGTAGATAGAAATGAGCATGAAAGAATGTATGAATTGATATATGCTAATGCTTATATGGTACAAATGGAATTGTAGTGGACTACCCATACATATGTTGAGCTTAAGGTATTCTCAATTATGTAGCTTCAATCCTCTCAAAAATGGCACATATGCACATGACAAGATCACCTCTATTTATACTCACTTCTTGAGTTTGAGTTTTGAATTTCCCTGACCTAAAAGTGTTCCTACACTTTAGGGTGATTTAAATTGATTCTTTCTACCAACCAAGTCATGTCCAAAGATAAATACTACTAAGTTGACAAGAAGGTTTTTATCTAAGGTCCTCTATGTGAATTTCATAAATTGAGAAGTAGTTTTAAATATTTAGCCAAGCATTTAGGCTTGCTAAATGTATCAAGAGCTCTACCTTAAGCCTAAGATTGTTGAGTCTTTAGTTCTTCATTATTTCCTACAACACAATCATTGACTTGAACCTATTCAATTGGCTTCCATCAGAGGCCTTTGTCATCATATTTGCACATTGTTGATCTGTGGATAAATATGAGAGTTGTATCTCCTTGCTCATGATCTTTTCTATAAGAAAATGATAATGAACATCAATATTTTTGGTCTTGGCATGATAGATAGGGTTAACAACAAGGTTTAATAAGCCAATGTTATCTCCAAATATGTGTGTAGTAGAAGTATTCAACCCTAAATCAGAGTTATAGGGTCCTAAACCATATAGCTTCTTGAGTAGCATTCAAAAGTCCTCTATATTCAGCTTTAGTTGATGAGAGAGCAGTAGTGGGTTTCTTCTTTGAAGACCGTAAAATCAATTTGGTACCTGCAAAAGTAAGATAACCTGATGTGCTTGTCCTATCATGTTTGGAACTTGCCCAAGGTGTATCAAAAAATAATTTGATATCTAAATCAGATGTAATTGTGCCTTCTAGATACTTCAATATTCTTTTGGTTGCATCGATGTGAGGCTTTCTTGGTGTGTTCATAAATTGAATTAGCACATTAACTCCATATAATATATCAACTCTAGCTAGAGTAGCATAGTTCAAGCTTCCAACTAAGCTTTGGTAACAAGTCACATCTTCAATCAACTCACCTTTGTTATCACTTAGCTTCTGATTTACCTCCATGGATGTACCTACAATCTTTGTATTTTTCATCTTGAATTTGTAGAGCATATCTCCAATATACTTTCTCTGAGTTAGGAACATGCCTCTTTCTATATATAGTATTTCCAAATCTTGGAAGTAAATGAGTAAGCCAAGATCAATAATCTTGAACTCTTCATTCATCTATGCTTTGATCCTCTTGATTCCATCACACAGAGGTATACAACCTGTGAATGATTCCTCTTTATGAAGAGGGAAGGATCTACCTTGCTCACCATAAAGCCGTTATCCTACAAATAAGTTACTTACCTATGCTTCCAAGCTCTTTGAGCTTGCTTAAAGCCATACAAGGCTTTCTTCAACTTGCATCTATATTCTACATATGGTTGATCTTCAAAGGCACGAGGTTTATCCAACTATTTAGAAAAGCATTTTTAACATCCATTTGATAGATATTCCAATTCTTAGAGGATGCTACACTCATAAGTACTCTAATGCTAGGCATCTTTGCCAGAGGTGAGAATGTCTCTTCATAATCAATACAATGGGTTTACGGAAACCCTTTCGCCATAAGCCTTGCTTTGTACCTCTTAATTGAACCATCAAAATTCTTCTTTACCTTGTAAATCCATCTTGATCCAATGACGTTCATAGATGGCCAATTCCCAAGCCTGATTTGCTTGAAGAGCTTCTATCTCTTCTTCCATAGAATCTCTCAATTCTTGCCTCTTCTTGGCCTCTTCATATGTTGATGGTTCTTCTGATTTTGTATGTTGAGGGATGTAAATAGAATGCTTAGTGACCAAGGATTTATCATAACCATACCTTTGTGGCTTCCTTTTCTATCTAATAGATCTTCCTTTAGTTTATTGAGATGATTCTGCTATATCTCTCATCTCTTGCACTTTGGTCTTGCCTTTGGAGTTCCACGAGTTCATTTCCCTTCTTGGAGTCTTCTGCTCTTATTCAAAATTACTTGAGTCTTCATGCGTCTGTTCTTCCCTCCTTGATAAGGTTTGAAAGTCTTCCTCTAGGTCATACGAAAGTTTAATTTCCATGCAATCATCTTCATATCAAGATTTATTTTCATCGAACACAATATCTGTACTTACAATGAACCCTTTATCGCTAGGGTTATAGAGCCTATAAACTTTGTGCTTAAGGTCATAGCCAATGAATATGAATTTCTTAGCCTTTGGATCCAATTTGCCTCTGATTTTTGAAGGTATGTGTGCATATGCTATGCACCCAAAGGTCCTACAACTGTCAAGGCTAGGTCTTCTTCCCTTGATTTTGTGAGGTCAAACATAACAACCCATGCTAAAATGATGGGTTTCCTCTTGAGAGTGGTTTTGAAAATCTAAAAAAACATTAATAAACTTTGAATTTATTGAAAGATCCAAAGGCTGAGGTTAAATATCCAACATCAAGTTGACTTTGATAACAAATGGCTAGGATCTTAGAAATGATGATGAATTGCATAAATCTATATGGACTCTTAGATCATTTTGAAGATCAAACATTGTGTGTTGAATTTCATGAAAACAACCCCCCTCAATTTTTGGCCATTTGATGTAGCCAACATCTAATGGCTGAGATTGATCTTCCACATGAAATTTGCCCCTTTTGATAGCAACCATTGCATGGAAAAGGAAATCAAATGCCTCTCGTGCATCTGCACTTTCCACTCAACCCCATTTATGCTCAAGCATTGGATTCTTCCAAATCTCATGGCTAGAAAGGTTCTAAAAAATATGAGGCATCTTGTCCCCACTCCCACAAAATCTGGCATCCTCTCTCTCTCTTACTTTTCAAGTCCTTTAACACATACTATTGATTTAATCAATCCAATTGTCATGGATGCACATGATAAGTGAGTTCAAACGAAATGCTTCATAAAACATTATTTAATATTCAAATACCACTAGTGGTTTCATGGATCCTTATAATCTCATATATGAAGCTCTGTAATCCCTAAAAGGTAGTGATCCTGATAAGTCCCATGCAAGGTCCATTTTCCTCTCATGATTTCCATTAAATGTTCCTACTAGATGACTCTCCAATGTGACTCATTCGAATTTGAATGCTTGATGGTTGTGTAGATGGAGCTTGCATTTGCATCAAAATTCCTTAGGCGTAATACTTTTAGTTCTCTAATAACATCAAGCATCAACCGAAGAGCCTATCCTCCATGGTGGATAATTTGGTGTTAAGATTAATAATCTCCTCATTGTATGGCCACTCAAGCTTAGATTCACCAATGGGAGATCTAGTCTCTGCATGATTAATTCTAAACATTAAATGTAACTAATAATTTTTCTAGTGATAGAATGGAACAACCACTTGACGAAATACTAACCTTTTATTCTATGCCATGAAAGAAAGAAATCAGCTTGAATAATCTAGCTTAAGTCTTTATTCCATCCCAAGCATGAAGGAAATGAAAGAGCTCACTCAATTCCGTCCTATACAAGATGATATCATGAATACACAAATAATGGAGGCTCCTAAATTACATCCGATGATATTTACCATAAAAAACTATATCAGATAATACAATTATGAACTCATACTAGATGATTTTATAGAAGCCATAAGCCTAATACATCCTAAATTCGTCTACTAAAAAACCTGCAAATCACCAATCTATAGCCTCATATATCTCCCATTTTGCTCATATGGCATTAGGTATAATACTTGCAAAATGTCTAGATAAGTGGACCTATCTATGGAACTCCCAAAATCTGTTTTTTCCTCATATCAATTAGATACATCCTCGAGGAGGAATTAAATCATTTGTAAGCCTGCCCATGAATTTATGGAAAAAACTCTAAGAGCCTACACCTATGTACAAAATGTCCTTAAAGTGATACATTTCTACCAAAAAAACCATTATTAAACTTAAGAAATGGGCTCCCAATCCATTCCAATTGGGTGAATTTGTGAGCTGTCTCCCATGTATCATGTGACAAAGTTTCATTACAATCCTATAATCCATATGATGGCAATTTCAAAAACGGTGTTCATGTTGATATGTTTTGGTAGTGATGTGTGTGAACACACGAGGACTCGTGGGGCACGTTTTTCACTCTTCAGGAGGTTGTCTCCCCCGGCTTGTATATAGCAATAATGGGTTACTTATCTTTCTTCATTGTAGTGGTAGACCATTCAGTATTGTGTGTTGTGCTCCAAGCTTCTTCTTCTTCCTTGCGTTGTTTGCATGCTTTAACAGATGTCTAACTCCAACAATTGGTAAAAGAGTAGGTCATTACTTCATCTAGGGTGTCATCAACACCTCCCTGGTCATAGTCTTAGAATTGCATGAAATGTGGTGTGTATACTCATGGTGATTAGGAATCAAAACTGCTTCGCTTTATGGTGTCGAAATCACAATCTCAACTCATTTGGGCTTCCGAATGCACTATTGTAGTGCTTGTGCAAGCTATTTTATCTCTTTGTGCCAAAGATATATACAAGTTTCAGTTCGCTAGTATTTGCATCTCAAATTATGCTACAGATTTAGCAGAACTTGCAAGGGTAATTCTATTCAACCTTTTCAAATACAATCATTTTTCTACATGTATTTCATATGTTGGTTGTTGAAGATAAGTTGAATGGTACGAATTATCCATTGTGGGCTTATGTGATGCATCATGTATTGGTCACAAAAGGACTGTGAAATATTGTGTAGGGTGTCAAAAAACATCCCATTACACCTGCAAATACAAGTATTGAAGCACCTTGTTTGTGCTAAGATTCATGATGCACCTTCTATAGAGAAAATTTGTTGGGATGGTAGAGATGCTCATTCACATGCATCGATAGCCTTGCCTATGAAACGTGTCATTATTCATCACATTCGCCCTTGTAGAATAACTAACGATGCTTGAGATACACTTATCACAGTGTACTAGGCTAGGAATGAGGCTCATGTTGCTTACCTCTAAAAATAGTTGGAGAGTGAGTAGATGAATGAAGGTGATTCTAAAGACAGTTTTTTGACAAAGATCAAGGATTTGAAGGAACAATCGATTTCTAGTGATGAAGTCCTTCCTGAAACTTCCCTTGTGTAGACTCTTCTTAATGGTCTTCTCGACTCATATCAGAGTTTTGCTTCTACTCTTCATTTGATGATGAAAGGCAATCCAAATGCCTTAACATTTGAAGACTTTGCTTCTGTTCTAATGCATGAAGATCACTCTAGCTATAATAAGTCTATTATGCATGTTACAGATCAAGCTTTCTTGGATAGTCAGAAGGGCAAAGGTAAATGGAGCTCATTTACTAGTAAGCAAAAACATGCAATGCTACATATTTGAAGATGCAAGACAAAGATGAGAAGAAATCAGAAACGGAGAAATTGCTTTGCAAATACTATAAAGGAAATGGTCATGTCATGAAGAGCTGTCCAAAAATGGCTACTAAAGAGGCAAAGAAGAAAGAGGCTAGAATGGTTGTTACAAAGGCCTCTACACTGAGAATAGAGTCTCCTAATCTAGTGTAGAATGAAGAATGGGCATTTATTATTGTTTGTAGTTTTGACCCATCTTCTCGTGAACAATGTATATCTCTAGTAGAATCAAATGTTTGGTGCTTTGATAGTAGGGCAACCAAATATATTACCTTGGAGTGTAGTTTCTTGACTTCACTTGGGCCTACTCCTATAGGGAATACTCTCACATGTGCCAAAAACTCCTCTTATCTTGTTATGGGAGTTGGTAAGATCATTCTAAATACTACTGATGGTAGTTCTTTTACATTGTCAAAAGCTTTATTTGTGCCAAGGATGAAGAAAAATCTATTAGAAGTTTCTGCATTAGCCGAGATTGGCTTGGTTATGAATTTTATTGATGATAGATGTACAGTTCATGATCTTCCAAATGGCGATGTGGTTATTGATTCTACCATTTTATGTCATGGGTTGTATAAGCCCATAGACTATGAAAAATCTGTGAATGATTCAACATGTGTTGTACATGATTCTCAAGCTATGTCAAATGCAAAGCTTTGGCATGCATGCTTTGATTATCAGAATTTCGCTAGTTTGCTATGCCTAGAAAAATCTCAAATAGTGTCCTCTTTGCCCAAATTTGAGGCACCTAGTATATATTTTTTGTGAAGGTGGTATTTTGGGCAAAATGCAGCATTCATCCTTTCCAAAAGATGATTCAGCTCGAGCTACTCAGAACCTGCAGCTCATTCACAGTGATGTGTATGGTCCTATGTAGACACCCTCTTTTGGAGATTATCTTTACTTCATGACTTTCATTGATGATTTTTCCACGCATGCATGGGTATATCCACTCGAAGGGAAGTCCAAAGTGTTTATGTGCTTCAAAGAGTTTTTGGTTTTGGATGAAAATCTATCAACATGTAAAATGGGCACCCTCCATTCTGATTGAGGGGGGGAATATATGTCTTCTGAATTTAATGCATTTTTGGCTGAACGTTGTCGTAGAGGTTCTTATAAAGGAGGGAGAAAGAGTAGGGATTGATAGATTAGTTTGAGAGCTCTTGATACAAAGTTTGACAATGGAGCAAAGGAAATGAACTCTTTACTCCGTACCTCCTTTTTTTTTTCAATTGGACTCACTAGTTATGATCCTGAGTATAAGTTCATATTCATAAAGATGGATAAAGCGTACGTTAAAACCTTCTATTGTCTTGGTTCAAGGCACAAACTTTCTCATGTTTTTGTTATATGGGAATATATGCTTGGGAATCCATAATATAAATGAGTTTTTGTTTATTAAGACACAATTCAAGATCAAACATCACGAAGAGCAATGTCTGAGCAACCCAAATTTAGCGCTTCAAAATCATAGACATTCATGATAGTAGTGGCAAAGTCTAAGTTTAAAATAACACGGAAACTCACTTCCTTTATAACCTAGAGTATAAACACATCATAATGATGTTTGTTTCTCAATACAACAACGTCTCAGCATTCGATTTTTTTTGTCATTCAAATCGTTCTTGAAGTATTCGAAACTATGTATCTTATTTGCATTCTTAATATCAAAACAACTTCACCAAAGAAACGTGGATTTCAGAAGAATTCTATACTATAAACGCAGATGTGAAATAATGATGATTAACTCATGCATGAACCCGAAAGCTTATTTACAGTAGTATATGCAAGTTGTGAGATTTGAAGGGGAGAAAATAAAGCTCCCCGTTGAATCTACCTTTTAAACAGTATGCAATGCAATGTTTAGCGTAGAATGCTTCTCATTGTAGGAAAATGAAGTAAATACGAACGACTTCTAGAATTTGCTATCCTTTGGCTCTTTAAAGCAATAACAAACTTTGAGAATTACCCGTTGTGACAAACAGATGCTTCAACAATCACATCGTGAACTTGAAAGCAGAATATCAGGAAATTTGAGATCATCATGCATATTTATATTTACGTATTTCATGTTATTGCGCGGTAACAATCAAGCAGCTTTACATTCAAACCCAAACCATCAAAGCAAAATTTATGCAGCGCGTGACAAATTGAATTCAAACATCATAATTTTGTGTCGAATTACTCAGATTTCTGATTCGCTTCACAAAAAACGCTGTATAGAGAGTTTATTAACAAGAAAGTACCCGAAAGCATTTTTATGAAAAAGAAGTGGATTCTGTCAGACATGAAGCCTTCATAGGAAGCAACTATGTCAAGCAAATTGGTCAAAACACGCATAGGCACTGGATGCAATCCTCCATAAATCAAGGACAACTGTACTTCTCCATAGGAAGCAGCTGGATTTTATTTAGATGCAACAAAATGTATAGTACGAAGACCATTCACCGAGAAATGTTTTCAGAACAGCAACAACTCCAACTTCTACTGATTGCTCTCACTCTTTCCACAGAGATCGAGGTTCATTAGCACCTCTTTTCTGAGAAGGAAAACCTTGCTCCTACGTTTAAGATCTTGTCATTTTTCCTCTTTGATCTTCCGACAAACAAACCTCGTTCCTTGATGCTTTTCCTAGAGCTCAAAACCACCAGCGCCTATTTTCCAACAGCTCGAATGTGAACATCCATACCTGATTGATCACAAGATGATTTCTCTGAGAGATATGCTTCAGTTTTGAACTTCACACTTAGGCATTTGGATATTTATTGTCTCCTGAACATGCTCCCAAGCTTACTTCTCAATGTGTTATTAAGCAACTATTGCGGGAAAGCCGCATGACGACGTACAAGATAACGTTTCCTCTAGCTTTCTCATTTGATTCCTCATGGATGAACATGGTTTTCTCTTATGCTTCGCACAAGACTGGAACTTCTAGAAATACTTCAAGAGTAATTTTTGTTACGCAGACATCCAGGACTGCAACTTCTCCTTAATAAAACTTCGAGTTCCTGTGCTTACCCTTCTGATAACTATTCCTGATTTGTGCTCCACCACTTCCAGGCCTCTTTCTCTGAACTCCATCCTTTTTCTACATGCACCTCCCTTCGCATGTATGTACTCCCTCTTCTCCCTCAACACCTTCCCTGTCTGAGATGCGCACAACTTTTTCAAACGACCTGTCCCGCATCTACTGCTCTCATTTGCCTTTTGTTCCTTCGATACCTAACTTTTCTTTTCTTGTTGAGAACATCCACATGCGAAGTGATCATCTCTCCCATACTCACCCATTTTACAGGCGCATGGGCACAGCCAGCTCATAGGAATAGTTCCCCCCTCGAAGGCCGCTCTTGCTGGATTGTGAACCCCGAGAGAGAGCTCCCTCAATGTCCCTCTACCCCCTAAATCAGATGCCATCCTTCTCGTTTTAGAAGGCTTCCTTTCCTTCTTCCGCAAAAATCCATATATAGCAAGACATTGGCCACATCGATCCGAAATAAGGAAGATTTCTCTTTATGAAACATCATTCCTCCCTTCCCACCAGCAAACTCCTACTCTGCTTTCATACCAAAAGAGAAAACAAAATACAAAGCTCCACGTAGCATTTTCTCAAAAGAAATCCATCACCTTTTAATTTATTAAGCAACTTAATGTATTTTTCAAAGCCTTCTTCTTTTGATACACCCTTCTTGATTCACGGCTTGGGTCTAAATCTAGACCACAATGTGGGATAAAACATCGGTATATAGTGCCATATACACCTCAATAGAATGGAGTTGCAGAACGGAAGAACATGTCACTCATGGAGATGATGAGGTGTATGGTCAAGAGTCAAGCTTTACCACATAGTTTCTGGCTTGAGGTTGTCATGTGTGCAACATATGTACTTAACAAGTGTCCCAATAAAGAATTGCATTCTATCACTCCATATGAGGTTTGGCAGGATTGCAAGCCATCTATTTCTCATCTACGTGCTTTTGGTTTCCAGGCATATGCATTAGTGCCTGAACAACATCGCAAATAATTGGATGATAAAGTAGAGAAATATATTTTTGTTGGGTCTAGTTATGAGCGCAAAGGCGATGAACTCTATCATCCATAGACTAAATGCATATTGGTTAGCTGTGATGTTGTTTTTGTGGAAGATGCTATTCAACCATTACTTTCATGTACTAAGGAGACATTTTTTAGTTCCAAAGACATGTATGATAGTTTGCTGCCTGTTTTTACAAGTGGATAGTCTAGTGTAGGTCCTCAGAGGCGACTCCTCAACCTTTGTAGGTTTCATGTGATGATGCAGATCATTCCATTTTTTATGTAGATTTACATGATGCACTTGTTGATGAGAGAATAGATATTGAGGAGGCAGAAACTATGCTGAATTGGTTGATGTAAACTTTGCATGATAGCAAATTAGATGCATCTCTATCATATCATACTCGATTAGGCTCTCATAGTGCTTCTTTTGCATTAGATTGCTATGCCATGGTTTCCTCTAGTCTCTGCGGTGATAATGAGCCTGTTTCATTTGATGAATCACAACATTGAGGAAATTGGACGGATACCATGCAATCTCAATATGATGTTATAATGAAGAATGATACCTAGTCTTTATGTGACTTGCCTCCTGGCAAGAAGGCCATTGCACTAAGTGGATATACAGGTTGAAGCATAAACCTGAAGGAATAGTTGATAGTTATTAGGCTAGGCTTATTGCAAAGGGTTATGCAGAAGAAAGAGGCATTGATTTTGATGAGATCTTTGATCCTACTTGCGGAATGACTATTGTTCACAACATCTATGCACTTGTAGCTCATCATGCTTGGAATGTAAATTAGTTGGACATTAAAAGAGCATATCTGAATGGTGACTTGCATGAGTATGTATATGTTTTTCAGCCCTTTGGCTTTGTGCAAAAAAAGACATGAAAACTAGATGTGCAGGTTAAAGAAGGCTTTATATGGTTTAAAGCAAGCACCACGTGCTTCGTATGAAAAGATACATGCCTATCTGATTGCACATGGTTTTCAGAATATTCCAATTGAGAGCACCCTATATGCTAAGCATGCTAACAATGTGCTTCTAATCATTGTTGTGGACGTTGATGACATAATGTTCACTAGTCCTCATGAGAAGCATATTGGTCATTTTAAGGGTGATATGCATGCCTTATTTGCAATGTATGATTTGGGGCATTTGCATCATTATTTGGGCATTTATTTTATGCAAGTTGATGTCGGAATAGCTTTGCGTCAAACAAAATATATCGTCACATTATTGCAACATTTTGACCTTGAAGATTACAAAGCTATTGCCACTCCTATGGAGACAAGTTTACGATTGAGTATTCATGATACAAGAGATGCATTTTATACTCTTCTCTATCAGGAGACTATTGCATCCTTGATTTACCTATGCATTACTCAGTCAGATATTGAGTTTGTTGTCTCACAGATGAGCTGATTTATGCATTGTGTAGGTATCAAGCATTGGTAGGCGGTTAAGCGCATCTTTCGCTACTTGAGTGGTACTCAACTACTTGGATTGTTTTATCCCAAGGAGGGATCACTACCACCAAATTTACATGCTTTTTCTTATTATGACTAGGTTGGTTGCTTTGACACTCCTGTGTCCACTAGTGGCTTTTGCTTCATGCTTGGTAGCTCATGTATATCTTGATTGAAAAAGATGTAGCCTATTGTGGCCACTTCTAGTTGTGAGGTTGAGTACAGGGTCACTTTCACAACAACTATTGAGTTTGTGTGGCTCAGATGCCTTATGGATGATTTGGATGTTAGTCAGTCTTCTGTCACCACCATCTTCACTGATAGTTAGAGTACATTGGTAGTGGCGAGGAACCTTGTGTTCTATGCTCACACTAAGCACGTTGAGGTGAATTATCATTATGTCGGGGAGAGGCTCTCTATTGGAGAGATTTGCTTGGCATATGTTCCCACACAAGAGAACATTGCAGACCTTTTCACGAAGGCTATACCTAGGGAGAAGTTTGAATCTTTCGGCAAAGCTTTGGGCTTACTTCCTTTTGTGGATTGATTCCACATAGGTTGGTAGTTCCTTATACATGACTGTGAGCTCCTTGTTCATTGCATCACTCTAAGGAGGGGTTTATTGATATATTTCAGTATTGATGTCTGTGAACACACTAGGATTGTTGGGGCACGTTTTTCCCTCTTTAAGGGATTTTTTTCCATGGCTTGTATATATGCCTATAGCCCTAATGGATTCCTTATCTTTTTACATTATAGTGGTAATGCATTCAGTATTGTGTGTTGTGCTCCATGCTTCCTCTTCTTCTTCCTTGTGCTATTCGCATGCTTCTACATATGTGTTACTCCAACTGTTCGCAACACCTACAATCATTTCTACACTTCTAGATTGGATAAGAGATAAAACCATCAAGGGAACTATCAAATAATGTGGAAGCAATCACAAAATCTATTTGCAATATTTTTTTCATAGTCAAAAACCATTTCCAATAGGTCTCCACTTTGATGGGCAAACATTCATATAGACATGGCATACTTTCCAAAATTCTATGAAATTCTCCAAAAATTTGTCACTTGAGGGAATTAGAGAGCTAACTAAGAAGGTATTATTGTTGATATACTTTGGTAATGATGTGTGTGACCATAGTTGTCATTATTGGGTTATTTTTTCCCCTCTTTAGGAGGCCTTCCTCCTCCAGCTTGTATAATAGTCCTATAACCCTTCTGGGTCACTTATATTTTTACATTCACTTGGTAATACATCTCTATTGTGTTCTGCAAGAAGATTATTCTTCTTCTTTTTCTTTTTCTTGTGCTTTTGTAAACCTCAAACTCCAACAACTACTATCAAAACAAGTTCTTGCTTCATCTAGGGTGTCTTTGACAGCCCTCTATTCATAGTCTTTGAATCAAATGGAAATTGGGGAGAATAATCAGGGTTATTAGACTGGCAAACATACATATAGGTTTAGTATCACTAAGGTAAGCACCTCAAAGTCTTAAACAAGTTTAGGAGGTCCAAGAGAAGAGGGAGAGGAAGAGAAAGGAAGAGGAAAGAATGAAGAAAAGAAAGGAAGAAAGAAGGGAAGAAAAAGAAAGAAGAGTTAGAATGAAAGAAGAAAAGAGAAAAAGAAGGGAGTGGTTGAGGGTCAGAATTCAATTCCTTTTTTCTATCATTTAATAATATATTGTTTTATTAGATAGTTGATTGGTGGATAAATTAACATTTTTCATATGAGTATTTTTATTGTGTTTAAAAATATATTAATGATTTTTTTCCCACCCCGCATGGATCTTCCTTGTGGACCTTTCCTCCAGGTTGCAATTTCTCATGATATGAAAAGAATTAGATGAAGTAAAGAAAAGAGTTCAAAGACTAAAGTGAAGAAATTACCCCCCGTGGATCTTCCTTATGGGCCTTTGATGGAGAGTGTTAATCTCCAAATGACAAGTTATTCTTGAAGTTAGAGCACCTCTATATCAAGAATAACTTAAAACCTTCAACAATTTGGAGGATCAATACTCATCTACCAAAATCTTGAACAAACTGTTAAGAAGATGACTACAAAAAAAGTCTATTGCACATAACTCACTCATTTACTTATCAAATGTGTAAAGTTTTTTACTAAACTTTGAAAAAGCTGTCAAACTATAGTTTTTGCACCTCCTCCTAGTTAAATCATTCCAAAAGACTCAACAGATCTTGAGAAATGATATTAACAAGTCAGCTATGTCTAAAACTGTAGTTCTTTATAGTCGATTTTGACACCTGTAACTTCTTAAGCTTGGTTCTCCCAAACTAGAACCTGTTTAATCAAATGCTTTTAGTAATAGGTAGCTAACCTTCCAACTTAAAGAATGAGTGCTTGCTTGCTCAAAACTTTAAATTGTGGAAGGAGAACTCACCAAAACATTAGCATCAAATTTTGCACCTCCTGCAACTTCTCTTCTTTACATTTACACATGTAAATGTTCCTACACTCAATTCTCTCAGCTTGATCACAATTAAAAGCTGAAAATTTGTACAGAATTCAATCAACTATAGACTTAGACTTGTACAAAAACATTTCACAAAAGACTCAACAAAGAAGGAGAACTCTCAGAAATATCGAGCGCAACTTTTCTTCATTTTTGGAAAACTTTACATCTGAGTGATGAGAGAGATCTTACTCACTTCTAAAGTGTCTAATGGCTCATAAGACTTCTAATTTCTCTACTCACATGCTCTCTCATATTTGCCCCGATATTTTTTCTTGTATATATAGGCAAATATGTACAAGTTCATCACCATACAAAAGTATAAGTGAACTAACTCTAAATTAATGTACATAGGTATACACATCTTCATTGTCTGAACATATACTTTCTTCATGCTTCATATCTTGATCTTTTCTTCAATCCATGAACTCAAAATTTCATCAAAACTTCAACTGTTGATTGCCTTGCACCATGTAGCTCAGTGATGAGTAGCACCTCCTTTAATGTCAATCCGGGAAGACCTGAGGATGGTATGAAGACCTCGAGCAAGTGAAGGCACAAGTGCGTGAGTGAGAAGCACACTAACATGCACACACATACAGACACACGCGCACACAAGGCAAGACCAAGAGTGAGAAGCAATGGAGTTCTTTAGAGTACTTCCAAAAAGCTCTCACAAGTTTAAATCAATTACAAGATCACCTAAAAAATGAGCTCTCTAGCTCTATTTATAGTTTTTTACTAGGTTTTGGCCGTGTCCAGACCTAGTGTCCGGCCTAGTTAAAAATTAGGTTCTAGGGCCTATTTGAAGACTCAAACGAAGTCTAAAAATTATGAAAAGTGGTAGGTAGCTACTTCAAATGTTCCTCAAGCTCAAGGAATCCTTGGCTTGCACAAAATGGAGCTACAAAAATATGAAATGGTATCTACAATGGCTTTTAGTGATGAAAATCACTATTGTTGTAGGGATTTCTTCTAATGATTTGACATACACATCTTCGAGCTCCCTACTTGCTCCTTCTCCTTGTGTATCCCCCTCTTTGATATGCTTTAGTGTCCTGAAAAAATATTGGCCTACTTGCCAGATCGTCCTTTACTACTCTGTCTGCTTGTGCCTTCTCGTCGCTCTGACTTCCTTCGTAAGCTTCCTTGCCTTGTGAGTCCTTCAGTTCCTTGACTGCCAACACCCCCCCCCCTCTCTCGCGTCTCTCGTCCCTGACAGACCCTTGTTGGGTGGGTCGTTGGATGTAGCACTCCACAACGTCTTGTGCTACGTGATGTTCTGCAATTCTCAACCCTTTGGCCAAGTCCGTGAGTAGAGCATCCCAATCTACTGGCCCGGGAACCTCTGGATGTGGTATACGTAAATTTTCTGAATGCACAGCTTGTTCCACTGCAAACAATTGCAATAAATGTAATGGTCTGGGAATGAATATCTCTGAATGATATTCCCAGAACCCCGTGACAAACATTTCTTCAAACGTCTATTTGAAGCAGGCTGGTAGATACTTTATACGTGCGTGCCACGCATATACGACATTAATAGATGGTGTGGTGCTCATGTCGTAGACAAGGTCCTGATTACCTTCATTAAATCCGACAGCTGACAGATGAGGTTCCTTGACATTCTTGAAGGTCCTAAAGGTGACCAACATGAGCTCAACAATTTTAAGGCACATTTGGGCCATGACATCTAGTACATTTTTGAATCGGAACCCCCAATGCTGAATCGTCGAAATCATATAGCCGATGGTAGGTTGGCCTTTAGGTGGTGCTAAGTAGACATAAATGAGCCATTTCTCACATCCTTTGGTTGTCAGCATAGTTTTTGTGTATTCTGGCCATGACCTACTTCGAAAGACAAGGCAATAGCATGGGTTGTATTTGATATACAAAGGCATGTTATTCCATGTCCTTACCATCTCAGGGTAGGTTTCAAGCAGACGAATCCTCCACGTAGGTTGATGTATATTCCCCTGCTTGGCACTTGCTGGGATGTCGTCCGGTGCAAACTGTGTTGACGAGGTTGGTTCTTTTGAGGTGTGGTGCTTGATTTCAGCATTGTAATCTGCCATTAAGACACAGAATGGAACATACAAATCATCGGATGTGTCGATCCACCTATGATGGGAGAGATTTCTAAAGTAATCCGATTTTATGAGTACCTCTTCCAAACGTGATATAGACGCTATCTGAACTGCAACTCTGTCATCATAGGTTGTGGCCACTTTCTCTAACCTCTGCATCCATTCAGGAACCTCGATCTCGATGGTGTCCATGCCCTCTTGGTGCAGGCATGGGAACGTATGGGCCTTCAAAGGTTTCCTCTACTTCAATTGGCACTAAGTCTTCAGGTTCAGGTTCTACAAGGGGAGAGGGTGGACGCTCGTATTGCATGACTTTATTTCGTAATTCTTCTAGTTCCGCTCTGAGTTTTTCGACTTCTTCAGACATGTCAACTGCAGTTGTGACTTTGCTTGGTGACTCCTGCTGGGTTGCCAGCTGCTTTAATAGGTCATCTCTTTCTCTTTCTAATGCTGCATGGGCTTCCAGGAGGTCGGCATGGGTTTCCAACACAATTTGCATGTTTTCTGAGGGGATGGCCTTGAACTTCTCGGGGTCGATTTCCTGTGGGGAACCCTCCATTGCTGCTTCCAAGTTTTCTTCGTTCTATTTCTGTAGTCGTTTATTTTCCTCGAGTGCTGTAGACATGTGTTTGCGTAAGAGGGCCAGGTTGCGTCGAAGCTTGAGATTCTCTGTTATCTGGGCGTGTAGCAGATCATCCATTTGTTGTTTTTCTTCTGCATCTGACTGGGGTGGATTGGCTACTAACTGCTCATGTTCCTATAAAGTGACATACTGTTGTTGTAGTAGCTACTTTTCCTTCTCTAAGTCAATGAATCATCCTTGTAATGTTTCATGGCTTCTGAACAGACTTGTATGTTGAGCATCTAGGTGCTAATAATGTTGTTGCAGCTAAGACATACATTGGTACATGTTATTAAATACATTATTAATGGGAGTGGATGCGGGAAAGGTCTTGAATGGAGAAGGGAAGGGAAAGGGGAATGGGAGCGTGTATGCTATGCTCAAAAATGGTGAAGCTAGTGGTGGGGGAATGGGAGATTGTGGACGTATGGGGGGAGGGAGAGGTGCAGAGGTGGGTGATATGTCCATGAGGTCAAAAGTGGATGCAGTCGTGGGGGTGATTGTGAACATGGGAACTGTGGGTGCGATGATGGTGGTGAAAGTGTAAAGTGGTGTATGTAGTTGTGAATATGAACCGCGAGGAAGTGTGATCGGGGGAAGGGGGTTTTCCATGGTTGTAGTTAGAATTACAGTGTTAGTGATAGTGTATACAAGTGAGGTGGTGATAGGGTGTGTGGGTTGTGTGGATTGACTGACAGTCTGTGCTTCGGTATGGGTAGTGGAATCTGTGGCGGTGACAGTAGTGGTTACACTGGTGGTGGGAGGTGAAGTTGGTGGAGTTCGAGGTAGGGGTGGTAAAGGGGGTGATGGAGGTGCACTTGATGTATGGGTTTCCTTAGTATCATGAACGGTGTGTGCAGTGCCAGTGGTTGTGGATGTTCCTTGTGGTTTTGATACTAATACATTCATATGTTTTCCTCATCGAGGGGGGCGTCTGCCATATCTTTGCTCCGTTCTTCGTGATTGTGGAAGGGCGGTATGCACCGTCTCAGGTACTCCTAAAGCATTAGATATCATGTCAAGTGTGGCGTGGTATTGCTCGTCTATGCCTTCCTCCTCAAGGATTTGGTTCATGAGGGCTTTTCCTGCTGCTAGGGACAGTCTATGTTGCTCTTGAACTCTGTTGATGGTATCATAGAGCCTTCAATTCCTTCGTATAAGCCGGGGCACCCTCAAGTACTTGCAGAGCTTCCTGATCATATTCCTGCTCTTCTTCCTCGGATTGTCCACCACGTTCCTCGTCTTGTTCTTCTTCTTCTTCACCCTCCACTTCGACGACCTCTGGTTGTCTGGGATGGGGTTGGTCTGTAGTAGTTTGTTGTCCACTAGCTTGCTCTGCCTCGACTTCCACATTAACCGCCTCGATTATTCTGGCTACCTCCTCATCAATTAGGTCTTCTAATGTGAATCCGTGAGGAAACTCTAGGTCGGTTGGTACAGGTGGAAACACCAGATTCGGTCCATCAGTGCTATGTCTTGGTAATCTGATAGTGAAGGGTTGTACCCGCCTCGAAAGTGATGGAGTTGTCTCAGGTGTTAGTGTTGCACCGCGGGCTTGTGCACAGGCCATCTAAACTGCGCCTCTCATTTTCTTTGATGGCAGTCCTACGGTTGATAGTCTACGTTGAAATTCCTGTACCCTGGTCCAAATTAATGCCCTCTGAACTGGCACATCATAAGCCAAACATCTATACACAATCCTGGTGAGGGCACAACATCCATACAGTACATACTTTTGTTTTTTATACCACCTTTGATGAGCCAAGTGGATTTGGTCGATAATCGAGTGGGGCATGTTGATTGTCAAATCGAAGGCGTCGGCCAAGTATAGACTAAACCATATCTTTTTGGGTGGCATTGTGAAACTCTCCTGAGCGGGGAATGCAAAATGCTGCATGAGCATTCGCAAATGAATGGCAATCGTTGGTGTCATTGCTACCATGTCCTTTAATTTCGTCAGATTCCTGTTCTTCATATTGTTGGGGATCATGGACTCCTTCTCAGTGGGAATGTGCATTCGTTTCATGTCTAGAGCTTCCCTTACCAAATTGATAGTTAGCCTGAAGCGCTTCAGCTCATTGCCCCTCGTGAGAGATGGGAGAACAGAGGTGCTGTATCCCCTTTTGTCTTTGCTCGGAGTGAGGGTGCTAATCAAATACGAGCATCTTAGAAAGTCGGGCTTTGGCAATTGGAATTTGAAGTAATCGTAGAGTCGCGCCTTCTTCCATATAGGTTTCAGCCCTTCATTATTTTGCAGTTTCTCAAATTCCCTGGTGAAAAAGTGATACCTTCCCCAGCCCCCATTGAATTCTATCTCGGCCTCCCACATGTAAGTGCCTTCGCCCAGAGATCCTACCACATCACTGAACCAATGTGAGTTTTTGCTGACCGGCATTGTGTGCCCTTGTGGAGGATGTTGGTGTAAGAAGCAAGCCCACACATTTGGCTTGAAACCTATCATGAAGAATTCACATGTATGGACAACCATAGGAACATAGGCTAGTGGTTTATTACCACTTTACCTCATGTAAAAGTCTAAATGACTTGGAATCTTTATGTAACACCTACCAAATTGATTCGTGGAAAATTAGATCACTTGATTGAGAGAATATCTCCATACTTTTAGAAGCTTGATTATAGGGAGCCAAGAATTTGAATTTGAATTCAAATTCCTACACAATTCCTATAAAACATGTACTTGAAAAGTCGCGAGTGTGTGACTACATTTTGACTCATTTCCCGAGGCCAACTCTACTGAGTTTGAGTGTGTGTGAGGATTATACCATAGCCTACACCTCTCTAGACCATTTGGCATTACTTGTCATGCAAATGGGATTGTATACCAATGTGAATTAATACATAAATTTACATCTACATCTGTGTTCTCTGTTTTTTATCTACTCAAAGTCTGCCAACGTCTCAAGGGCATATCTCAGTGATTATTACACCAAATTCAGTGATTCAAAGCTTGTTGGATTCAGCTCAAAGTCATCTACATGCTGACAACGTTTCAAGTGATTTCATTCAGCCATTACAGAGAAATTGTCGTCGAAGTGCTCTCTGGTCTATCTCTGCAACTCTCCTAAAAAGTCGGGGGTATCACTTATTTTGCTAAATCAATTTCTCTTAGCATAGTTTAGCATTTTACTTCATTCCACTTGTGAATGGTAGCTTGCTAAGCTAGTTGAATATCCCTAGAAGGAATTGTATCAATTGTTAGTGTGCTGATCACACTGAGTGAAACTCTGAACAGGTACCAAGACCAAATTAGAAGGTTTTCATGATATTGTGAAGTACAAACTTGTCTGTTTTGATTCAACCAATACTCACATCATTTCCAAAGGACATATATCATTTCTTGGTGTCATTTGGAAGCTAAGGGAGTCTACTAATCAACTATGGAGCACAAGAGGGCTGGTGCAAAGCAGGTTTAGCAGCATCTACTCAATTTCCTGGATTATCCATCCATCTTTCCCAACAGTGGTATCAGAGAAAATCAGGTAAAATGGGAGATGGTTTTCCTTCATTCATTGACAAATTGGACAGGAACAACTATCAAGCTTGGTCTCTAAGGATGAAGACCTACTTACAAGGAAGGAGTCTATTTGGATACATCTCAGGAGATGAGGAATTGCCCTCATTCAAAGCAAGAGGTTTACCCACCAAGGAAGAACAAGAGAAGCTCAATACTTGGTGTGCAAAAGATGCTTTTTCAAGGTCTTATCTACTCAACTCTATATCTAATTTTCTTTTACCTCATATCAGAAATTGTAAGACTTCCCAAGAGACTTGGGAAACCTTGTCATCATACTTTTCATCTAATACAAGAGCAAGGAAAAATCAGTTGTGGATTGAGTTCAGAACACTTAGGAAGCAACCAAAGCAAGCTGTTTCAAAATTTGTGACTAAGATCAAGGATGTTGCAGACCAGCTAGCAAGCATAGGTGAAGAAATTGAAGAAGAACAAATAGTGAGGCAGGTAATAAATGGAATCAAGGCTGATGAAAAATGGGAGAGCTTCACCACAACAATGGATCTCTACATGGACATGCATACCCCAGATCTCACAACTCTCATGGGCCAACTATTTACACATGAAGCAAAGCTCACAGAGAATGGAGACACATCAAAAGGTAACAACTCCTCTGCTCTATATACTGATAAGAAGGTTAAGGATAAAGGCAAGAATAAGAAGGTAGATGATGAAGGCTCTACCTCCCAAGCTAACTATGCAGGGAGAGGTCGATCTTCAAGAGGCAGGGGCAGAGGAGGTAAGCAAGGTAGGGGGAGACCCTACAATTCATCACCATGTAACATTTGTGGTTTATCCAATCACACCACAGATGAGTGTTACAGGAACTACAAAAATCAGAGAGGAAGAGGCTACCATAGAGGTGGATACACTCAGTCTAGAGGAAGGTTCAACCACCATCAAGGCCACAACAATAATTACAACAACAATTACAACAACAACTACAATGGTAACTACCAAGGAGGATACAGAAATAGGAAGGACTACAACAACTACACAAAGGAACAAGATGACTCTCTCTTGATCATGAACATGACTTCAAAGTCAGGTACAAATGATGATCATTTATTTTATATTGATTCAGGCTGTTCAAATCACGTGGCTGGTAATGTGGCATTACTCTCTGATTTGGAGGAACCTAAAGGTAAACACCAAGTTCAAACAGGTGATGATACAAAACATTCTGTGATTAAAATTGGTAATGTGAAGACAAGTGATGGTAATCAGAATTTGTTGAGCAGGGTACTTTATGTACCAACTATTACAAAGAACCTAATAAGTGTAGGTCAGATTGTGGAGAAAGGTTTGCAGGTCACATTCAATCAACATGGAGCATTTGTGGAGGACCCAAGACATGGATTCAAAAGGATAGCCAAGGGAGAAAAATCACGTAGACTTTTTACTTTTGAGTTAGAGAACACAAAGAATATTGCTTTATACGGCTATAAGGATCAGACACTTTCAGAACTTGAAATTTGGCACAAGAGGCTAGGGCACATAGGAGAAAGGACCTTGAAGCAAATGAGCAGGGACCAATGTGTGCTTGGGATACCCAATGTATCCAAGCAACACATGATCTACAAGTGTGGTGCTTGTCAATTTGGTAAGTCTCAGTTAAATGTTACACAGTTACGCTGTGTTAATAACTAGCCGAAATCGTTACCAAACAAATATTAAACATAAACTAGTGATTCACCGTAAACTGTATTAAACTTTCTATTACCGAAAGACGTTATCAGACCAAGTGGGTTCTTGGGAGTGGTAGGGGTCTGTTAGACAGAGGCCTTGTACTCTTTTCCCAATTCTTAATCACAACAACAAAACGCTAATACACGTCTTAGCTTAGTTACTTGCGGTAACTAGACAATATTGGGTTTCTTTACGCCTGCAAATCGAACTTCTTCAGACTATTTTGCTATTGCAACAAAGCGGTAGTCCATTCTACAGATTCGCTATTATACTGTAAATCAACCAAAGTGAAAACTATAGCTGACAGATTCATTCACCATCATACTTGCGAGTGATCTCAAAAGTCCACGTTACCGAAAATACTAGTTCGTACTCATATTCGGGGTCATAGTTATTACATCGAATGCAATGAGTCTAATAGAAACACATAGAACATACTCCGACAAGGCAACAGATTACTTATTCGATTCACATAGCCAGATAACTTACTTAAACTGACTCAGGGTACTTCAATAACTGAAGAATACGCAGCAATACAACACGATAACAGTACTCAGACACACAATGTGTTACTTAATCACACGTTACCATGAATTTCAATGCGAGCATACGATACAGAACTCAACATTCACAATACTCAGAACTCCACAACAGTGTAAACAGTACTCTGACAAAAATTATGCGAACAATCTGGAAATTCCAGAAAAGACGTCTCTCTTGAGCATTCTCCTTACATTGCTTTATATAGATTTACAAAGTGCGCATACCAAATTTTGCACGTAATTCAAGGAACTCCGTTACATCTGGCATACATTTTTCCTACTCCGGCGGCCGTCTAACACTGGCACGCACGGTGGACTCGAACCCGCAAGTGATTTTTATTACAAAACTCATTGTTCCTCTACGATTCCTTCTAGATACATATTTCTTGCTAATCTAAATGTGTGGGCTATTTTTTTCTTAAGTGTTTCTAATAATTGTTTAAGGGTATCGGGTTCTAAAATCTGCACATCTACTCTAACGGAACTAAGTGCGATGGCTTCAGTAAGCAAAATTTCGGCCTGTGTTTGCAAAAAGGCCTCCTGTAAATAAAAAACATTTGATAATGCCGCATCTCTTTCTGTCTTCATGTCCGTTACTTGTTTCTGCATCTCATTGATTCTGTCTTTATGGTTGCGTACCTGATTATCTAATCTTCCAAACTGTTGATTCTAGAACTCTATGGTTTGGTAGTAAGCGTCCCGTTCTCTACGGGCATTTGCTAAGTCCTTCTGATATTTAGATTCTCTGTTCAGTTGGTGTTTCAACATGTTGTTGACATCGTCTAAGGATTCTTTTGTTCTTTGTAACTCTTCTACTGCCTGTTTTGCTTCTCTCTGCTGCTCTTGGTATTTCTGTATTGTGTCCTGCAACTGGACTCTTGTTTCTTCCAGTAGGTTTCCTAGTGCTATTCTTGTATTGTCTGTATCTTTGATTGTTTGATTTAACTTTATTATTTCGGTGTGGGCAGCTGTCAGTAATTCGTCTTTTTCAGCTAATGCCTTATCTCTATGGTTTTAGTGTTCTTCCTGTGCTTGGAGTGTAGCCTGTAGTTGCTTGATCTGCTCATGTAGTGCATGATTTTCTGCTCTTGCTGCTTGTAATTCTTCCTGAAGAGGGGTGATATCCGCCTCCATTATTTCCAATTTCCTTTGGAATTCCTCTCGTGCACTGTCTGTGGCTTGCTTCAGGTGTTGCGGCAAATGTTGGGATAGATTAATTAAAAGGTGACCCATATTTTCTAGTTCTGAAAAAATTGGAATGGGGTGGGGTGGCAGAGGAGGGCGAGGTTGCGTCGAGGTTTCGGTGAGCAGTTGTTGTGAATTAGGTGGTGAATAATTGAGGGAGGATGTAGAGGCTTTAGAAGTTCCGGTGGGGTGACTGGGCTTGATGGGGCTGTGGGGTGGTTCCGGTTGAGAGATGGGGTTAGCAGGCGGGGGTTTGGGGAGGGCAGAGTCGGTAGTTGTTACCTTGTTTGTTTGTTCTGTTTCTGCATTGCGTGCTTCTGTGGATTCCACTGCCTTCAGTAGCTTGTCTAGTGCATCTTGATTAGATTGTTGCTCATTTTCCTGTTGCTATGATTCTTTTTCGGTCGAAATTATTTCTGTCTCTGCTTGATCTTGTTGTTCTTGTTGCTCAATCGATGATTCATTATGCATTGAGGTGGCTGTATCATGGAACGTCTCTTCTTCTTGCTTCTCGTCTTCTTTATCATCATCTTTATCCTTTCCGGCTGAGCCTTATGCTTCACTTTCTGAGGAGCTAATCCTGATACGTTTTCTGCGGAACAACTGATTGAGCTCTTCTTCATCTTCTTCTTCCTCATCTTCTAGTAGTTGAACTGACTCTTCGTGCCTTAAAACTGGTCCTCGTTGTGGTGGTTGAGTGGCGAGTATGGTTGGGAAGAGAAAAGAAAGGATGTGGGGAAGTCTGGATCGAGGGGTGGTTCCTTTGTTGATTTGTTTCACTATGGCGACACACTCCTTATGGATTCGGTGAAAGAAAAATGAGACGAAATTAACGGGTTCTCGTGCGGCAAGGTCGATGGCGGAATAGAATGGTCGGGGGATACCGTATGTGCGCTTCTGGAGGTTAAGGATTGCGACTAAGAACTGTAATGCAGTTCCTTCAGGTTCGGGGCGGCAGAGAATGGCGTATTCATTCGATGAATGGCGAGGGAAGAGTTCAGTCATGCGGGCTACAGGGATAGTGGGGCCATTCTCGCGGCCTTGTGGAGTGAGGCGGAAGGCTTCGGCGAAGGCCTGGAAGGTTATTACGGTTCTAGATGGTAGGGAGGGGAAGATCCATTGTCATTCAGCGATGGAAGATTGGGCGATGGCTGGGATAATTTGTGCGAAGAAGGGATGGGCTTCCACTGAGTGCCAAGGCAGCTCAGCGAAGTTGGTCAGCCCTCGGATACGTAGGTATTCTCCTACCTCGGTAGGGATACCATCACAAAAAGTTGTGTAGTTCGCCAATGCTTCCATTGCGCACGCGAACACGAATACACAGAGCACAGAGCACGAGTACACAGAAAACACAATCACAATCACAAGAACACAATAGCGTTTTTTGGTGTAACCAAAGAGCTTAAGTACCAATATTACGGTGGGGGGGTAGGAAGTTGTGGTTATCATTGTGCAGTGCTGGAATGATATTGCTTTTAATTTGGCGTGCATGCTTGAGTAATTTGTAAGGAGGGCGGCTTATGACAAAACACGGCTATTTAAAAAAAGAAAAGAAAGAACATAATGAAAAGTAAAAACAAAAGCCAAAAAAAATGCGGTCCACCGCCGAATGATTTAATGCGGATTAATAGCGCTTTGATACGATCGCAGCTTCGAGCCGTTGATTGCTTTTGGAAGTGGATTTCCGGTCAACGTAGTCAACCGAAAAGTTGCTGGCCCGATGTGCTCTGAGATTTTGTAAGGGCCGAATCACCATAATTTGAATTTGCCTGCGGATCTGTTGGACTTTGCATTATAGAAAAGTACAAGCTGTCCTACCGAAAGCACTGGAGTTTTCAGGTTTCGATCATGCGTCCTTGCCTGTCTTAATTGAACTTCGTGCATGGTTAAAAAACTGAGCCATCGGTGTTCGTCTAACTCTCTGAGTGTGTCCAACCGAAATGTCACTGAGTCTTCCGGTAGCACTTTCTGGGTAATGGCTACTCGTAAACTTGGTATAACCATCTCCATTGGTGCTATTGCTTCTAAGCCATAAGCTAATTTGAAAGGTGTCAATCCTGTTGTTACCTTGTAGGTAGTCCGGTATGCCCATAACACTACAGGTAGTAGTTGATCCCATCTTTCCGGTGATTCCATGATCAATTTGCAAAGGATATTCAGCAGAGATTTGTTTGTACTTTTGGCCAATCCATTAGCATGAGGATAATAAGGAGAACTAAATTTATGTGTGACCTGGAACGAATGTGTAAGTGCCTTCATTAGATTGTTTACAAAATGAGTGCCTTGATCTGAGACAATTTCTAGTGGTAAGCCAAAACATGGAAAGACATCGGTTAGCAGACACTTTGCTACCGTAACGGTTGTAGCAGACCGTAAAGCCCAGGCTTCAGCCCATCTGGTTGCATAGTCTGTACAGGTCAGTATTTAACGGTTGTTACTGAAGACTGCTGGTGGTGTAATTGGACCGATAAGATCTAGACCCCACTTCTGGAAAGGTTCCATTGGTAAGATGGGTTGCAAAGGAAAAAAATGACGTTGCAAAGGCTGACCCGATCTTTGAAAAGTATCACATTGTTTGACAAACTGTAATATATCTCTGTACATCGTTGGCCACCAGAGACCACTCTGCAGAATTTTCTGGTGAGTTAAGTCTGTTGCAAAATGACCCCTGGAAGGAATTGAGTGGGCCAGAGTAATAACTGAATTAACTTCATGCGGTGGAATACAGCGAAGTAGGATTCCAGTGTGATCTACATAATATAGTTCTCTAGCAATTAACCGAAATCGGCGGCTAAAGACTGCAATTTTCCTGCCTACTGTTCTAGAAGTCTGAGATGGAAGGCAACCATTATTAAGAAAGGTCAGGATCTGATCATAATATGAAAATGGGATAGGTGGGTCTACAAAATCTTCATTAATTGGTTCTGATACATAAATCGCAGGTGTCGTGTCATCTATACCCACCGGAGCTTCACCAGAATCTAAGCGGGATAAAAAATCTGCTAAGGCATGTGAACTGCCTGGCCGGTGAATGACTTCGTAATCAAATTCCTGCAAGAGTAAGACCCATCGCGCTAATCGACCACCTAGATGCTGCTACCGAACTAGATAGACAAGTGCAGCGTGATCTACATGGAATGTGAATTTACGGCCTAACAAGTAATGTCTGAATTTCTTGACCGAATATACTAGCCCTAGACATTCTCTTTCTGTTACAAAGTAATTTTTCTCAGCAGGTGCTAATCTTCGACTTGCATAATACACTGGTCTAAACCATTTATCAATTTGTTGCATCAATACACTTCCTATTGCTATATCTGAAGCATCAACAAATATATGAAATGGGTGATCCCAGTTCAGCGGTTGTAAGATAGGAACTTGTGTTAATAAATGCTTTAAACGATCAAAGGCTATCTAGCATTCCTAGGTCCATTCAAATTGTCGAGGTGTTTTGCTGATTAGCTTGTTTAGTGGTATAGCCAAATGAGCAAGCCACCGTAAGTGCCTTCCATGCCACCGTACTTGGCCCATGAAGCGCATAACTTCTTTTGGAGAAGTTGGCACCGGAGCTTCTAATACTGCCGAAATCTTATCTAGATCTACTTGGATACCTTGTGCAGATACAATGTGGCCAAGTAACTTGCCACATGAGACCGCAAACACCGATTTGGTTGGATTCAAACAGAGTCTATATTCTGTGCATTTCTGAAAGCAGCACCGTAAATGAAACAGATGTGCTATCATCTTATCGAAAATTGAAAAATCGTCGAGATATACTTGGATAAATGAAGTGAGATAAGGAGAAAATATTTCCTGCATACATCTTTGAAATGTGCTTGGTGCGTTTCTTAATCCAAACCACATTACCGTACAAGCAAAGACACCCCAATTGGTAATAAATGCAGTTTTTGGTATATCTTCTTCGGCCATTCTTACTTGGTTGTAGCCACTGTATCCATCTAAAAATGAATACATCTCGTGACCTGCTACTCTATCAAGCATGGTATCCAAAAAGGGAATTGGAAAGGGATCCGGTACGGTTGCTGCATTTAATTTTCGGTAATCTACACAGATTCTCAATTGCTTGTTTTTCTTAGGCATAATCACAATCCGAGAGATCCATTCAGCATGCTCTACTGGTACGATAAATCCAACTTTCAATAACCTATCAAGTTCTGCCTTTACTTGGGATGCATAATGGGGATTCATCCGGTAGCTGGTTTGCTTTATCGGCCTTGACTCTGGCTTCAGCATGACCCTGTGTTGGTAGATACGAGGGTCCAATCCTTTCATGTCTTTGTAGTCCCATGCAAAGACATCAGTGAATTCTTGGAGTAGCTGGATTAAATCTGCTTGAAATGTTTCCGATAAGTTTTGCTTTATCTTCACAGGACGCGGATGATCTTCATCTCCTAAGTTGTAAGTAATCAGCTGATCTTCGGGGACATAGAACTGTTGATGTTTCTCTGTGTTGTCTATTGGTTTAAGAAGTTGCTGCAATTCATGGTCATGTGTCGAAACAGTGTCTTCCTTCTTAGCCTCTTCTGTGACGGGTATTACTGTACAGACTAAAGCATTCCAATTATCTACAACTTGCTGTAGATGAATAGTTCCTAAGGAAATTAAGTCGGCGTTACTCTTCAAAAACTCTTCTTCTTCATCATCTGACAATCCATCTAGCATATGGACTGGTTCAGCAGAATATGGTCTAGCGTGTAACTCGCAAGGTTGTATAGCATCTAATTTTACCACATATCTATGATTGGCGTCTTTAAACGTAAGCTCTTGTGCAGACCAGTCCTGTATTACCTTCGCATGTTTCAGCCAAGGTCGGCCAAAAAGAAGGTTGTAATCCAAAGTGGATTCTGGCAAATCTAGTATAACAAAGGTCATTTTAAAGGTCATACCTTGCAAAGTGATGGGTACATTTCGCACAAGTCCTACAGGATGGACTCTTGATTGATCTTCCATTCTGACAAAAAATTGAACTGGTTCAATTTTGGTCCATCCTAATCTTTTGCATAATGCCGCAGTCGCAATGTTAACACCAGAGCCTCCATCAATTAATACCTACGTAATCTTGTGATTCTTATACCATACTGTAATCAAGGGAACTGAATGATCAACCGTAGAATCAGGTTCCGGTTGAACTGCTGCTGTTGCCGGAATACAAGAAGGTACCGGACTGAACTGTTGTTGGAACTTTTGTCAAATTCCAGGTACTAATGCCAGTAGTTGGCCCAGAGGCAGAGTGATAGATGCCTTAGATAAGATTTCCCAAGCCTGTTGAGACTGATTGACAGGCTTTACTAATGTTGAAGTTGATGCCTCTACTGATGCGGAGGTGTCTACGGTGGGCAATGTATCTGCTGCTGATGATGTTTCTGCTGCTAACTCCCTTTGTTGTGTTCCTTCCTTTGTTAACGAGGGCTGGGCTACCGGAATAGGCTCTGGGAAGACTGGTGGTTCTGCTGTGGTCCATTGACTAGCTTTGTTATACATTCTGTATTGTTCACGTACCCCTAGTTCAAATATTTCTGCTGCCGGTTGCAATTGTTTACCGGAACGGGTCTGGACTGCAGTAGCCTGTGTCTCTACCGGTGTGATTTTTACCATGTTGGCCATTGGATTTTGACGTTCCTTCTTCCTTTGATCATACTCAGCTGCATCCTTGCAAAATCTCCTAATATGTCCAAATTCACCACAAAAATGGCAGCGTGGTGGTGGTAAATTGGGATTTTCCGGTGGTGGTCCGTTTTGCCAGCGGTTTGGATTATAATTGTTATTCCTCGGTCCTCGGTAATTTCGATATCCTTGCTGCTGGTTGTTTCTCATTTGTGGAGGCACATAGTGATTGGCTGGCTGTCCTTGTTCCTGGATAATTGCATTGACAGTCGCTGTTCCTTGTACTCTAGCGTTGTATGCGCAGTTTTCGGTGGTGTGTCCGGCAATGTTGCAGAGAGTGCAGAATGTTTGATTAAGTGCACACTTGGCACTGGTATGTCCTGAATTTTTGCATATGTTGTAGTATACCTGTCTAGTCATATCTTTTGCAACATTCTTGTTTGCTTTTAATCATTCTAAATCTTCTGTAAATCCACCGACTTTGTGTTCCAGTTGCAGAGTCATTGCAATGACTGCATCGAGGGACATGGCTCCGACACATCTTATGATCATGATCTGCTTAAGTTGTGGAACCAAGCCATTGATGAACCACTGAGTGATAACATCATCTGGTAAGTTAGCATGGGCCGGTGGTAGCTACCTTAAGTGTGTTCTGAAGAGAGTAGCATACTCCTGTACAATTTGATTTGGTTTCTGTCTGTTATTCTACAGATAATAAAAAATTTCGGCTGGATTCTTTTTTAGCCTGAATCGCTGCAGAAAAGCATCTCGTACTGCTTCGTAGGTGCCGAAATGATTAATATCGTATTCTATAAGCCATCTAGCTGCTTCATTAACAAGTGTAGATTGGAAGACAATAGCTTTGTAGGCCTGATCCGGTGGATGATTGAGAACTGCGTAGCTTATCTCGAAGTTGCATACGTGAGCATCCGGATCATCTCCTGGAAATCCACCAAACTTAGTGTACGTCACTCCCGTTGGAGGTGGCCTGGGTGGACATAATTGTTGTTGTCCGTTCATCGTGAGCGTGTTATACTTTCCTTCTGAACGACCGGAATCTGTATAATCGGATGATGCACTTTCCGGTGCAATTATCTTGTCTAATATGCTTCGAATCTCTGTTTCGAACAGCCTTCCTTCCTCCTTGATGTCCAGTGTATGGGAACTCGCTTCCAAGCACGGCAGATGGGCTGAGGATTTAGCAGAAAATGCTGAATCGTCACCGAAGAACTGTGATTCTCTTACCAAAATTCCACCGGAATGAACCGAAATTATGCCCGAATTCCGCATTTTTTCGCCTTCACCGATTTGTTTGACCAAAGCGTTTCTAATCGTAAATGAATCCGAATCTTTTTCCAAGAGTGTTAAACTAGATTCCAACTGCGTCTTGGTAGGTTCTGGAGTTACTATATTTTCGATAGACTGTGCCGAAATAGTACCGGAATGTACCAGAGGCGTACCAGATTCTATCGGAATATGACCGGAATCAGTTTTAACGTTCTTAACTTTCTTGAACACTGGGTTAGTCCTAGTTGTACTTCTACCTCCCAAAGTTGGCTTTAGTACTCCAGACTGATGGTTCTTGGGATACGTTTCACCGGATCGAGTAACCGGCATGTATCATCTTTTGTACTAATTGCGTAGTATTACTAACGGGACAGTCTGCAACAATCTGGTTTGTTGCTACTGCCAATCGAACGATAATCTAATTCTGACAGATGATTGGCAATTTTGATGCCACCTTCCCACAGACGGCGCCAAGTGTTAAATGTTACACAGTTACGCTGTGTTAATAACTAGCCGAAATTGTTACCGAACAAATATTAAACATAAAATAGTGATTCACCGTAAATTGTATTAAACTTTCTATTACCGAAAGAGGTTATCAGACCAAGTGGGTTCTTGGGAGTGGTAGGGGTCTGTTAGACAGAGGCCCTGTACTCTTTTCCCAATTCTTAATCACAACATCAAAACGCTAATACACGTCTTAGCTTAGTTACTTGCGGTAACTAGACAATATTGGGTTTCTTTATGCCTGCAAATCGAACTTCTTCAGACTATTCTGCTATTGGAACAGAGCGGTAGTCCATTCTACAGATTCGGTATTATACCGTAAATCAACCAAAGTGAAAACTATAGCTGACAGATTCATTTGTCATCATACTTGCCAATGATCTCAAAAGTCCACATTACCGAAGATACTAGTTCGTACTCATATTCGGGGTCACAATTATTACATCGAATGCAATGAGTTTGATAGAAACACATAGAACACACTCCGATAGGGCAACAGATTACTTATTCGATTCACATAGCCAGATAACTTACTTAAACTGACTCAGGGTACTTCAATAACTGAAGAATACGCAGCAATACAACACGATAACAGTACTCAGACACACAATGTGTTACTGAATCACACGTTACAGTGAATTTCAATGCGAGCATACGATACAGAACTCAACATTCACAATACTCAGAACTCCACAACAGTGTAAACAGTACTCTAACAAAAATTAGGCGAACAATCTGGCAATTCCAGAAAAGACGTCTCTCTCGAGCATTCTCCTTACATTGATTTATATAGATTTACAAAGTGCGCGTACCAACTTTTGCGCGTAATTCAAGGAACTCCATTACATCCGGCATACATTTGTCCTACACCCGCGGCCGTCTAACACCTACTCAAGGAAAGGATTTATGCATGAAGACTACCTAGAGTTGGTGCACACAGATGTTTGGGGACCTAGCAAAGATCCCTCAATCTCAGGTTCAAGGTACTATGTGTCTTTCATTGATGACTATAGCAGATGGACTGTGTTATACTTTATGAAGCACAAGGATGAGGTGTTTAATTGTTTTAAGAAATATCTTGCATTAGTTGAAAACCAAACAGGAAGGAATTTGAAGAGGCTAAGGTCAGATGGAGGAGGTGAATACTTCTCAAATCAATTTGAGAACTTCTTGCACGACAGAGGCATTAAAAGGGAAATAACCACAAGGTACTCTCCTGAACAGAATGGGGTAGCTGAAAGGAGGAATAGATTAATTGTTGAGACAACTAGATCTATGCTTAATGAGAAGAAGTTGCCTAACTATCTTTGGGTAGAGAGTGTCTCTACTGCCACTTATCTCATAAATAGGTTACCATCAAAGTCACTTGATGGTATGACACCTTATGAGGCTTGGCATGGCAAGAGACCATCATTGGATCACTGCAAAATCTTTGGATGTGTAGCATGTACACATTCCCTCACAAGTAAGAGGAAAGCTAGATCCAAAGGCTGAAGAATGTATTTTCATTGGGTATGATTTAAATAAAAAAGGTTACAGGTTTTACAACCCTACCAATAAGGGATTCATGGTAAGCAGAGATGTAATCTTTGATGAGAATGACTCTTGGTATGAGAATGAATGTAGGAAAGTCAACCTACCCTATGATTTGGAAGAAGAGTTTCCAAAGCTCACAAAGGAGGAACCAAATCAGAAAGAAGACTCAAGTTCAGATGATGATGATACAATCAACCTTGAAGAATTCAAGGCTTGGAAGTCCAAAGGCAAAATGAAGATGAAGAAGCTTGAGGACATACCAGAATCTTAAACCCAATCAATCAGAAGGTCTCAAAGAGAAAGTAAAAAGCCTATCAGATATGGGTATGATACTTCTCTTGTTACTAAACATTCAGTTTATTTAGCCAAGGATTTGTCAAATGAAGAAACAGGTTCATATGAAGAAGCAATCACAAAATCAGAATGGAAAGAAGATATGGATGAAGAGATGGAAGCACTCAAGGAGAGTGATACATGGGAGTTGGTACCAAAGAAGGACTCAATGAAGGTAATAGGGTCCAGGTGGATCTATAAAATAAAAAGGAATTCTGATGGCACAATCAACAGGTACAAAGCTAGGTTGATAGCCAAAGGTTTTGCACAAACCCAAGGCATTGATTATGAAGAAACATTTTCTCCTGTGGCCAAGATGCCAACAATCAGAGTGTTGATTAATGTGGCAGCATCCAAGAATTGGAACATGTACCAATTAGATGTCAAGAATGCTTTCTTGCATGGATGGATCTCAGAAGAAGTTTACATGTCAGAACCTCTTGGCTATGAAGACCCCAAGAAGGTAACTTATGTTTGCAAATTAAAGAAGGCCTTATATGAATTAAAGCAAGCACCTAGGGCATGGAACTACAGGCTGACAACATACCTCCAAGACCAAGGGTTTAGTATGAGCAAGGCAGACACTTCATTGTTTATCAAAAGAAGCAATTCAGAGGTAATTTATCTCTGTGTTTATGTTGATGACATTATCATTACAGGTAATGATGTCCTTGGAATCAGAAATATTAAAAATCAGATAATGAAGGAGTTCAAGATCAATGATCTTGGATTGTTGAAGTATTTTCTATGGCTTGAATTGGTTTATACTAATTCAGGGATTTATATCACTCAGAAGAAGTATGTACAGGACATGTTGAAGAAATTCAAATTGTAGGATGCTAAGGTAGCAAGCACTCCAATGGAGGTCAACCTTAAGCTAAGTGCCCATGAAGGTGATGAACTCCAAGACATTACAGGTTATCAGAGTATAGTGGGTAGTTTGAATTATGCTACTCTAACCAGAATTGATAGAGCATATGGAGTTAGTGTACTCAGTCAATTTATGCACAAACCAAGGGCACCTCACCTAGAGGCTGCCAAGAGGATCTTGAAGTATCTCAAGGGTACACAGAATCATGGTTTATATTTTCCTTACACTTCTGACATTGACATAAAAGTTTATGCAGATGCAGATTGGGTAGGATGCAAGGATGATAGGAGGAGCACATGAGGATACATATCTTTTGCAGGTGACAAACCTATCTCATGGTCTGCAAAGAAGCAACCAACTGTGGCATTGTCTTCTACTGAGGCAGAATATAGAGGACTAGCTAATGCCACTCAAGAGGCAATGTGGATTAAACTATTGTATATAGAGTTAGGTCTATATACTAGACCTCCAATTGTCTTTGGAGATAATACAAGCTCTCTACACCTTGCAGCTAACCCTATCTATCATGCCAGGACCAAACACATAGAAGTTCATTACCACTATGTCAGGGAGAAGTTTCTAAGCAAGGACATTCAGTTGACTTATGTGTCAACAAATATGCAATGTGGAGATTTACTTACAAAAGCTTTGGATGGAACCAAACTTTGCAGATTCAAATCCATGATTGGATTGCAGGATGTACTTGAAGATTGAAGATGAAGACTTAAGCCAAAATGTTTGGCTTGAGGGGGAGCTGTTTGGTGTAATAAGCAAGCCCACACATTTGGCTTGAAACCTATCATGAAGAATTCACATGTATGGATAACCATAGGAACATAGGCTAGTGGTTTATTACCACTTTACCTCATGTAAAAGTCTAAATGACTTGGAATCTTTATGTAACACCTACCAAATTGATTCGTGGAAAATTAGATCACTTGATTGAGAGAATATCTCCATAAGTTTAGAAGCTTGATTATAGGGAGCCATGAATTTGAATTTGAATTCAAATTCCTACACAATTCCTATAAAACATGTACTTGAAAAGTGGCGGGTGTGTGACTACATTTTGACTCATTTCCCGAGGCCAAATCTACTGAGTTTGAGTGTGTGTGAGGACTATACCATAGCCTACACCTCTCTAGACCATTTGGCATTACTTGTCATGAAAATGGGATTGTATACCAATGTGAATTAATACATACATTTTCATCTATCATCTGTGTTCTCTGTTTTTTGTCTACTCAAAGTCTGCCAACTTCTCAAGGGCATATCTCAGTGATTATTACACCAAATTCAGTGATTCAAAGCTTGTTGAATTTATCTCATAGTCATCTACATGCTCACAAAGTTTCAAGTGATTTCATTCAGCCATTACAGAGAAATCGTCGTCGAAGTGCTCTCTGGTCTATCTCTACAACTCTCCTACAAAGTCGGGGGTATCACTTATTTTTCTAAATCAATTTCTCTTAGCATAGTTCATCATTTTACTTCATTCCACTTGTGAATGGTAGCTTGCTAAGCTAATTGAATATCCCTAGAAGGAATTTTATCAATTGTTAGTGTGCTGGTCACACTGAATGAAACTCTGAACAGGTACCAAGACCAAATTAGAAGGTTTTCATGAAATTGTGAAGTACAAACTTGTCTGTTTTGATTCAACCAATACTCACATCATTTCCAAAGGAAATATATCATTTCTTGGTGTCATTTGGAAGCTAAGGGAGTCTACTAATCAACTCTGGAGCACAAGAGGGCTGGTGCAAAGCAGGCTTAGTAGCATCTACTCAATTTCCTGGATTATCCATCCATCTTTCCCAACAGAGGATTCTAAATCGGTATGGTGTGTAATGCCCTCAATGCCACTGGTCGTTCCTTCAATTCCTCCTCAATGGGAATACTTTCATTGTCCATGGCTTGGGGGCTGGTGCCTGCCTGGGAGCTAGTTCATGCCGTATCTGCCATGTTACTTCTTGCCTCCTGACTCTGTGAGAATATAGAAACAGGTGTTAACAATGTAAAGGACAAGATAGAACCGTTTTTGTCCCCATTACAACATTAACATGAGGTTTAGGATAGATTAGTAGGTTATTAAGTGCTCGGTGCTTGTGTGTGTAGTTAGGAATTGGGTAGACCTAGGAGCTAAGTGGAATGATGTAGTGTGAGAGTGACGTCGTTAGTAGGTGGCATGGATTTACAACTGGGGTCCGGGGGTTTATTACAAGTTTTAGGCTGCCAAATACAGTGGATGGGTTTTGATCTTGATTTTGTGGAGACTCTAGAGAGCTTTATAGGAGTATCTTCTTGAAAATGAGGCTTTTTAGGGACCCATTTACAAGTGACTCTACTTGTGCTCATGGAAGAATGTTTGTCCATGCTTGATGTATACAAATGGGCATTGGATGTTCGAGTGAGTGAAACATGTTGTACCGGGTGTGGCCTCGGTGTAGCTATTTGAGCCCGCAAGCAAGCCTTAGGCACCCATATTTATCGTGATTGTGGGCTGGCCTTCATCCACTTCTTGGGTACCCAAATAGACTTTACTTTCGTAGAAGAATTTATGAAAGACTTCTTATTAGTGTCGTTTTTTTTATTACTAATAAGAGGTTTTGGACGTGGGGTTGGCATGGTCACAACAGGGTGTTCGCCTTTCCGCACCCACGCTTGTTTCAACGGCTGAGACATTCTGCTTCGCACGTTGTTTTGGCCTCCAGTATAGGTAGTACTCTACTCCTTCTGTATTTGATCTGCCTTTGGTTGCTACATCCCTCTGGCCTTTGGAAAAGAAGGGAGTGCGGTCTTATCCTTGACTCCGTTGTTGAGACAATCCTCTTTCTGCATCATATAGTTTTGGACAAGAATAGCATTGTCAACTTCATGTGCGCCCCTGGAAGGACCAAGAGTTCGTGCCTTACCTAATTCCTTGAGTGCCTCATTTTCCAATTCAACTGTAATTCAACTATGATTTACCCATACCTGAAGAAGTCCACTCCTTAGGTTTAGGTTGGCTGCATGATCATAGATCCAGTCCTGACCCAAGACAAGAGGCTCAGTGAGGTCCTCATCTTGACACACTAGTACTTTGACTGTCATTACTTCCTCTTGAATGTAGAGGAGAAGTTCCACCTCTCCCATGCAAGGGGTTTCCACACCTCCCAATCCTATGAGATATGCTTCTATAGGATTGACAGTTAATTTCAACTTTTGACAGTACGAAAATTTAACAACACTAGTAGGTGCACCTAAGTCAATCAAGGCTCTTACAGTCCTTGCACCCTTTCCTTGTCCTATCTCTAAGGTTATAAAAGGACGTCGATCAATTATCCTATGAGAGCTAATACTTGAAACTTCACACATAGCCACATGATATCCTTGATCTGCATATGCATCTGTCCTAGGTTGCTCTCTACCCTGTCTTCTCAACTTCATTCTCCGGATGCGTTCCAATGCTTCTGCTTGAGCTTCTTCTCGAATTCGCCTTTCTTCCTCTTTGCGTTTCTTAGCAGTCTTGAGTCGACTTAGCATCTCTTCCATCAGAGGTTCCTGGTATAACTTGACTCTGCATCCGCTTATGTAGCTCGGGAGAATATCGCCTTCTAATGTGGCTAGTTGCACTGCTCCACTTGTTGAGATTCTATTGATGATCATGGGTCCGTAGCCTCTCTTCTCTAGTTTCCTCGCATGTTGTTTCAAACTGTAGACTAGTACTAGGTCGCCTACCTTCAAACCTTTATCCTTAACGTGGGCATCAAAGTATGCCTTCTGTTTTTTCTTAGCTGCATATATTCCCACTGTCGCTCTTAGTCTGGTTTCACCTAGTCGTTCCAGATCAAGAATCCTCGAAGAGAGTTCATGACCCGTCCATTCATGCTCATGTGCTACTTTTAGTGTAGGTATCAAGAAGTCCAATGGTAGCACTGCATTTTGACCGAATACCATCTGAAAGGGAGTGGCTTGGAGTACTCTCTTATAGGCAACTCTGTATGCCCAAACAACATGGTGTAGCTGTTTGTCCCAATCAGAGCATTTATTATTCACTAATTTGGTCAACACATTGCATAGAATCTTATTTGTGCTTTCAGCTTGACCATTAGCTTGGGGGTGATAGGGGGCATACTTCTTATGTACTACCAAGAATTCTTGGAGCAAATTTTCAATAACTTCATTCAAGAAGTGAGCGCCTCTGTCACTGACTAGCTCTATAGGTAACCCGTATCTGGTGAACACATTCTCAAATAAGAACTTAGCTGTTGTTTGAGCATCGTTCTTCGTTGTGGCTTTTACCTCTACCCACTTGGTTAGATAGTCCGTGGCAACAATGATATACTCAGCATGGGAACCCTTAGCTGCGGAATTAATAGGACCTACAAAGTCTATTCCCCCCTTAGAGAATGCACGTCCACCTATCATAGGTTTCAGTGGCATCTCATCTTTGCGTATAGGACACTGAGTTCTCTGGAAAACATCACACCGTTTCACATAGGTATGTGCATCCATGTGAAGGATCGGCCACGAGAAGCCCGCAAATAGTATTGCCTTGATCACCCGATCTGGTCCAAAATGTCCTCCTGCTACACCTTGGTGAGTTGCTTCCAAGATCTTGAGATATTCGCTCTCATGGACACATAGTCTCATGTAACGATCTTTACCACGCTTGTATAGATTATCACCAATGAGTGAGTAATCTAGGGCTTCTTGGTCTAGACTTCTTTGTCTGGCCAGTGTCATACCTTGAGGGAATGTTTTCGTCCTCAAGAAGGCTACTAACGGTTTACTCCAATCTGGCACTATGGACACTTGATAAAGAGTGGCATGTTCCACAGGTGGTTTAGTGCAGCATATTGGGAATTCCTTGCACAACTTTTGGACATCAGCTTCCATAGTCGGCCAATGCACTCCGAGCCTCCTTAGTGTCTGTAGGGTTCGTTGCTTTGAGTAGTGTTGCTCTAATGCACCTACATGTGCTAATTGCAACCATTTAGCGTACTCATCCTCTTCCACACAACAAGCCAAGATCCCTTGATCCGTGTGCTTGTACATACTTCCTGCCATGATGTGATACTTTTGGGCTTTTACTAATGGCTTAGCCCACTGCGGTACAACTTCCACATTAAACAAGTAAGCATCAGGTAGGTCATCTGACACTCCTTGTGGGGCCTCTCCTGATGTGAGTCTAGAGAGATGGTCTGCCCTCAAATGAGTCCTACCTTTCCTCACTACTACCTCAAAGTCATATTCCATTAGTAAGAGAAACCATCTTACTAATCTACCTGTATTGCATGGCTTGTTCACGAGATATAGCAGTGCCTGATGGTCAGTAAAAAATTTAAACTTATTTGCAAGCAAGTAATGTCTAAACTTTTTAACCGCATATACCATGCCTAGTCCTTCTCTCTCAATAGTGGTATAATTTCGTTCAGCTACATTCAATTGTCTACTAGCATAGGCAATTGGAAGATCCATATTACCTTCACCGGTAGGTTGCGCGAGTACACACCCAATAGCATAATTGGATGCATCAACATGAACATGGAAAGGCTTATTCCAATCTGGTGTGGTCAAGATTGGTGCTGAACATAATCACCGTTTAAGCTCATTGATGGAATTTTCACATTCATTAGGCCACTCAAAGTTAGTCAAAAGTCCATACAGAGGCTTTGCAATGATAGCGTACATGTGTATAAAGCCCCGGTAATATCCAAAATTCCCCATGAAAGCTTGTACTTCCTTGACATTCTTTGGCCTAGGTAGTTCCGCTATGGCTCTCACTTTCTCTTCATCAGTGGATATGCCATTCTTTGACACTATGTGTCCTAGAATCTTGCCTTGCCTGACCATAAAAACGCACTTTTCTCGGTTCAGGCAGACTTGATATTCTCTACATTTGTCAAAGATTTGTCTGAGTTCAGGAATATGGGTTTGTCTAATGTTGGAATGAGCACAAAGATCATCAACATAGACTTCTAAGTTCTTCCTCAGGAACTCTTTAAACATGTGACACATCAATCTTTGGAAGGTTGCAGGAGCATTGGTAAGCCCAAATAGCATTACTCGAAAGGCAAATATGCCCCATTCTATGGCAAAAGCTGTCTTATGCTGGTCTTCTAGAGCAATGGCTACCTGATTGTAGCCCGAAAATCCATCAAGGAAGCTGTAGACTTCCTTGCCTGCTACCCTTTCTAATAGATGCTCAGTAATTGGAAGTGGATAGTTATCTCGAATTGTGGCTGCATTGACCTTCTTCAAGTTAATGCACACACCGAATTTGCCATTCTTTTTGGGCACCACTACAATGGGGGATACCCACTCAGTGTGCTCAATTTCATAGATGAATCCAGCTTCTATCAGTCTATATATCTCCTCTTTGATCTTAGCAGCGTAGTTATCGTTATAAGTGTATGGCTTCTGCTTGGATGGTTTGGCATCTGCGGTCATGGGAATGGTGTGTGAGCATATGTCAGGGTCTACACCTTTCAGGTCCTTGTAACTCCAAGCGAATACATCTCTGTATTCTCTTAGCAAGGCTATTAACACATGCTCTTCTTCCTCTGTTAGGTCATGGCCTATGTACGTGCATCTCTCCTCTCCTTCTTCTAGGGCTACCACTATTCTCTTGGTGCTTTCTTTGTTATCATAGGCCTCTCCTGATTGTGCCTCTCGTTTAGGCATTCTTATCATGACTCTCCTATCGTCTATCTCATACTTTTTAAAGTTTTCAGGGACCTCGAACAAAGATTCTTCTTCCTCCGGGGGAACTTCTTTCTTCCTCCGTTTCTTGCTATCATTATTAGCAGTCACTTGTGTGGTTAATCGTACACCGTTTGTTATCTCTTCGTGTCTCTAAGGTTGGAATTCTACTTCATAGAAGTATTCTTCATCTGATGCAAAAGGTGGGTCCATAATGATTGACTCTAGATCGCAATCACTTGCATCCTTAAATGCATCAGGGCTAGGTTCGCACTCTTCTAAAACTGCATCTCCCATGATTGGCTCTATTGAGAAGACTGAAATGTCATAGCCATTCTCGTCATAGTGAGGTGTCCATTGTTCTTCATTGATGGCTACATCCATTGTTGCTAAAATTTCTGCCCAGCCGTGAGGTTCAAACTTTTCGTCCAGAAATACTACAGGTGCATAGGCTGGGTCTTGAATTGATCTATGTGTTTCCTTTGCACCTACCTCTCTGGCTTTTTCTCTCTTCTCTTCTACTCCTACTTTGCACATCCATAAGTGGGTGTCTTCATGCATCCATGAGGATCCTGATCCTATGGAATGCACCGATTCCGTATCATCTTTGGCTCTATGGATGGGATTCCATTGGATAGGAGGGACATCTCTATGAGAGTAATCTTTGAGATTCACTTTGTTTGTAACACCTAAGTGTTGCAGGTACAAGGAATTGGTTCCCCAATCCTGTACCACTTGCAACTATCACATAAAGGGTTGTCCCAAGATCATTTCATAGGCATGATTTTTGCTAAAATCACATATAGCAAATGTATGCTTGAACTCAACACCATATGTGGTGAGAGTTATTCCTTCTAATAGCCCTAAGGGTCTCTATATGTGACCATCGACCATTTGCAATTTCATCCTCGTGGGCCTGAGTGTGGCTTGCCCCAACGCTTCCATAGGGAAGTGGTAGCAATTGCAACTCCTGCACCTGATTCTAGAATGGCCTTGGTGGTGTATCCTTGATGGGTGATAGGAAGATATGTGTTTCCCTCTTCCCCTTCACTCATGTCTCCTATCTTGTCCAAAGGTATCTCTGGCACTGTGCGATGAGATCCAACCTAGGAACGAGGTTTTGCTATCTCTGGTACTTGTTTGGCTACATGTTTCCATAGCTCTGGCCTTACTTTGAGTAGCTCTTCTAAAGTGAGGTTACACTGCACTTTAGTGTTTTTCACTACCTTCGTATTCCTAGGTATTATCGAGTCTTCGTTTCTGAACATGACTGTGGGTGCTCTCATACAAGTGGACTTAGCTTCCCATGGGCCTGTGAAATGGGGTAATTCATGTAAAGAATTAGACTCAAAGTCTAATCTCTCTTGAGACTAGGTGCTCTCCTGCTCTCCATAAATGGAGGGAATATCTTGTGGGAATTGATCATGTGCATCATCCAAAAGTTCAATGGGAGGAGGGACTTCACTTTCTTTAGCCCATTTGTCTTCTTGAATCTCTCGGAGGAATTCTGGTGTGAAACGATTCATAGAAGAAGATGTGTCTGGCTCCGTAGAGTTAGGCACATAGGCTTCCTGGGCGGGAAGGCTTGCCCTCATACTTGCCTTGCCCTTACTTGGAGGGGTGGGTTCCTTTTCTGATTGTGCAATTAACCTCTCCAATCTTTCTAGCAGTCCATCAAAATGCAACTGCGTCTTAGTTGAACTAGAGATGTTAAAGAGGCGATTGGCTTCAAACATGGTTTGAGCCAATTCCACCATCTTAGCACAGATTTTGGTTCATTCAAGCTCTAGTTCTGCTCTCGGGTAACACTTTTCATGATCAGTTATATTTGGCCCTTCTTGGATTCTGGCCTGATATGCTTTGAGCATCATATTTAGGTCCTCAGGAGCGGGATCTGCTAGGACTGATCCTACTCTAGGGGGTGGTGGAATTATGTGAGGTGGGTTGGAAGGTGTTGAATCGGATGGCGATGGGAGAGGTGGAGGAGGGATAGTGTGAGAGGGAGTTTGAGATGTGAGTTCGGTTATCCTGGCTCTCGTTTCTCTTAGGCTTTCCTCAAGTTCACTCATTTTCTTTGCCCATTGTCTTTTCATTCTTTCACGACTATCTCTCCAAGCTCTAGTCCTCTTCTTTGTCATGCTCTCCGTTTCACTAACATCTCGGCTCTTTTCCTGGCCTACGCTTTGGTTTTGTTGCAAGGCTTGGGCTCTAGTGATCACTTGCATTGGTGTAGTGGACGTCACACTTCCTGTGGAGTCTACAACTAACCCTACGAGATTGATAGGAGTGATTTTCAGCATATTATTAGGATTCTTTAGGTAGTCTCATAAAACATGCTCCTTTCCACAATCCTGGCAATAGCCCTAGATCGTCACTAACTGGGGTTGTGTAGGTGGAGGTAAGGGACAATCACGAATGAGATGATCTCCCTGACATCTGTAGCATGGTCCTCTAGGGAATGGGGGTCTTACTTGCCTAGGTTGAGGTCTAGAGTTGGGGTTTGCATACATGACATTAGCATACTCTAGCTCCCAATTAAGTTCACTCGGTTCCTCACTGTAGTAGGACTCACCATGTTCAGGAGACTGCATGTAGTAAGCCTGGGGACTATCAACATGCGTAGAATCAAAGCTATGGTCACTGGGATCACTTTTTGAAATTAATGGTGTTATTGGGACTATAGCTCTATTCAGGTTTTCTTCTGCAGCAGCATACTTTATCGGAATCACATTAGTAGGAGCAGGTGGTTGTTGTGCTAGCACTGGCTGGGGTCTCAGTTGGACCTGATATTGCGATTGGTAATTTTGCTGAGGCCTAGTATACTGTTGTCGTGGGTATTGACTCTGGTATCTGCCTTGTTGAGGGTATGGCTGAGGGTAGGTTTTCCTAACTGTTTGCTTGTTGTATGGGCAGTCTTGTGCTCTGTGATTTGTGTATCTTCGTTCTATGGTGCAGTACTGACTACTAGGATTTACTTGGGGTTGAGCCATAATGGGACATACATTCGCCATATGGTCACCTCCACAAGTATAACATCTTTTCACAGGGGCAAATCTTGGGATCTGTTTGCTAGTGACACCTAATTTCTGAGCTACTTTCTCTGCTAATTCCTCAATAGATGTGGATTGCATGGAAGAGAGGCTAGAAGAACTATCAGTATCTTTGTAGATTTTTGAAAGCTCTAATTCCTCCCCTAGGTTATCCTCGATGTCAATGCACATGCGTACACACTCTTCTATGGTCCTAGGGTCCTTCAGGTACACATATGATCTCAATTTGGTACTTAGCAATCCATCCAAGAATAAAGCCACTTGCTTAGCTGGTGTGGGTAACTCAGGGACAAGGCATCTCTCCAGGTATTGCTTGAATCTTCTTCTAGCAAGTCTCACGGTTTCTTGAGGGGTTTGCTTGAAGCTGTGAATCAGCGAGGAAGTGTTATGTCTTATGCCACTTTTAGAAAATTCGATAATGAATGCCTCTAGAAGTTGGTCTATGCTCTTGAATTGCCTCTCGTTTAGTGGCTGAAACCATGTCAGGGCTGTGTTCCTAAGGGTTAGACCAAAGGCATTGTACTCCGTGAACAGATCTTCAACTTGTTCAGCTCTCAAGACTTGCCTAAACTCAGCCACATGATCATATGGATCTCCAGTGCCATCGAAGTAGTTCTTCATGGACTTAACTATCTGAGTCGGTCTCAAAGTCCTTTTGTGCTCTCTAGGTCTTGATAGAGGGAACTCATCTGCATTTCTTTGATTCCTTGAAGCTCTAAGTACCTCAGGTTCCACTCTATTTGTTTCCGTTCTCGTTCTTTCTCTTCCCACTAGGTTGGCAAAGCTTATCTCTCGTCCATCTCTATGTCTGTCTCTTTGAGTTCCATGAGCTTGGGACCTTCCAGCTCCTGGGTGACCAAAGGACACATTCAACCTTGGTTGGGGGAAAATAAATTCACCTTTCCAAGTGTAAGCATGCCTATCATTTTCTGTAACCACAAAGATCCTCTCTGAAGCATGATCTAAGTAGGTCACTCTGCTTGGGCTATCAGGATCTTTGAACTCATATGTCATGATTGTTCCTACCTCATTTGGCTGATCAAATCTATACCTCCAAAAGGCCTCATCAGTCTCTCGGTTTAGGAGTAGATCTATGCTCTTATTGTCTTAGGGAATCCATTCTGGTGTGATAATCCTAGTGAGAACAGATTTTCCTCGGGGGGTTCTAGGTTCTACACCCATGTTTCCTTGCTCCAGGTCACCTAAGTCTGTTTCTGGGATCACATTCCCATATTCATCTGTCCTATCTGGATGACTGGTGACTACATATATTGTCCCTTCTTTGTCCAAATATGCTCCATTTTCAAACTTGACCGCTGGATGTTCTAGTCCAATGGATTGGTCAGGGTTTTTGATCTGGACCACAAATCTTCCTAGGCCGTCTTCATAAATGCTAGCACCTAATCGGTTGGTCCTAAGGTATTCCAGCTGCGTCTTCTAGGGGCCTTCTACCCTATGTAAGTATGGCACACCTGAACTACCTGTAGGTACTCTCCATACCGTGGGACATCTCTGATTCACTAGTCTCAGAGCTAGGGTAATGAGAAAAATGGCTCAACTGCTAGGCCCAAGACCTAGCAGTATGATTGACACTAGCCTCTGAAGATCTAAGACTCTATCTATCTCTCCCTAGATGTCGTCCTGATCAAAGGTTCATATTCCTAATTAAGTAGACCAATTTTTGCCCAAAGTACAACCTCGTTGCCGATCAATTGATGTCAGTCACTTGAGTCTTTTTTAGTGTGTTATTGTGTTTATGATCTTGTCTGATATTGCGTCGTCAGGAATATTTGATTTGATTTCCGCACTTGAAGTTGATCGTTCCACGTTAAGTCTTTTCCTATAAAGCTATCGACCGTACAAAGATTATGTTGTTAGCTTGAACTTGAGTATTTAGGTAGTCTTCAACTTGATAAATGCCTATCATCACCCTGACTTACTTCTAGCACTATTCATACTTAGCCTAAGCTAAGAATTGACAGAGGGAGTTGAGAGTATTCCAACCTCGCTTGCTGATCCCTTGCCCTTTGGTGCTCAAGAACCCGGTTCTCAAGCTTGCAAATCACCCTTGCTTTGGATGCCCTCAAGTGCTCTTAGTGGACCTGTAAAAGTCCCAAAGTTAGTTCAAGACTTCAATTCAAATGACAGACAGGTCACTTTCATGCATGTAATTCATAGACCAAATTTCCCTTTGCCTTTATGGAAAACAATCCCAAGGATCCTTCAGTTTTCCTACCCCGGGGTATGGTCAACTTCAAAATACCCTACCTAATGATCCTGACATTAATCCTTCAGTTTTGGTTGTACTCCCCACAAGCTTTCCAACAAGACAAGAATCATAGCAAAGGGATTTTGTATGAGGAAGTTATGACAGTTCAGGGTTTTGGGACTAAAACAGGGTTCAAACAGGCTCACTGTTCTCAGTATTTTTCTCAAAACACATGTGTAGGGACCTCACAAAATGCCAATTAATAGACAAGTATGCCCAAAATTATCCCCAAATCTTGGAATATAAAAACCCTAAAATTTAGCCGAAAAAGCCTATCAATTGCGATCGACAGGTCTGTCAATCGCGATTGACAGAGGTGTCTGTCGGGGCCTGTTAGTTGCGATCGACACGTCAATCGCGATCGACGGTGTCAGTCGCAATCGACAGAGTCGGTCGTGGATCCTGTCAATCACGATCGACGGTGTCAATCGCGATCGACACTTTTTTCGGGATTTTCGCCGTGATTTCCGTCAATCGGGGATGTGTCCATCACGATGGACACGTGGCAATGCGAGAAATTCAGTCAATCGTCAAAATTCAGTCGGTCGCGATCAACGGTGTCAATCGCGACTGACAGAGGTGTCCGTCGTGGCTATCGATCGCGATCGATGGTGTCAATTGCGATTGACAGGGTCAGTCGGTCGTCTTTGTCTTTGTCCGTCGCGATCGATAGATTCTGTCGATCGTGGCTGTCGATCGCGATCGATGGTGTCGGTCGCGATTGATAGAGAAGCACAGAAGTTTTTAATTTTGTTTAGTGATTTGGAATGTGCTCATCTTCTGTATTAAGGTGGTGCATTAGGGGAAAAAGTGAACCCTGCATGGGCCTTATAAGGATTCCTAATTTTTAGGAATTAAAATGCTTAATCTACTGGATTAAAGGGCATACAAAACCACTAGTGGTTTGCTCAAATAAAATATTATTTCATTCACCTTTCAAATAGAGGTCGTTGGATGATAGAATCGAATGGCTTAGATTAAAGTACTTCCATGACTAGAGAGAGAGTGCTCTGACACGTCCTTGATTTTTTTCGAATTTCACACGCGTGTGTTTGCAATGTTCTGCAAACTTTTGGGCCTTTAGATGCTCTCCTATCCAATGGTGGAGCGCATTTCTAGCTGATCTTCGAATCGGCAGCCGCCGTAGCCGTTCGATAGATCTCTGATCTAAGGGCAGACGTTGAAACGCGCATGATAGATCTTGGATCAATGGGTAGCATTGAATCTCAGCCTTCAGATGAGTCCTAGATCCAAAGGGTACAAAGCTACGCGTCATTTTCTGAACTCCTCACGCGTGTGTTTGCACACTTCTGCAGATTTATGGGCCATTAGATCCTCGGCTATCCAACGGTACAACGCGTTTGTAGCTGATCTTCAAACGGGATGGCATGAGAGCCATTGGATAGATCTCTCATCTAAGGGCACAAATTAAACCATGCACAAAGATCTTGGATCAAACAGGGGCATTGAATCTCAGCCTTCCGATTAGTCATAGATCCAACAGCCACGAAGCTAGGCGCCATTTCTCATCGGCATTCAATAGAAACCATCCGATTGGAATATGAAATCAATGGCTCACATGTAAAGGCGCTTTTTGCAAGCCATCCAAAACCATTCAAATGGCCAAAAACAAGATTTCTAAGTGGTTTTTCCCTCATTGACCACAGAAAAACAAGGGAAGCCTATGCCTAGCCTATGTGATTAAGGGACTAGACTGTGTCCACCACCCTCTTCTCATTGGTCCATCCCTAATCACTCCTTAATCTAAAAGGCCCATTCAGGGTTCATTTTTTCCCCTAATGGCACTTTGCTTTACCAAATAGGCGATTTTTCTGTCGATCGCGATCAACAGAGGCCTGCGACATAGAGACAGTTTGGAGCTCGTTCATACCTGCGCGAGGTGCTGGGGAGGATGGAACAGCCAATACCTACAAGAAACTCAAGAAAACAAGCAAAAGCAGCGCACACAAATCGCTCTCTCACTCTCTCTCACAAGTGGAATGAGGGAAATGGATGGGAGAAGGTGATATGGTAAAAAACTGAATATTTCCGCGATGATGGAGATGGAGATCGGATATGGTGAGGATGATGATGGTGATGATGATGGTGTAGTAAGAAAGAAAAAAGTAAGGAAAAGTAAAGAAATTACCTACAACGCCAACGTCATAACTCTACATCTTACCATCACATGCTCGTCCTCAAAGCTCGATCCCTGGCAACGACACCAAAATTTGGTGTAGCTCAGTGATGAGTAGCACCTCTTTTAATGTCAATCCGGGAAGACGTGAGGATGGTATGAAGACCTAGAGCAAGTGAAGGCACAAGTGCGTGAGTGAGAAGCACACTAACATGCACACACATACACACACACGTGCACAGAAGGCAAGACCAAGAATGAGAAGCAATGGAGTTCTTTAGAGTACTTCCAAAAAGCTCTTAGAAGTTTAAATCAATTACAAGCTCACCTCAAAAATGAGCTCTCTAGCTCTATTTATAGTTTTTGACTAGGTTTTGGCGGTGTCCAGACCTTGTGTCCGACCTAGTTAAAAATTAGGTTCTAGAGCCTATTTGAAGACTCAAACGAAGTCTAAAAATTATGAAAATTGGTAGGTAGCTACTTCGAATGCTCCTCAAGCTCAGGGACTCCT
>CM035414.1:95066047-95068547 GCA_020310875.1 Ceratopteris richardii | reverse complement strand
CTCAAGGCAGATGATAAGTGGGAAAGTTTCACCACTGCAATGGACCTCTACATGGATATGCATACCCCAGATCTCACAACACTTATGGGCCAACTTTTCACACATGAAGAAAAGTTTACAAAGGCAGGAGATCAATCAAAAGGTAACAACCCCTCTGCTCTATATACTGATAAGAAAATTAAGGATAAGGGTAAAGGGAAGAAACAGGTTCATGAAGAAGGCTCTACCTCCCAAGCAAACTATGCAGGGAGAGGTAGATCCTCAAGAGGAAGAGGCAGAGGAGGTAAGTCAGGTAGGGGGAGACCCTACAACTCATCACCATGCAACATTTGTGGATTGTCCAATCATACCACAGATGAATGCTACAAGAACTACAAGAATCAGAGAGGAAGAGGCTACTCAAGAGGAGGATACTCTCAAGGAAGAGGCAGGTTCAACCAACACCAAAGCTACAATGGATACAATAATCAATACAACAAAAATTACAACAACAACCACAATGGTAATTACCAAGGTGGATTCAGAAATAGAAGGGATTACAACAATTACACAGAGGAGCAAGATGACTCCCTATTGATCATGAATATGACCTCTAAGGCAGGTACAAATGATGATCATTTATTTTATATTGACTCAGGATGTTCTAACCATGTAACTGGCAAGGTGGCACTACTCTCTGATTTGGAAGAACCCAAGGGGAAACATCAGGTACAAACAGGTGATGATACTAAACATTCTGTTATAAAGATTGGAAATGTAAAGACATGTGATGGAAACTAGAATCTATTGAGCAGGGTACTCTATGTACCAACCATCACCAAGAATCTAATGAGTGTTGGTCAGATTGTGGAGAAAGGTTTGCAGGTCAGATTCACACAACATGGAGCATATGTGGAGGACCCAAGATATGGTTTCAAAAGAATTGCCAAGGGAGAAAAATCAGGTAGATTATTTACTTTTGAGCTAGAAGACACCAAGAACATTGCTTTGTATAATTACAAGGATCAAACACTTTCAGAGTTAGAAATATGGCACAAGAGGTTAGGTCACATAGGTGAAAGAACCCTAAAGCAAATGTGTAGGGATCAATGTGTGCTTGGGATACCAAATGTATCCAAGCAACACATGATTTACAAGTGTGGAGCATGTCAGTTTGGTAAGTCTCACAGGTTGCCCTATTCAAGGAAAGGTTTCATGCATGAAGACTACCTAGACTTGGTACACACAGATGTTTGGGGACCTAGCAAGGACCCTTCCATTTCAGGATCAAGGTATTATGTGTCCTTCATTGATGACTATAGCAGGTGGACTATCTTATACTTTATGAAGCATAAAGATGAAGTGTTTAATTGTTTCAAGAGGTATCTTGCACTTGTTGAAAACCAAACAAGAAGAAGCTTGAAAAGGCTAAGGTCAGATGGTGGAGGAGAATACTTCTCCAATGAGTTTGAAGATTTCTTGTAGGAAAGAGGCATCAAAAGGGAGATTACTACAAGGTACTCACGTGAACAAAATGGGGTAGCTGAAAGAAGGAATAGACTCATTGTAGAAACAGCTAGGTCTATGCTTAATGAAAAGAAGCTACCAAATTATCTTTGGGCAGAGAGTGTATCTACTGCCACCTTTCTCATCAATAGGTTGCCATCCAAATCAATTGATGGCATGACACCATATGAAGCTTGGCATGGTAAGAGACCTTCTCTGGATCATTGTAAAATCTTTGGTTGTGTAGCATATGTGCATATTCCCTCACAAGTAAGGGGAAAGCTAGATCCTAAAGCTGAAAAATGTATCTTCATTGGTTATGATTTGAACCAAAAGGGATATAGATTCTACAACCCAACAAACAAATGCTTCAAGGTAAGCAGAGATGTCATCTTTGATGAGAATGACTCATGGTATGAGAATGAATGCAGGAAGGTTAGTCTACCCTATGATATGGAAGAAGATTTCCCAAAGCTCACCAAGGAGGAACCAATCCAGAAAGATGAATCAAGCTCAGATGATGATGATACAATAAACCTTGAGGAATTCAAGGCATGGAAGTCCAAAGGAAAGATGAAGATAAAGCAATTAGAGGATACACCAGAATCCTCAACTCAAGCAATGAGGAGATCTCAGAGAGAAAAGAAGAAGCCTATCAGATTTGGGTATGACACATCACTTGTAACTAAACATTCTGTATATCTTGCAAAGGATTTGTTGAATGAAGAACCAGGTACCTATGAAGAAGCAATAACCAAACCAGAATGGAAAGGAGCTATGGATGAAGAAATGGAAGCTCTCAAGGAGAGTGATACTTGGGACTTGGTACCCAAGAAGGACTCTATGAAGGTGATAGGATCCAGATGGATCTACAAGCTAAAGAGGAATTCAGATGGAACAATAAACAGGTACAAAGCTAGGTTGGTAGCCAAGGGTTTTGCACAAACCCAAGGCATTGATTATGAGGAGACATTTTCTCCTATGGCTAAGATGCCAACTATCAGAATATTGGTGA
>CM035414.1:95051047-95053547 GCA_020310875.1 Ceratopteris richardii | reverse complement strand
TAATGTATCCAAGCAACACATGATTTATAAGTGTGGAGCATGTCAGTTTGGTAGGTCTCACAGGTTGCCCTATTCAAGGAAAGGTTTCATGCATGAAGACTACCTAGACTTGGTACACACAGATGTTTGGGGACCTAGTAAGGACCCTTCCATTTCAGGATCAAGGTATTATGTGTCCTTCATTGATGACTATAGCAGGTGGACTATCTTATACTTTATGAAGCATAAAGATGAAGTGTTTAATTGTTTCAAGAGGTATCTTGCACTTGTTGAAAATCAAACAGGTAGAAGCTTGAAAAGGCTAAGGTCAGATGGTGGAGGAGAATACTTCTCAAATGAGTTTGAAGAATTCTTGCAGGAAAGAGGAATCAAAAGGGAGATAACTACAAGGTACTCACCTGAACAAAATGGGGTAGCTGAAAGAAGGAATAGACTCATTGTAGAAACAGCTAGGTCTATGCTTAATGAAAAGAAGCTACCAAATTATCTTTGGGCAGAAGGTGTATCCACTGCCACCTATCTCATAAACAGGTTGCCATCCAAATCAATTGATGGCATGACACCTTATGAAGCTTGGCATGGTAAGAGACCTTCTCTGGATCATTGTAAAATCTTTGGTTGTGTAGCATATGTGCATATTCCCTCACAGGTAAGGGGAAAGCTAGATCCTAAAGCTGAAAAATGTATCTTCATTGGTTATGATTTGAACCAAAAAGGATACAGATTCTACAACCCAACAGATAAAGGCTTCAAGGTAAGCAGAGATGTCATCTTTGATGAGAATGACTCATGGTATGAGAATGAATGCAGGAAGGTTAGTCTACCCTATGACATGGAAGAAGATTTCCCAAAGCTCACCAAGGAGGAACCAATCCAGAAAGATGAATCAAGCTCAGATGATGATGATACAATAAACCTTGAGGAATTCAAGGCATGGAAGTCCAAAGGGAAGATGAAGATGAAGAAATTAGAGGATACACCAGAATCCTCAACTCAAGCAATGAGGAGATCTGAGAGAGAAAAGAAGAAGCCTATCAGATTTGGGTATGACACATCACTTGTAACTAAACATTCTGTATATCTTGCAAAGGATTTTTTGAATGAAGAACCAGGTACCTATGAAGAAGCAATCACAAAACCAGAATGGAAAGGAGCTATGGATGAAGAAATGGAAGCTCTCAAGGAGAGTGATACTTGGGACTTGGTACACAAGAAGGACTCTATGAAGGTGATAGGATCCAGATGGATCTACAAGCTAAAGAGGAATTCAGATGGAACAATAAACAGGTACAAAGCTAGGTTGGTAGCCAAAGGTTTTGCACAAACCCAAGGCATTGATTATGAGGAGACATTTTCTCCTATGGCTAAGATGCCAACTATCAGAATATTGGTGAGTGTAGCTGCATCCAAGAATTGGAACATGTACCAATTAGATGTCAAGAATGCTTTCTTAAATGGATGGATATCTGAAGAAGTCTACATGTCACAACTACCTGGCTATGAAGACCCCAAGAAGGTAATCTATGTTTGTAAATTGAAGAAGGCTCTATATGGTTTGAAGCAGACACCTAGAGCATGGAATTATAGGTTGACAACCTATCTCCAAGATCAAGGATTTGTGATGAGCAAAGCTGACACTTCTCTATTCATAAAGAGAAGTAGCACAGAGGTAATATACTTGTGTGTTTATGTTGATGACGTCATCATTACAGGCAATGATGTCAATGGGATTAGACACATCAAAGGACAGATGATGAAAGAGTTCAAGATCAACGATCTTGGATTATTGAAGTACTTCTTAGGTCTTGAGTTAGTCTACACCAACTCAGGTATATATATCACTCAAAAGAAGTATATACAGGATATGGTCAAGAAGTTTGGCTTGCAGGATGCTAAAGACTCAACTACTCCAATGGAGGTCAACCTAAAGCTAAGTGCTCATGAAGGGGAAGAAGTCCAAGACATCACAGGATATCAAAGTATGGTAGGTAGTTTGAATTATGCTACCTTGACAAAAATTGACATAGCATATGGAGTTAGTGTGCTAAGCCAATTCATGCACAAACCAAGGGTACCTCATCTAGAGGCAGAAAAGAAAATCTTGAAGTACCTCAAAGGAACTCAAAGCCATGGTTTGTACTTTCCTTATACATCAGATATTGATATTAAAGTATACTCAGATGCAGATTGGGCAGGATGCAAGGATGATAGGAGAAGCACATCAGGATACATTTGTTTTGCAAGAGATAAACCTATTTCTTGGTCATCCAAGAAGCAACCTACAGCGGCATTGTCATCCACTGAAGCAGAGTATAGAGGGCTTGCTAATGCCACTCAAGAAGCTATCTGGTTGAAGCTCTTGTATACAGAGTTAGGTCTATACACTAGACCTCCAATCATCTTTGGAGATAACACAAGCTTTGTTCACCTTGCAGCTAATCCAATATATCATGCTAGAACCAAACACATAGAGGTTCATTACCACTATGTGAGGGAGAAG
>CM035414.1:95038547-95043547 GCA_020310875.1 Ceratopteris richardii | reverse complement strand
CTCTATAAGGCTACTATATGCTCACAAATTTTCATGTCATTTGGATGTTGGAATCTTCAGTTATGTTCATTTGAAGTCAACAGGGTATGTTCATCTTCACTTCTCTGTCAGGTACCCGACTTTTTCAGTCATCTTGTCAGAGTCATTTCTCAGTGTTTACGCATTCAAATTCAGTGATTTCAAGCTTGTTGAATTTAGCTTACTGTCTAGTATAAGCATACAAATTTGCATGATCATTGGACTCTTACATCTTGAGTTATGTTAATTTTGCTACTCACTGGTCTATTTCTATAGCAGCCCGTGAAAATCGGGATGATGTCATCACTTGTTAAAAGTCATTCTGAGTGTGTGGTTTGTTATTTTTGATGATATTACTCTCTAAAGTTAGCTCTTTAAGCTACCTAGCCTTTCCCAAGAGGAATTAATCTAGTTGCTGCTGTGCTCAGAGAATTATGTAAAACACTGGACAGATGTATTAACCAAGAATAGCAAGTTTTCACCTCTGAGCTAACTCCAACTTATCTGTTTTGATCTATCTTTTTGAGAGTGATCTTCCAAGGTACATAGGGTGTCTAATACATCCATTGGCAAGCTAAAAGGGCCCACCATCTACTCCTGGAGTTCATTTGGCTAGTGTAGAGCAAAGATTTTGCAACACCTCTTCATCTTCAACACATACCTATCCATCTCTTCACAGTGGTATCAGAGCAAGGTTGGACAACATGGCAGATGGATTTCCTTCATCAATTGACAAATTGGACAGAGGTAACTACTCAGCTTGGTCATTAAGAATGGAAGCTTATCTCCAAGGTAGAAGTTTATATGGTTATGTGGCTGGAGATGAAGTTTTGCCAAGTTTCAGGAACAAAAGTCAACCAACACAAGAAGAGCAAGAAAGATTGAGCACATGGTGCTCCAAGGATGCACTTGCAAGGTCTTATCTCCTCAACTCTATCTCAGATTTTTTGTTGCCTCACATTAGAAGTTGTAAGACATCTCAGGAAGTGTGGGATGCACTTGAAGCTTTCTTTGCTTCAAGTACTAAAGCTAGGAAGCATCAACTATGGCTGGATTTCACAACTCTCAAGAAGGCTCCCAAACAAAATGTGACTGATTTTGTCACAAAGCTCAAGGACATAGCAGATCAGTTGGGAAGCATTGGAGAGGTAATAGATGAAGAGCAAATTGTAAGGCAGGTCATCAATGGCTTGAAGGCAGATGACAAGTGGGAAGCATTCACCACAGCTATGGATTTGTACATGGACATGCATGTACCTGATTTCAACACACTCATTGGACAATTACTTACTCAAGAGGCAAAGCTTATCAAAAATGGAGAAAGCTCTAAAGGTAATCAATCTTCAGCTTTATACACGGATAAAAGCAAGTCTAAAGATAACAAAGGAAAGGCAAAGAAAGTGGATGATGAAGCAGGTACATATCAAGCTAACTATGCAGGTAGAGGAAGACATGGCAGAGGTAGAGGAAGAGGAGGTAGAGGAAGAGGAGGTAGACAAGGCAGGGGGAGATCCCAAGACTCCAACTCATGTTCTATTTGTGGATTAACTAATCATACAACTGAAAATTGCTTTAGGAATTCCAGGAATCAAAGAGGCAGAGGATACAATAGAGGAAGTTATGGCTACTCAAGAGGAAGGTTCAACAACTACCATGGCAACTACAACAACTACAATCATTCAAACTATCAAGGAGGCTACAAAGGAAGGAGAGACTACAATAACTACACAGAAGACTCAAACAAAGAGGATTCATTATTGATCATGAACATGGCTATGCCACAAGGTAAATCTGATGAGCATGTTTTCTACATAGATTCAGGTTGTTCAAATCATGTGGCAGGAAATGTGGCACTCCTATCAGATTTAGAAGATCCAAGGAATAAGCATGAGGTACAAACAGGAGATGATACAAAACATCCTGTGGAGAAAATAGGCAATGTCAAAGCACCTGATGGAAACATCAACCTACTTAGTAAGGTACTCTATGTCCCTACCATAACAAAGAATTTGATAAGTGTTGGGCAGATAGTAGAGAAAGGGTTGCAAGTCAGGTTCACAAAAGCAGGAGCATTTGTTGAAGATCCAAGTCAAGGATTCAGAAGAATTGCAAAAGGTGAAAAGACAGGTAGATTGTTCACATTTGAATTACAGGACACTAGAAACATTGCTCTCTTTAATTATGGTAGTCAGACACTCACAGAATTGGAAGTATGGCACAAAAGGTTAGCACATATTGGTGAAAGGTCATTAAAGCAAATCTGCAGGGACCAAAGTGTACTTGGACTTCCTAATTTGTCAAAACAACATATGATTTATAAGTGCAGTGCATGTCAATTTGGAAAGTCTCACAGGTTACCATTCATGAAGAAAGGTTATATGCATGGAGATCTCTTGGAGTTGGTTCATACAGATGTATGGGGACCAAGCAAGGAAGCTTCAATATCAGGATCAAGGTATTATGTTTCCTTTATTGATGATTGCAGCAGATGGACTATCCTATTCTTTATGAAACACAAAGATGAAGTTTTTTCATGTTTCAAAAGATATTTGGCTCTTGTGGAGAATCAAACAGGTAAATCACTAAAAAGGCTAAGGTCAGATGGAGGGGGAGAATACTTCTCCCATGAGTTTGATTCTTTTCTTCAAGAAAGAGGAATCAAAAGAGAGGTAACTACAAGGTACACTCCTGAGCAAAATGGAGTGGCAGAAAGGAGGAATAGGACAATTGTTGAAGCTGCAAGGTCTATGTTAAATGAAAAGCATTTACCTAATTACTTATGGGCTGAGGTTGTATCTACAGCCACTTACTTGATTAACAGGTTGCCTTCAAAATCCCTTGATGGGATGACTCCATATGAGGCTTGGAATGGAAGAAGACCAAGTTTAGATCATTGTAAAATTTTTGGATGTATTGCTTTTGCTCATGTTCCTTCACAGGTTAGAGGCAAGATGGATCCAAAAGCAGAAAGGTGTGTATTTATTGGATATGACAACAATCAAAAGGGCTACAGGTTATACAACCCTACCAACAAAGGATTCTTGGTAAGCAGAGATGTAGTTTTTGATGAGAACAATTCATGGTATGAAGATTCATGCAGGAAGGTCAATTTACCATATGATCTTGAAGAAGATTTTCCAAAGCTTGGTAGAGAACAATCAAAGATTGAAGAACAAGACACCTCAGAGGATGATGAAGAATGTCAGATGGAAAAGATCAAAGCATGGAAGTCTAAAGGTAAAGCAAAATTGCAGGAACTTGGACATGAGGCAGAATCATCACATCATGGCCTAAGAAGATCTATGAGGGAAAAGAAAAAACCAGAAAGGTATGGGTTTGACACCTCATTAGTAACTAAACATTCTATCTACATAGCACAGGACATAAACCAAGAGGAGCCATCATCATTTGAAGAGGCCAAAGCAAAAACAGAATGGAAGCATGCAATGAAGGAAGAGATTGAAGCACTTGAGGAAAACAACACTTGGGATTTGGTGCCCAAGACTTCATCCATGAAGGTAATAGGCTCAAGATGGGTCTATAAACTCAAGAAAAATTCTGATGGTTCAATTAACAGGTATAAGGCAAGGCTTGTGGCAAAAGGCTTTGCACAAACTCAGGGAATTGATTATGAGGAAACTTTCTCTCCTGTGGCAAAGATCCCTACTATTAGGTTTTTGCTTAGTATTGCCTCTTCCAAGAATTGGAAGATACTTCAACTAGATGTAAAGAATGCATTTTTGAATGGTTGGATAACAGAAGAGGTATATATGGCACAACCACCTGGTTTTGAGAATCAAGTTTATCCTGATTATGTGTGTAAACTTAACAAAGCATTGTATGGTCTCAAGCAAGCTCCAAGAGCTTGGAATTTCAGGCTTGTTTCATTCTTGCAGGACAAAGGCTTTCAACCAAGCAAAGCAGATCCTTCACTCTTTATTAAAAAGAGTAATTCCGAGGTCATCTACCTATGTGTATATGTAGATGATATTATATTGACAGGAAATGATGCAGATGGTATGAAGAAGATCAAAGATCAGATGAGAGAAGAGTTCAAGATAAGTGATTTGGGTTCACTTACCTACTTCCTAGGTTTGGAAGTTGTCTACAAAGATCATGGTTTGTTTCTCACTCAAAGAAAGTACATTAAGGACATGTTGGCAAAATTCAAGATGCAAGATTGTAAGATTGCAGGTACTCCAATGGAGGTTAATCACAAATTGAGCTCACATGAAGGTGAACTCATAGAGGACATCACATCATATCAAAGTCTAGTGGGTAGTCTCAACTATGCCACATTGACAAGAGTAGATATATGTTACAGTGTGAGTGTGCTAAGCCAATTTATGCACACACCAAGGAAACCACATATGGATGCTGCCAAAAGGATACTCAAATATCTCAAAGGAACCATAAATGAAGGACTTTTCTATCCTTATGTATCTGATTTAGGTTTGAAGCTATTTTCTGATGCAGATTGGGCTGGCTCCAAGGAAGATAGAAGGAGCACTTCAGGTTATCTTACCTTTGCAGGTTCAAAGCTTATTTCATGGTCATCCAAGAAGCAAGCCACAGTTGCTCTCTCTTCTACTGAAGCTGAATATAGAGGTCTTGCTATAGCTACACAAGAAGCTATGTGGATGAAGACATTATTCAAAGATCTTGGATTGGAGTTTGGAACTCCAACTATTTTTGGTGACAATATGAGTTCTATTCATTTGGCTGCTAATCCTATTTTTCATGCAAGGACTAAACATATTGAAGTTCATTATCACTATGTACGAGAGAAGGTTCTAAGCAAAGAGATTCAAATATCATATGTGTCCACTCATCAACAATGTGCAGATATTCTAACCAAAGCATTGGATGGTACAAAGCTTTGCAAATTCAAGGCTATGATTGGTTTGCAGGTAATCTTGGAAGATTGAAGACCTCAAGCATACTTGGCTTGAGGGGGAGCTGTTGGAGCAAGTCTATGACAA
>CM035414.1:95028547-95031047 GCA_020310875.1 Ceratopteris richardii | reverse complement strand
CTTCTGTCCCTTTTTGGAGCTTTCAGCTTGACTCTTTATGTTGTTCCCATGCTTTAGTGGTGAGTGAAGAGGAAGCCCTTTCTTTTTATCTTCAGACTGTTTTTTATCAGGTGGAGGGGGTGGAGGTGAGTCTGGATCATATGGGAAGATTGCATGTTTCATGATACTATTTATTGCTCTCTCTCTGATCAAGATGATCCATGCATCTGGGTAGTCTGATAAATTCAATTCAAGACTGTGGAACCTTCTTTCCAAGAATCTTACAGCATTTGCAATCACTCTCCAGCCACATGATGTTGAGTCTCTCTGCAATGGCACATGAATTTGGCTGTATCCAAATTGCTTTTGTTCATTCATTTTAGCTATTCCTGGAAAATTCTGATCAATATGCATCTTGAGAAGCTTTGCAGCCCTGCATTGTAAAGTGAAAATCAAAACGGATGGCATGGCTTTAAAATAGAGAACAACAAAATGTATAGTAACTTACACTTTGCAATTCCCATGCTGTGATGGAAGAGAATTGAGGAAAAGAGCTTGATATGCATTGAAGTCCACAATAATCAAACTCCAATGGCCCCTGTCAATGAGTTGCATGTAAATATACTTTCTTAAATGAAACAAATATGTTTCCAAAATGAAGATGAATACTTACTTTTCAATATATGGGTAAATAACACATTCTACTTCTTCTGTAAAATCCTGTAGAAAGGACTTGGCATCTCCATGTTTATGCAAAAAACATTGTGTCACTAGAGGATCTAAAATAAATACTTTTCTTTGAATCGCTTCCTCACATTGTTGAAGAAGAACCCTACAAATCAAGAAATAAAAATGCAGTTAAGGAACTAGGAAATTATGCAAAACAAAAGCATTTTAAGGCCTCTAGATATACCTGAGTGAAATGTTGACCACACTATCTGATATTTCAACATGAAGCTCCCTCAACATTTTGTTGTCTTCAGGTCTAATGTCAAGAAACAATTCATTTTGCCATGGCATTGCAACATTAACAATTACCTGCCCATCTCCTTTCTTGAGGAGCTCTTTATTTGCTTTCTGTAACTTTTGAATCTGGGTTAAGATGGCACTTTCCTCTGTAAACAATCCCTGCTTTTTCCTCTCCTCCTCACTATTTGCTGCAGTTCTAGTTTCATGATCATGAGTGACTTGAGCGTTGATCTCTTCAATGACAACTATTGTTTTAGGTGCTCGAGCTGGAGGTATATTTAAAATATCGAAGAATTTTTTATTGTTGTGATCAATAGGAACCAGAGCTTTATCAAACTTATATCTTATTCTTGAAACAATAACATAATCCTTCGCCATTAGTGTTACCCTATGAGAATGAGCAGCACATAAGTAGGCATCATTCATAAAATCAATAGCAAAGTCCTCTGCAGCTTCTTGCAGGCATAGCAGTGCTTGAGTTTGCCACCTCACATTGACAAAGGATGAGGTCTTCATCAAAGAACAGAGGTTGGCTGAGATGTGCTTGACAACTCTCATAAATGGAAGTCTTGGGATCAACAATCCCACAGAGTTTTGAGCTCTTCTAATTTCCCTCAAGGACTTTACATGGTACTTGACCCTTTTTTTTGAAGATACTGGCACATTGGCTTGAACCTTCTGGGAATTTTGATCCTGGACATTTTCCCCTTGGGCATTTTTGTCCTGACCCTCAGGGTACAACTTCCTTGCTGTCTTTTTGGTTCTAGCCATACTCTGCAAAAAAATCAGTCTTTAGGCAAGGAATTAGGAAAAGTGGAATATTACTCTCAAAAAACTATGATCACTGACTCTTTCCATTGTCAAAACTTACTCTCAAAAACCTATGATCAATGACTCTTTCCACTATCAGAGGCACGACCGATGCAAGCGATAACAGTCATCCGGAAATGCCCGGATGTCCCTGATCGCTTGCATCGATCGTCTTTAAATTAGTCATCAAATATCAATAAATTATATCTTACAATGCAAAATACTCAATTATCACTAAGAAAAAGTTAATTGGAAAACTATAATCAATGACTCGTTCCACTATCAGAGCCACGACCGATGCAAGCGATAGCAGTCATCCGGAAATGCCCGGATGTTCCTGATCGCTTGCATCGGTCGTCTTCAAATTTATCATCAAATATCAATGAAATATATTTTACAATTCAAAATACTCAATTATCACTAAGAAAAAGATAATTGGAAAACTAAAATGAATGACTCTTTCCACTATCAGAGGCACGACCGATGCAAGCGATAGTAGTCATCCGGAAATGCTTGGATGTCCTTGATCGCTTGCATCGCTCGTCTTTAAATTTATCATCAAATATCAATAAAATATATCTTACAATGCAAAATACTCAATTACCACTAAGAAAAAGATAATTGGAAAACTATAATCAATGACTCGTTCCACTGTAAGAGACACTACCGATCCAAGCGATAAGAGTTATCTGTAAATGCCCGGACGTCCCTCATCGCTTGCATCGGTCGTCCCTGAATTCAT